>JAVSCE010010725.1:0-346007 GCA_032199065.1 Smutsia gigantea | reverse complement strand
TTTTCTTGTTATTTACTTTCCCCCAAAACTCTTTTTTCCATTGAGGAACAATTTAGACACAGTTAAATGCACTGATCAGACATGTACAGTTCAGGCGTTTTAACAAATGTATACATCCATGGAATTAATTCTCCAATCAACACACACAACATTTTCATCATTCCAGAAAGTTCTGTGTGTCCTGTTCCAGTAAATCCTCTTGCCTCCAGGCAACCACCGTTCTGATTTCCATCGACATAGTTTTGCCTGTTCTAGAACTTCATATAAATGGAACTATACAGATGTTCTCATTTTAGTCTGATTTCTTTCACTGAACATACTGTTTTGAAGATTCATCCACGCTGTGTGTACCAGCAGCACATCCCTCTTTATTCCTGGGTAGGATGGTGCTGTGGTAGACTGAGGAAGGGCCTGAAAGATATCCCAGTCCTAATTCCTAGAAACTATGAATCTTATTTTATGTTGCAAAAGCGTCTTTGCAGGTATGATTAAGCTAAGGATTTTGAGATGAAAAGATTATCTTGGCTTATCCAGGAGGGTCCTAAATGTAATCACAAGTAAGAGGGAGGAAGTGGGAGATTTGAAGAGGAGATGGCAACCTGACCACAGAGGCACAGGTCGAAGTGATGCACTTTGCAAAATACAGGAGCCCCTAGGAGCTAGACAGGGAAATAGATTCCCTCCTCAAGCCTCCAGAACAAACCAGTCCTGCCAACACCCTGGCTGTAGCCCAGCGAGACTCCTTCCAGACTTCTGACCTCCAGAACTGTAAGAAAATCAATTCGTGTTGTTTTAAACCACTGAATGTGTGGTAACTTGCTACAGTGGCAGTAGGAAATGAAAATAATCCCATTGTATGGATATACCACAATTTGTTTATCCATCACCACTTGATGCATTGGGTTGTTTGCTGTTGAGGGCTGTTCAGAATAAAGCTGTCAGGAACATTCTTACCCGTGTTCTGGTATGGACAGACATTTTCATTTCTCTTGGGTAAATATACCTAGGAAGGGAATGATTGAGGCATAGAGTAAGTGTGTGTTTAACTATATGAGGACTTCTAGTTTTCACAGCTGACTGTGCCATTTAACATGTCCACCAACAAAGTATGAGACCTGTTTCTCTTAACAAACAAATAAGGGGTCATTCGTCCCAAAGGGCAAGGGATTGGACTGGTGGGAGTTGATTCCTGTTTTCTCTCTGAATGATTCCAGACCCTTATGGACTTCTACAGTCCTCAGCATGGGCTCTAGTACAGATTTACGCCAGATTTTTTTCCCCTTCATTTTCTTTTCTTGAAAAATAAATAGTTCACCTGCCTAATCGCCCCCATCCTCTTTCCTCTTCCTTCTATCACTGTGCTCTCGGTCAGCACGCCGTGTACTTTCTCTGTGGGTGGGAGTCACCCCTGCGGAGGCCTGGCCAGCCTGGGGAGCAGGAGCCGGTGAGTCTAGACCTCAGGGTCCTGAGGGCGACACCGAGGACTAGGACGCAACATACGGACTGCCTCCCCCTTGGGGCAGTCAACCACAGTATTCTTCAGTGAATGGAATTTTCTTGCTCCTCTAAGTAGAAAAACACCAGTACTGCTGATGCCGCCCACTGCAATAGTTGATGAAACACTCAAAGAAAAGGGATCGGAGAAGGGAAAGGGAAATCCAGCTGGATTGTTGGTGTTTATTTGGCAGTGGTGGGGGCGGGGAGGGTGTTATGTTATTTTTGCTTTGGTTTTTTCACCTAAAGAAATTTTGCTGGGGCCACTTCCAGCTCTGATCCCTTTAGATTCCAGAAGCTTTCTGAGGTTAAGCTCAGAAACAAAGAGGCAGTTGTTTTCCCAATGTGATCTTGGTGAGCCAAGTTTTGACACCTGAAAGAAAATCTGGAATGTGGGGGTCAGCTGGTCTATGCCTCACGATTCTCAAACTTGTTCAGATCATGGCTCTTTAAGAAAATGGTTTGTCAGCTTGCTAAAACACTTCCCCCATCTCTTCCCATTTATAGTACTCATGTAGTAATACTCTGCATATCATGTGAGCTTCCAGGCACACACCTTCCATTTAAGCCTGTGTTCTATTTTGGTGCCTCATCGGGACCTGCTGAGTTTATATCTACATGTACCCGAGGGTCTTTTGTGGTCTGCTGACTGTACTGAGAGTGTTGGGAACTCAAGACCCTGGCTGTAGTCTGTGACCCTTTGGGATCAAGGAGAATTTTGTACAATATTAGTGGGGCCAGACCCCCCCAATTGTTAGTCTTGGAGTGTAGGAATGGTCCCTTGGCAGGGACTGAATGGGGCTCCCATGCCAGGTTCAGCCGGATGTTGGCCTGGGAGCCCTAATTGCACATGGTGGTACCAGCCCTCCCCACCGAGTGCAGCTGTAACAGCTCTGGAATTTGAGGGCAGCACATGGTATGGGCATGAGTTTGTACAGAAGTGCAGGCTTCATGGAGGTGTGGTGCATTGGCTCACAAAGGAGGGTATTTGTTCAGGTCCCCAGGCTTGATACCAAGTGACGGGGGTACTGAACTTGTCTTGGTACAGCAAGTGCCACACCAGCTTTAGGTAAGACTTTCCCCCAGAGCATCTTCTATTTGGACTCCTAACAGTAGCAGCCATTTGTTGTACCCGGCACGACACTACCTCCTTGACCTACATCATCTTTATCTTTTTACCAAACCTGGAACATAAGCCAAGAAACAGCAGGGCAACTCCTTCCTGTTGCCCACACTTCCCCATCTCTTTTCAGGCTGGGCACCCAAGAACCTGCACCCGGTGGTTCTGGAATGTGGGAGTAGCACAGGCTATGGGCACATGTCTGTCCTGTTCAGGCTGAGCCCGTCAGCATGGAAGCTGACACCCTGTGGGGCTGATTATTGTTCTCGGGCGGGAGGGAACATTCACTCAGACAGTGTGAGGGAATATAGATCTTCCGTGGCTTATGATAGGTTTACATCCTGATAAACCCCTTATAAATTGAAAATATTGAAAACTGAAAATGCATTTAATACACCTAACCTATGGAACATCATAGCTTAGCCTGGCCTACCATAAACATGCTCAGAACACTTACATTAGCCTACAGTTGGGCAAAATCATCTAACACAAGACCTGTTTCATAATAAAGTGTTGAATATCTCATGTAATTCACTGACTACCGTACTGAAAGTGACAGAGAATGGTAGGCAGTGCATTGGTTGTCGACCCTCATGATGCTGTGGCTGGCAGGAGCTGCAGCTGGCTCTGGTTGCCCAGCAACACGAGGGAGTACTGGACCAAATATCTAGCCCCAGAAAGGATCCAAAATCAAAACTCAAGTACAGCTTCTAGTAAATGCATATGGCTTTTGCACCATCATAAAGTTAAAACATTGTAAGTCGGGAACCATCTGTACTTGTGTTGGCAGAAAATGGCACCCGGTGAGGATGTCAGCACCCAGAGAAGCGGGTGGCACACAGAGAGGAGGTTCGGGTTCAGGGCAGAGGGTGGACCTGGTCCGAAGGACGGTACCTGAAGAGAAGATTACTCAGAGAGGAGGTGACACGAGCAGAGGGGAGATTTGGACACAGTGGGGAGGTTGGACCTTGGAGAAGCTGGGCAACCTGATTTGGCCTGTAAAGCGGCCTAATGGCAAAGGTCAGATGAGATGGGAAGAGATGGTTTGTGCCATTCTTCACATTTAAATAAAAAGCAGCAGCACGTCCTAAACATTAAGTGCTCTGCCCACGGTTAGGTGTTTTAGAACATCTATTTGTCCACAGAGGTTTTAGACTTCTGCCCAAGGAACGCTAATTAAAAGTAAAGTCAACATTACTGTGATCAAACTGATCTCGTATTTCTCCTGCCTGGAAATATCTACAATTCCTTAAAACAATGTTTCAATTTACCACAAGTCCGGTGACATTTTAAAGTGTAGTAACAGCCTGCCTTCCCTGCCTCCCTCTCCCGGTGTGTTGGAGATGGCAGCGCACACACGGACTTCCAGTCAAGCGGAGACTGTGGGTCCTTTCTTTTGCACACCTCCGCCTTTGCTCAAGAGAAGCACAGTGATTAGCCTGCAGATGCTGTGACTCAGGGTGCATCATGGGAAGGCAGTGGGTGAGTCACAGCTGAATACCTCTATGGCGTGCTTTCATATCCACCTGACATGTTCCAGAGCTTCAGTGAGAAGCATCACCAGGCAGGTTTGGATGTGGAACCATTCATTCACCCAGCAAGCTGCATTGACCAGCCCATCTGCTGTGTGCCAGACTTTGCACCTGTGGTCAGGGTTGCTATTTGGCAGATACATCTCAATCTGCTAAAATATCCAACTACTTTCATGCTGATTGCCAGACAACCACTCCTAGATACTTCCTAACCCTTCCCAGTGTCTGTATCTATTTTAATTGGTTAATGCCCATTATTACCCAGATTGTTAAATTACTGTCACTTGAGCTTCCAGGGCAATTAAAACAAATTCCACCCACATTGGAGGTGGGTGGTGCCACGCCTTCCCTTGCCTGGAAAAGTCTGCATGGATCTCTCAGGATGAAAGGAGGCCCTAACCACTATCTTTGTTTAGGTGATTGAGAAATCCAAATTTGGAGAAGGCACTCCAGTGACATGACGCAAAGACCGGAATAAGTGTCTGTTATTTGTTTATTTTTTGATACTAAGTAAGTCACTGGAAAAATTCAACCAGATAAAATCAGCAGATAGGCAGCCTAAAAAAAAGATGAGGCTCGTAGAATGAGGCAGATGCCATCTGGCCGATAGGGATTCAATGAAGGTGGGATTATTCTCTTTAATGTCAGAACTCCCTAAGGTTGTTGTCTATCTTGTAGAGTCTTGGGAAATGTTGGAGGCAAAGTTCAGAAGCAAATCTAAGTCAGAGCTTTCCAATCTTGCACCACAGCTGATCGCTATAGGACATGCCCTGCTGGAAACCTTACATTAATTTCCACCCACCCCTCTAATATATAACCATTGTAAAAACATTTAGAATACCTGAAGTGCGTATATTCCCCCACTCCACCCACTGCCAACCCTGCCTTTTGCCATCCCCCAAAGAGTCTCTGTTAATGACTTGATGTGTACCTTTCCTAACTTTCTAATGCCTCTATATAAACCATAATTTAATGCTTAATGCATTAACCATACTATCTATAATCCACTTCTTTACATTTAATGTATGACAGACAACAACTATAGTGGATGGTGTGGTGTGCTCCCCAGATCCTGCATCAGAGTTCAGGCACTCATTTCCTAGCTGTTAGGAAATCGACTGATGGTAGACCACAGCTGAATCCTTTCCTAGGCATTGAACCTTGGCCAAAGTGATGCCTTCTCCCAAGGGACAGCTCCCATCCAGGGGCAGGCCAGTGCAAGTTCAGAGGCTAAGCCTTCACTCTGTAAAGCCCTCCTAGCTCCAGAGTTTCCTGTGGGATCAGCTGAGGCTCCTGTCCCCGTGTTAAACTGATTCATCTTGGTGTAACTTCTTCTGTCCCCTGCCGCCGCTTTCAGTTCTGCACGTGTTGCACCTGCGAGCACTTCCCAGGAAAACTCCAGCCTGCCAACCTCTATCTCAGATTTGAGTTCCCAGGATCCAGTCTAAAACAATGCTCATCGTCCCAATATCTGCAGAACATTCCACACAGACTCTAAAAAACAAATACGTTTAGTCCTATTCCTATAATCATGTTTTATATATTTTTTCTGTGTATTATTCTTTCTTGTTGCTTCCTTCTCTTTTTTTTATTAAGGTATTATTGATATACAGTCTTATGAAGGTTTCACATGAAAAAACAATGTGGTTACTACATTTACCCATATTATCAAGTCCCCCCCCCATACCCCAATGTAGTCACTGTCTTTCAGTGTAGTAAGATGCCACAGATTCATTATTTGCCTTCTCTGTGCTACACTGTTTTCCCTGATCCCCCACGCCATGTGTACTAAACATAATACCCCTCAATCCCCTTCTCCTCCCTCCCCACCCACCCTCCCACACCCCTCCCCTTTGGTAACCACTAGTTCCTTCTTGGAGTCTCTGAGTCTGCTGTTATTTTGTTCCTTCAGTTTTGCTTCATTATTATACTCCACAAATGAGGGAAATCATTTGGCACTTGTCTTTCTCTGCCTGGCTTATTTCACCGAGCATAATATCCTCCAGCTCCATCCATGTTGTTGCAAATGGTAGGATTTGTTTCTTTCTTATGGCTGAATAGTATTCCATTGTGTATATGTACCACCTCTTCTTTATCCATTCATCTACTGATGGACACTTAGGTTGCTTCCATATCTTGGCTATTGTAAAAGTGCTGCAATAAACATAGGGGTGCATATGTCTTTTTGAATCTGAGAAGTTGTATTCTTTGGGTAAATTCCAAGGAGTGGGATTCCTGGGTCAAATGGTATTTCTATTTTTAGTTTTTTGAGGAACCTCCATATTGCTTTCCACAATGGTTGAACTAGCTTACATTCCCACCAGCAGTGTAGGAGGGTTCCCCTTTCTCCACATCCTCGCCAGCATTTGTTGTTCTTAGTCTTTTGGATGCTGGCCATCCTTACTGGTGTGAGGTGATATCTCATTGTGGTTTTAATTTGCATTTCCCTGATGGTTAGTGATGTGGAGCATCTTTTCATGTGTCTGCTGGCCATCTGAATTTCTTCTTTGAGAACTGTCCCTTCATAACCTCTGCCCATTTTTTAATTGGGTTATTTGCTTTTTGAGTGTTGAGGCATGTAACTTCTTTATATATTTTGGATGTTAACCCCTTGTCGGATATGTCATTTACAAATATATTCTCCCACACTGTAGGGTGCCTTTTTGTTCTGTTGATGGTGTCCTTTGCTGTACAGAAACTTTTAGTTTGATGTAGTCCCATTAGTTCATTGTTGCTTTTGTTTCCCTTGCTTGAGGAGATGCATTCAGGAAGAAGTCGCTCATGCTTATTCAGGAGATTTTTGCCTATGTTGTCTTCTAAGAGTTTTATGGTTTAATGACTTACATTCACATCTTTGATCCATTTCTAGTTTACTTTTGTGTATGGGGTTAAACAATAATCAAGTTTCATTCTCTTGCATGTAGCTGTCCAGTTTTGACAACACCAGCTGTTGAAGAGGCTGTCATTTCCCCATTGTATGTCCATGGCTCCTTTATCATATATTAATTGACCATATACAGTTGGGTTTATATCTAGGCTCTCTAGTCTGTTCCATTGGTCTGTGGGTCTGTTCTTGTGCCAGTACCAAACTGTCTTGATTACTGTGGCTTTGTAGTAGAGCTTGAAGTTGGGGAGCATAATCCCCTCAGCTTTTCCTTCTCTGGATTGCTTTGGCTATTTCAGGTCTTTTGTGGTTCCATATGAATTTTATAATGATTTTCTGTAGTTCATTGAAGAATGCTCTTGGTATTTTGATAGGAATTGCATTGAATCTGTAGATTGCTTTAGGCAGGATGGCCATTTTGACAATATTAATTCTTCCTATCCATGAGCACAGGATGTGTTTCCATTTATTGGTATCTTCTTTAATTTCTCTCAAGAGTGTCTTGTGCTTTTCAGAGTATAGGTCTTCCACTTCCTTGGTTAGATTTATTCCTAGGTATTTTATTCTTTTTGATGCAACTGTGAATGGAATTGTTTTCCTGATTTTTCTCTCTTCTAGTTCATTGTTAGTGTATAGGAATGCCACAGATTTCTGCGTATTAATTTTGTATCCTGCAACTTTGCTGAATTCAGATATTAGATCTAGTAGTTTTGGAGTGGATTCTTTAGGGTTTTTTATGTATAATAGCATGTCATCTGAAAACAGGGACAGTTTAACTTCTTCCTTGCCAATCTGGATGCCTTTTATTTCTTTGTGTTGTCTGATTGTCATGGCGAGGACCTCCAGTACTATGTTGAATAGGAGTGGGGAGAGTGGGCATCCTTGTCTTGTTCCTGATCTTAGATGAAAAGCTTTCAGCTTCTCACTGTTAACTATAATGTTGGCTGTGGGTTTGTCATATATGGCCTTTATTATGTTGAGGTACTTGCCCTCTATACCTATTTTGTTGAGAGTTTTTATCATGAATGTATGTTGAATTTTGTCAAATGCTTTTTCAGCATCTATAGAGATGATCATGTGGCTTTTGTCCTTCTTTTTGTTGATGTGGTAGATGATGTTGATGGATTTTCAAATGTTGCACCATTCTTGCATCCCTGAGATGAATTCCACTTTATCATGGTGTATGATCCTCTTGATGTATTTTTGAATTCAGTTTGCTAATATTTTGTTGAGTATTTTTGCATCTGAGTTCATCAGGGATATTGGTCTGTAATTTTCTTTTTTGGTGGGGTCTTTGCCTGGTTTTGGTATTAGAGTGATGCTGGCTTCATAGAATGTGCTTGGAAGTATTCCCTCCTCTTCTATTTTTTGGAAAACTTCAAGGAGAATGGGTATTACGTCTTCTCTATAAGTCTGATAAAATTCAGCAGTGAATCCATTGGCCTGGGAGTTTTGTTCTTGGGTAGTTTTTTGATTACCGATTCAATTTCGTTGCTGGTAATTGGCCTGTTAGATTTTCTGTTTCTCTAATAATTCTTTGTATTTCAGTGGTGTCCATAGTGATTTTTCCTTTCTCATTTCTGATTCTGTTTATGTGAGTAGACTCTCTTTTTTTCTTGATAAGTCTGGCTAGGGGTTTATCTATTTTGTTTATTTTCTCAAAGAATTAGCTCTTGCTTTCATTGATTCTTTCTATTGTTTTATTCTTCTCAATTTTATTTATTTATGCTCTAATCTTTATTATGTCCCTCCTTCTACTTACTTTGGGCCTCATTTGTTCTTCTTTTATTAGTTTCGTTAATTGTGCGTTTTGACTGCTCATATGGGATTGTTCTTCTTTCCTGAGGTAGGCCTGATTGCAATATACTTTCTCTTAGCATGGTCTTCACTGCATCCCACAGATTTTGTGGTGTTGAATTATTGTTGTCATTTGTCTCCATATATTGCTTGATCTCTGTTTTTATTTGGTCATTGACCCATTGGTTATTTAGGAGCATGTTGTGAAGCCTCCATGTGTTTGTGGGATTTTTCATTTTCTTGTCATAATTTATTTCTAGTTTCATACCTTTGTGGTCTGAGAAACTGGTTGGTACAATTTCAATCTTTTTGAATTTACAGAGGCTCTTTCTGTGACATAGTATATGATCTATTCTTGAAAATGTTCCATGTGCACTTGAGAAGAATGTGTATTCTGCTGCTTTTGGGTGTAGAGTTCTGTAGATATCTGTTAGGTCCATCTGTTCTAATGTGTTGTTCAGTGCCTCTGTCTCCTTACTTATTTTCTGTCTGGTTGAGCCATCTTTCAGATTGAGTGGAGTGTTGAAGTCTCCTAGAATGAATGCATTGCATTCTATTTCCCCTTTTAATTCTGTTAGTATTTGTTTCACATATGTAGGTGCTCCTGTGTTGAGTGCACAGATATTTATAATGGCTATGTCTTCTTGTTGGATTGACCCTTTTATCATTATGTAATGTCCTTCTTTATCTCTTGTGACTTTCTTTGTTTTGAAGTCTATTTTGTCTAATATAAGTACTTCAGTTCTTGCTTTTTTCTCCCTATTAGTGGCATGAGATATCTTTTTCTAACCCTTCTCTTTTGTCTGTGTATGTCTTTGGGTTTAAAGTGAGTCTCTTGTAGGCAGCATATAGATGGGTCTTGTTTTTTTATCCATTCAGTGACTCTATGTCTTTTGATTGGTGCATTCAGACCATTTACATTTAGGGTGATTATCGATAGGTATGTACTTATTGCCATTGTGGCTTTAGATTCATGGTTACCAAATGTTCAAGGCTAACTTCCTTACTATCTAAGAGTCTAACTTAACTCACATAATATGGTATTACAAACACAATCTAACGGTTCTTTTTTATTTTCTCCTCCTTTTTCTTCCTTCTCCATTCTTTATATATTAGGTATCATATTCCATACTGTCTATCCCTTGATTGACTTTGGGGATAGTTAATTTAATTTTGCATTTGCTTAGTAATTAGCTGTTCTACTTTCTTTACTGTGGTTTTATTACCTCTGATGACAGCTATTAAACCTTAGGAACACTTCCATCTATAACAGTCCCTCCAAAATACACTGTAGAGACAGTTTGTGGGAGGTAAATTCTCTCAGCTTTTGCTGCTCTGGAAACTGTTAAATCCCTCCTTCAAATTTAAATGATAATCTTGCCAGATAAAGTAATCTTGGTTCCAGGACCTTCTGCTTCATTGCATTAAATACATTATGCCACTCCCTTCTGGCCTGTAAGGTTTCTGCTGAGAAGTCTGATGATAGCCTGATGGGCTTTCCTTTGTATATAATCTTATTTCTCTCTCTGGCTGCTTTTAATAATAGTCTGTTCTTATCCTTGATCTTTGCCATTTTAATTACTATATGTCTTGGTGTTGTCTTCCTTGGGTCCCTTGTGTTGAGATATCTGTGCCTCTCCATGGCCTGAGAGACAATCTCTTTCCCCAGACTGGGAAAGTTTTCAGCAATTACCTCCTCAAAGACACTTTCTATCCCTTTTTCTCTCTCTTCTTCTGGTACCCCTATAATGTGAATATTGTTCTGTTTGGATTGGTCACCCAATTCTCTCAATATTCTTTCATTCTTAGAGATCCATTTTTCTTTCTGTGCCTCAGCTTCTTTGTATTCCTCTTCTCTAGTTTCTATTTCATTTATTATCTCCTACACTGTATCTAATCTGCTTTTAATACCGTCCATTGTGCTCTTCAACAATTGAATCTCCGACTGGAATTCATTCCTGAGTTCTTGAATATCTTTCTGTACCTCCATGAGCATGTTGATAATTTTTATTTTGAACTCCCTTTCAGGAAGATTAATGAGGTCATCATTTAAATCTTTCTCAGGAGTTGTATTAATAATTTTACTCTAAACCAGGTTTTTTTGGTGTTTCATATTTGTATATGGCGCCCTCTAGTGCACAGAAGCTCTACTCTCTGGAGCTGCTCAGACCCTGAAGCAATGTCGGGGGTCGCAGGGGAGTGGTACTTGTGCCTTGGGGGAGAAAAGATCTGTTTCCTGCTACCCGGCTGCTATGCCTGACTCCACTGCCTGAACCAGTGGGCTGAGCACACAGGTATAAGCCTCTATGCTTTGCATTTGTAGTTGCTGTAGACATATGTTCCCTCTAGCTGGCCTAACACCAGGGTAGGGTTTGCCGGTTTGCGAGCCAGGTGGGGCTGGCCGGGAGAAAGACGCAGTATGCTGCATATCACAGAGAGGGTCCTTGGAG
The DNA here is from genome assembly GCA_032199065.1 of Smutsia gigantea. Classification (NCBI taxonomy): domain Eukaryota; kingdom Metazoa; phylum Chordata; class Mammalia; order Pholidota; family Manidae; genus Smutsia; species Smutsia gigantea. The sequence continues at coordinate 334,730 of JAVSCE010010725.1, read as the reverse complement.
CTGGGTAGCCAATCAGGGAGATGGAGCACCTGAAGAACGTGAAAGCTCCCAACCTGCTGACAGAGTGCACCTGGACAATTTTGTCTACCTGTCCTTTCTCCTGAGCAGTAAGCTCTGTGCAATCCTTGCCCCTTTAGCAGCCCTCTTGCTAAGGGCTTTCTTGTTAGGAAGTCTCTCAGACTGCCCGCCTTTCTTTTGTCCCAGAGCAGCAAGATATGGATCCCTGCTTTGCACAAGTGGCTGGAATCTCAGTCTCTCCAGGAATTCTGCCTGTCTTAGCTTTCCAACTCCGTAATCACGAGAGTACCATGTAAGCACCATGAAATGTAGGTTTGTGCTCCCAAAGCAGATCTCTGGAGTTAGGTATTCAGCAGTCCCAGGCTTCCACTCCCTCCCTGCTCCATTTCTCTTCCTCCTGCCAGTGAGCTGGGGTGGGGGAAGGGCTTGGGTCCCACAGGGCCACAGCTTTGGTATGTTACCCTGTTCCGTGAGGTCTGCTCTTTTCTCCAGGTGTATGCAGTCTGGCGCAGTCCTCTTTCCAGCTGCACTTTCAGGAGTAGTTGTATTAATTATATTTTCATATTATATGCAGTTTTAGGAGGAAGACTCTGTCTCACCTCTCACGCCGCCATCTTTAATCCTCAGATTACTGAGAGCCTTTTTGTAATATCCTTCTCATTTTTAAAAGATTTTACTTATTTCTTTATTTACCAGATTAATAGTTTCCTTTCTACTTTCTTCCTTCCAGAAAATGCTGTACAATAGAAATATAATGACAGCCACATATGTAATTTAAATTTTTCTAACAGCCACAAAGGCATGTTTCATTAGGGATCATCTTAGCCTTCTGGCTAGTACACACATTTAAAAAGGTAAAAATAGAGTGAAGTTAGTTTTAATAATATATGTTATTTAATTAAATATGATCAAAATACTATTTCAACATCTACTGAAGGTAAAAATTATGAAGAAAATATTGAATTTTTAAATTGTAATGTCTTTGATATCCAGTATGTAGTTTACCTTAACAGTACATCTCAGTTTGCACGAACTAGCCACATCTCAAAGGTTCAATAGGTACAGGTGGCTAATGGCTACTGTACTGGACAGCACACTTCTAGAGGTCTGACAGTCTCCATCAAAATTATGTTCTAGGACATCCACAGAAACAGCAAAATAAGGACCTCCAAAAATTCTCTCCTCCAGAAAAGTAACAGGAACACTGGCAAAAAATATCAGAATCAACTTTTTCAGAACTCTGGAAATTAACCACAGACTTGCAGCATTAATTCAAGAAAAACAGCTGAATCCTAGTAAGAACAATGAGCTTTGTGTCATTTTAACTTGCTGTAGTCCCCTGCCTCTACCTCCCCCACCCCGTCTCCCAGCACCAGAGCAGCCTTGAAATCCAACAGCCTATATCGCAGTGAAAAACAGCAGCCTGGTAGCCACTGGACAGGACAAAATGTGGTTAGAGTTTCTTCAAAGCCCCATTCTTACAGAATTGTCATTATTTGACCTGGCCAATAGTTTCTTGGAAGACCCTCATGTGCAAGGCTGTCTTTTATTTGATCCCACTCAGAGCTCATCTAGTGCAAACAGCTTTTTCCCCAGGGGTGTGTGTTGAAAAGAATCAGAGATAATTATTGAACATCACAGCTGTCTGAGATGGTGATAACAGTTGGGACAAACAACAAGCTAACCAAAAAGCTTAAAAGGAAAAGTAGATGAATGGGTGTCCATAGGGGGCTTTCAAAATCTCCAATACATCCCTGGGAACCTAGAAGGCCATGCAAATGTGTCAGGTTGTGTGCATGCCTGGGGCTGTGTGTGTTTAGGAAAGAACTAAGAAGGTCCTAGCTCTCACCACTGGCTAAGATGGAGTTATAAAGTGCTTGGCTGAAGGGGTCTTTCAAAACACACACGCAACTTCTTGACAATGACTAGGAGCCTTATTCATTCCAATCATCCAAGGAAATCTCTGAATTATTGACTGACCACTAAACTAACTGATCAGAGATGTCAGTGGCCTCATACCACAAATATACACTTAATTAGTTCAGAAAATTCAATAAACAAATACAACAATGACAATAAAACTGAGAAGGGATCTGATTTCCAGAGTTGCTACATTTATTATTTTAAATGTCCAGGCTTTGACAAAAATTATGAGACATGCAAATAAACAAGAAGTATGTCCCATACACAGGAAAAGAAAGCAGCAAATAGAAACAGTCTCTGGGGAAGCACAGACATGGGATTTATATATAAAGTAAATGAGCTGTGCTAAATAGGTTAAAAAAATAACTAAAGGAAACCATGGCTAAAGAACTAAAGGGAAAAAAAAGCTAGTATATAGAAAATCCTAAGGAATCCACAAAAATACAAGATCAGTAAAACAATTGTATTTCTATAATTAGCAATGAATGATCCAAAGCTTAAGTTGAGAAAATAATTCCTTTTATATTAGCACTAATAAAATAATTAGGAATAAATTTACTAACAGAAGTATAAGACTTGTGTGCTGAAAACTACAAAACATTGATGAAGGAAACTGAAGAAGACCTATATAAATGGAAAGACATCTGTGTTCATGGACTGGAAGATGGCAGTTCTTCCCAAATTGATTTTCAGGGTCAACACATTCCTTACCAAAATCTCAGCTGCTGCTTTTTACAGAAACTGACAAGCTAATTCTAAAATTCATATGGGAAGGCAAGGGGGTCCATAACAGCAATCAATCAAAACAATTTGAAACCAAAGCTATCTTGAAGAGGCAGGAAAAAAGTTCAAGGACTCACATTTCCCAATTTCAAAACTTAAGCTGCAGTAATCAACATTGTGTGGTACTGGCATGGGGATAGACACATAGACAATAGAATAGGATTGAGAGTCCAAAGCTAAACCAACAGGTTTACAGTGGATTGATTTGCAACGAGACTTTGGAGACAATTAAATGGGGGAAAAAAAGATATTTTCAATAAATGGTGCTGGGACAACTGGATATCCAGATGTGTAAGAGAATGAAACTGGATCCTTTACCTCCCACCATATTCAAAATTTAACTCAAAATGGATCAAAGACCTAAATGTAAGAGGTCTTAAACTATAAGACTCTTGGAAGAAAACTTAGGTGTCAATCTTCATGATCTTGGATTAGGCAATGGTTTCTTAGGTATGACATCAAAACCACAAGCAATTGAAGAAATAGATAAATTGGATTTCATCAAAATTTTAAAGATTTCTGCTTCAATGTACATTATCAAGAAAATGAAAAGACAAGCCACAGAATGGGAGATAATATTTGCAAATCACATATAAGATAAAGGTTTAGTATCTAAGATATATAAAGAACTACTGCAATTCAACAATGAAAAGGCAAATGACTCAATTTAAAAATGGGTGAAGAATTGAATAGACATTTCTCCAGTGAAGATACACAAATGGCTAATAAGTACATGAAAATATTCTCAGTATCATTAGTCATTAGGGAACTGCATATCACAACCACAATGAGATAATACTTCAACACCCACTCAGATGGCTTTAATCAAAGATAGACAAGTGCTGACAGCTACATAGAGAAACTGAACCCCTCATGCATTACTCATAGGAATATAAAATTGAGCATTTACATTGGAAAAGAGTTTGACCATTGCTCAAAAAGTTAAACACTGAATTTCCATATGATCCAGAAATTCCTTTCCCAGGTACATAAGCAAGAGAAATGACAACATATGTTTACATAAAACCTTGTATGTGAATGTTCATAGCAGCATTAATCATAATATCCAGAAGATGAAAACAACCCAAATGTCCATCAACTGATGAACAGAAAAACAAACTGTAATATATCCATACAATGGACAATTATCAGCTATAAAAAGGAATGAAGTACTGATTCATGTTAACATAGATGAACCTTAAAAACATCATGCTTTTAAATAGAAGAAGTGACATCAAAGGACAGAAACCATATGATTCCATCAATATGAAATTTCCAGAACAGGCAAATCCATAGAGACAGCGAGTAGATTTGTGGTTGGCAGGGGCTAGGGCGAAGGGGAAAATGGGATAGAATTGCTAATGGGTACTTTTTGTGGTGATTAAAATAAGATAATGGTAATGGTTGCATAAATGCGAATATACTAAAATATACTAAACAGTACACGTAAAAAAAGTGAATTTTGTGGTCTGTAAAATATATCTCAATTTAAAAAACAAAAAGGTTACTTTAAAAAAAGAGATGAAGAAAAGTTTTATTCTACTAGATAGCCTTAAATTTTTAACAAATCTGTTTTAACCCATGTTTATCTATGAACATCAAGAATTAAATAGCTTTTAAAACTCCCCTTCCCTTCTATTATTTCTATAACTAAGAAATTTAGCTTACTCTTACTGTCCCCACTCACCTCTTTACAACCTAGATTTTGTTTTTGATATGATAATGGAAGTAATAATATAGTTATTACTGGTTAAGTACTAAGTGCCAGGTACCATGTTCGTTTTATAAGTAGTGTCTCATTTTTTCCAAGCTCTGAACTACTTAACTACCTCAACCTTCACCTCAGACTGTTCAAGGATTTTTTAAAACACTGTCTTCTATTTTAAGCCTCCTTTCAACAATTTTAAGTTAAATGGTATAATTACAAAATCAGTGATGTTTTTGTATTGATTTCTTAAAGCCCCTTGTCTTCTGTGGTTTCTGTGACACCACATAATTCCAATGTTCTCGTACCTCTAGGAGACTCCCTCTCTGTCTCTTGCTTGATTTCTCCACTTCTTTCTAACTCCTAAATGTTGGAGTGCCCCAAGACTAGCTCCTCAGACCTCTTCTGTCTTCATTTAACTCACACGTTAAGGTGTTCTCGTTTGGTCCCATGGCTTTAAACACCCCCTTTCATATATATTCTCAAATTTGCATTTCCAATCTTGATCTCTTTCCTAAACTCCACCTGCCAGTTTGATATCAACACTTGGATGTACAAAGGTATCTCAAACTTTGGTCCAAAGCCAAACTCTTAATTCTCTCCTCAGACTTGGACTTCTGCTGGCATTCTCCATCTCAGTGAATGGCACCCTGTTAACCCAGTTACTCAGGTCAAAAACTTTAGATTCAAACTTGAATCCTCTCATACTCCTCACATTCAACCAATAGTAAATTCCATTGCTTCCATCTTCAGAGTAAATCTCCAGTTCCTCTACTAATATCACCTTGGTCCAAAGCAATGCCACATTTCTTCTGGATTATCTCAAAAAGGTCTTTAACTGTCCTGATTCTTTCCCTCTTGCCTCCCTACACTCTTGTCTCCAAACCAAAGATCCTTTCCCTTGTTTCCTATCACACTGGAATAGAATCCAAAGACCTCCCCATGGGCTCCAGACCTTAAGTGTTCTGGTTCTTTGCTACCTCTCCTCTCCACCTCCCACCATTCTCCTTGCATTTGTTTGACTCCAGCCACACTCACCTCCTTACTGTTTCTTGAGTTTTCCGAGGCCACCTCTACCTTTTTGGTGCTTGGAACCCCTGGGGCACACATCCCCATGACAGCCTCTCTCACTGCATTTGGCTCTTTGCTCCAGCGTCTCCTCAGAGAGGCCCTCTCCGACCACCCCCATCTAGAATAGCAGCTCCTTCCACTCACTCTGTCTTTACCCTACATTGTTTTTCTTCATAGAATATATGTTTGTTGATTTGGTGCTCACAAGTGTGCAGATGTGACAAGGATAGGTACTTTGTTTTATTTACCCCTGTATCCTCAGTACCTAGAATAGTTTAATAGATGTTCTTCAGAGTAAAGAGAAGGGTTAGAACACTGGCAAAGAGTCAGTCTCCTGGGTCCAAGGACCAGCTCTGCCACCCTGTTGGCTGTACAGCTTTGAATAGATTTTTCCCATGTCTCTTATCCTACATGCAAATTGTGAGGATAATAGTTCATACCCATGGTGATATTGGGAAAATTAAATGAGGTTTTTTATGTAAAGTTGTTTAGAAAAGAACGTGAATTAGTGTAAAGTTTCAATAAATGTTATTATTATTATTGGTCTTACATACTAAACTTTTCTTCTTGATGTCTTTCTTCTGATTTTTCTTTATGATTTATTTAGAGTATGTTCTTAAGTAATTTTCTCAGAAAGGATAGGGAATACGAATGCTCTATTTTCCTGCATGTCAAAAGTCTCTTCCTTTGATGATCATGTCAGACCCACAGTTAGTGCTCCATAAGTGTTACCTGTTCAGTATATAAAAAATCTTCCCCTTCTTACCATCCTTATTCTGATCCATTTTCACTGGATTAGAAAATTTCTTCCAGTAACTTCTTCAGAAAGAATATGGATGGTATGTAATTTGAATCTTTGTATGTTCAAACCTGTCTTCCTTTTATGATCACACATGAATCATAGTTTGGCTAGGAACAGTGTCCTGGAATTCCCTCACAATTCTGTCAACACTGTTTCACTATTCTACCAGTTGAAAACTGCACTTGGGAATTTCAACGTTAGTCCTCAGGACATAATCTTTTGTTTTATTTGGAAGTGTGTAGGATTTTCTCTTCATCTTTGTGACAGCAGGGACATTATGCTAAGTGAAATAAACCGGACACAGAAGACAGATACTGTATGAGCTCACTATATGTGGAATTAAAAAAAAGTTGAATTCACAGAAACAGAGTAGAATGGTGGCTGACAGGAGCAGGAAGGTGGAGAAATGGGATATGTTGGTCAAAGGATATAAACTTCCAGTTATAAGATGAGTGAGTTCTGGAGATCTAATGTACGACATAGTGACTATACAGTTAATAACAGTTAATACAGGTAATAATACTGTACTGGATACTTGAAATTTGCTAAGAGAATAAATCTTCAGTGTTCTCAAAAAAACACACCAAAAAACTAGACAAACAAGAAAAGGTATTATGAGAGGTGATGGACGTATTAATTCATTTGATTATGGTAATCATTTCACAGTGTATACATATACCAAGCCATCACATTATGTTCCTTAATTATGTATAATTTTTATTTGTCAATCGTACTTCAATAAACTTGGGGGAAACAGAACTTTCACGATGGCAGGTTGAGTTGACTGTCTTCTTTAATAGTCCTGCCTAGTGTTTGGTGGATCCTTTTGGCATAAGCATCCAAGTCCTTTTTAGCATAGGGAAATTTTCTTTTATTATTTATTGGATTGTGGCTTCACTTCCAAGTCAACTATTGTCTATTGTAACTCATTTAAGTGGCTGACTCTCTTAGATCTCTTCCCATATTTCATATTTCTTAAAATGTCCATTTCTTTGGTTTTCATTTTCAGAGTTTTAAAAGCTTATCATACATTGAGTTTCAGAGTATCTTTTTTGTCATTCAGCATCCCTATTGAAGTTATTTTGATATGCTTTTTTTTAACTTCCAAGGTATCCTCTCCATTTTCATAGTAGCTTTGTTTATAGATATAAAATCTTCACAAATATCAATGAAGATAGATATAGACTGAATGTTTGGGTTCCCCCCAAATTCAAATGTTGAAGCCTAATCCTCAGTGTGATGGTATTTGGAGGTGAGGCCTTGGAGACAATTAGGTCATGGGAGTAGAGTCCTTATAATGGGGTTAGTGTTCTTCGAAAAGAGACCTTAGTATGATATTAACTCAACAAGAATGATCTATATCATCTTTATTTAGTTCATTTACCAAATGCTATTATGCACCACACATTGTTGGACACAGGTGACAAAAATTACCCTTACCTTGAGGAGCTAATAAGTGTGCGTGTGTGTGTGTGTGTGTGTGTGTGCAGCGTATAGGTGGGAAAAAAGAATACAGGCAAGTAAACGATGTCACCACACTGTGTAGCAAACACAAGTATAGAGGTAAACACAGGTGCTGATGATACAGAAGAAGGGCAGGTACATCTGAAGGGAGTTGGGGGCAGGGTGTTAGTGTTAGCGAAAGCTTTCAAGAGGAGCTGAGAGTACAGCTGAGTTAAGAAGAACATAATTATCCAAAGAAACGGGAAGCCTATCCAAGGCTGGAAACAACTTGTCACAGGCATGGAAGTGTGGTGCATTGGAGGAACTGCAAAGTCATGGTATGACTATATGGTACAGGCAGGGATTAAGCTGGATATGTAAGGAAGAGCCATTCACTGACAACACTGAATTTCACAGAACATTATCACCATGTCTGCTCTATCTCCCAGTACATACCCACTGCTAGCACAGTGTGTGGGAGACGGCAGGACCTCAGTACATATTTGCTGAATAAATGAATGGATGAATGGATTTGGAGTGTTACCCCACAACATCTCTTGTGCCAGAAGCCTGTTAGAGTTTTAAATAGGGAAGAGACCTGATCAGGTTGACATTTGAGAAGCACCACTTGGGAGCGACAGAATGGAAGAAGGAAGACTCAGGTCAGGGAGGGGTTACTGTTGGAGGGATTTAAAGACCCTGGAGTGAGGTGGGTCAGAAGGGATAGTTTTGAGAATTACTTGGTACCTGACAGGAAGGGAGATAAGAAGTAAGGTTCAGTCTCGGAGGACTGCAAATTTCAGGCATAAAACCTTCTGTTTGGTGGTGCCACTCACAGGACATGGGACCAGAGGAGGTGTGACCCAAAGGGGAAATACTGTGTCAGCTGGACTCCTGAATTTGAGTTGCATTTGGAAAAAACTGGTAGAGATGTCTAATAGTCAGGTGAAATTTGGGCCTGGAGCCCAGGAGAGAGGTCTGGGCTGGAAGGACATACGGATGCCAGCAGGGTCTAGGTAGTGCATGGAACCCAGCAGCGTGAGGAGAGGGCTCAGGGAGGGAGCCTTCTAGGGTGGGGGCTGTGGTGGTCCTGGAGGCACATGGAAGGAAAAAGCAGAGAGGTGACCCAAAGCTGGCTAGCAGGTGGTGGACGAGAATTATGGTTTGAAGGAACCAGTCTCAGATACAAAAGGATTTTGCTGTTGAGCACAACTGAAGCATGAAAGAATGTCCAATGAGTCTGAATGCTGAAAGCATAAAATCCAGAATGGAAGGAATGGGCTGAGGCAGGCAGCCTGGGACCAAGCGGGAGCAGGTGCTGGAAGTCCCTTTTTATGTCGTGCCCTGGGTGAGGGGCAGGGGGGGTGGCTTCCAGGAACCACTGGGGCAGGGCAGTTTCTGTCTTTCAGTAACTTGCCATGCCACCTCCCAGGAGATTAGAGCTTCCCTTTTAAATATTATGCCCCTGGGCTCCTGGCCTTCATCTCTATTTCTCCAGTAATTCTCCCCAGCCCGGCCTCTGCTGTATAGCATGCAAGCAATTAGCTGTTTGGGGTGCCCATCTGGAAGAGGTCTGGGTATACCCCAACTGCACATGGGCAGTGACACATCTAGACTCATTGCTCACATTCTTTGGCAGATTTTCACATAAATCAGGCATTTCCAATCATCCCCAGTTCCTCTTCCTTGATCCTCTGACCTGTGACCATAGCCCTGGGGAAGTTTTGTTGCAGTTCCTTAAGTTCTGAGAACATAGGATCCTCGCTGTTTGGGCCTTAGTTTCCCCTAGTGCCGATTCTAATCTGAGGTCTGCTCCACACTGCTGGTGTCCCCTTTGGAAAAACAGTGTGGCAATAGGTCAAAGGAGCCACGAACTATTCCAGAAAGTCTACTTCGGGCAGCCAACTGAAGGAAGCATTCGTAAGTGCAGAAAAATCCCATATACAAAGATGTTCACCTTGGAATTAGTTATAAAAATGAAGAGTAAAAAGTGTGAGCTGAAATGTTCACAAGCAGGGGAATGGTCAAGTCAACAATGGCGTTTCTTTGGGTGGAATATAAAGCAATCATCTTTTAAATATATGAAAGTTAAGAGCATGGAAATGCTCCTGATCATCAAGGGAAAAACAGAATACAAAATACTATGTACAGTATGATTGAAACTATGTAAATAAAAACACATACAGAAAGTCTAGAAAGAAACCTCTCAAGGGTCAACAGCGACTGTGTTTGGATTGTGGGATTATGGGCACATTTTTTTCTGTTCCCCAAATTTTCTGTAATGAGGTTATGTTGATCTTAAAATGGAAAAAATGCATATACGAAAAATAACCTTTTAAAACCCTGAAACCTCATTTGACAGTTACCTTCTCTTCCCAGGCTTTTCAAGAACCAGTCTCTTCTGGCCCTCCCTCTGCCTCCCTCTGGCCTCTGTGGCCTAGGATTTATCTGCTGGTCTGTGGAAGTTCACAGAAGCAGCTCAGAGCCTTCTGGCAGGGCTTCCTCTGGGAACCAGACCCCCTTCCTTGGGTGGGGCAGGCAGGGCTCTGTTCTGCAGTGTTGACATTTAAAATGGGCAAAACCCATTAAAAACAGGTTTTAAAGCGTAGCACACAGTGAGCAGGAGAAGCTACCAGAATGTTCTTGAGGCCCACTCCCCCAGCCTGCCCCTAAGACTGGTCACTAAGGCCTCAGGGTAGGCTCATGAGGGTGAGGCACTCAGCCTCATGGGGCCACTTTAGCACAGCAAGCGGACTTCCTGGCCTTAGGGAAATAACACCGTCAAAGACAGGGATGGTGTACTCTTGGGGAGACACAGGAGCGGCAAGCTGCAGACGGTTGGCCCAGGGAGGCACACCAGCTGTGGCACGGTGACCTTCCTGGCAGTTCAGGGCCCATCTCTGCTATCTGAGAGGTGTGCCAACAAGAGCAAGAGGGAGGACAGGGCAGGGATGTTTATGCCTCAGGTCCCCTGAAGGGCCCCCTTGTGGGAGGGGATGTGATGACTGAAGGGGCAAAGACCTAGGTCCCAAATGGAGCCATGGCACCAAGTTTGAGTCACTTCAAGCCTCCAATGCCAGCCCCTTCTCCCTGTATTCGCCCTTCCTAGGGACTCTACTGAACCAAAGGCTTTACCCTGAGACAAAATCGCTGCCTTGTCCTACCATCAAATATTTCTTGAGCACCCTCGGTGTATCAGGCATTGTAGCAGGTGCCAGGATCCAATGTCACTTAGATCAAGCCCCTACTCTGGGGAGTTTGCATTCTGATGCCTAAAAGACACCTCAAAGCCATCATGTGCTGAAGGCTGACACTTCTGAGACTGGTGCTGTTTTAGGCATTTCACGTGTACAAATGTGTTTCATCTTCCCAGCAGCTCTGAGACCTAGGGCTGTTACTTTCCTCATTTTCAGATAAGAACACTAATAATGAGGTTAAGGGACTGGTCTGACATTGCACAGCTGGTGATCTCAGATCTGGGCTGGACCCGGGCAGCCTGACTCTAAATGCCACACTCTCAGCCAGGATGCTACCAAACATTCTGCTTCTTGCCCCAACAAAAATTGTGAATTCCCTCTCACATTGTCTCCCTAAACATCACCAGTGTCCATCCAAAGACACAGAACAAGAGCCCAGAAGTCAGTATTGACACCTTCCTGTCCCTTGCCCTCCATGCCCATTCAATCACCAAGCCTTGCAGATTTTATCTTTAAATTTTTTCAAGAGGCAGAAAGATATATGGTTTTGGTCACCATTGCATCCCCAGTCCCCAGCACACATAGTGACCACTTCGCAGGGAGTGAGTTAGTGAGCTCTGCACTCATGCTTGGCCTGGAGGGATGGGATCCCTCCGTTGAGATGCATCACTGTGGTCTGGATGGAGAACGAGCACCCCAGGGGCAAATCACGACTGAGACAGAATCACTTGTTACATGTGATTGGTGGGAGCCCAACAGATGATCTGAGTTAGATGAATACATTCATACACATCAATGCAATGATTCCAGCATCTGACATAGGGAGCAAATTCATGCAACCTACTTGTCTGTCTACAACCTGAGTATGCAGTGAACAGTTGTGGAACACTTTCCTCATGGCAGGTTTCCCCATTCTTTCCATATACAATCATGTAATCCTCGCCACAACCCTATGCCTTAGGTATGATTATGTGACAGACGGGAAAACTGATGCCCTGAGAATTCAGTGATTTGGTCAAGGTCACAGCTATTAGGCAGCAGGACGTGGGTTTGGACCCAGGCAGCCTGGCTTTGGTTCCATGTCTGTAACCACTACTTAAGCTCTACTGCTTCCCAAAGCCACCTTTGGTGAGACCTGCCCTACCCACAGCTGCCAGGACAGCTCTTCCCTGGAAGCCAAGCATTTATACTTCACAGCCACACTTTTTTGGGTTCAGGGTGGGTACTCTCCCCACAGTGGATCTCAAGTGAGATTCCTTCTCCTAACCAGAGATAATGGTCACTATCAGTGGTAACTTGAACCTAGTACATGTGTCCTTGGAACACTCAGCCTGGGGGCTAGCCATCTTCCTCAGTGGACATGGAGAGCCAGAGAGCGCTTGTCTCCAGAGAGACAAGATGGAATGGGCAAGGGAAGGCAGGTCAGACATTTCACAAGCAGAGCAAAGACAGATACACACAGGCCCAGAGAAACCAAACGTGTCACCTCTATTTCTTCAGGAGCTCCAGTAGCACATTCTGCTCCTGCGTTCTAACATATACTCTCGAAACCTTTAATCCGTTTTCACTTTTGCATTGTAATAATTACAAAATGATGGTCAATAAGATAAGCAAAAAATATAACTGTATGGAGTGTTGCAGACAGCATTCACTTCACCTTAATCTTACAGCAAAGAGATTAGTTGCAATCTGCTGTATGTAAGGGTGTGAATCTATATGTATTTATAGGGTATGCCTACCCAAATCAGATAATAAAAAGTTGACAGAGGTTTCAATTAAAATAGGCTGAAGGAGAAACTTGAAAGCCACCCAGAAAACACATGATAGAGTGTTATGAGACCAAACTACAGGTGAAACTTGTGGGCGCAGAGTTCCCTCTTGACCCAGTATTATATAGTATCTAATATCCTAATCCTAGTATTCACAGCAGCTAAAGCGGAATCATTCTGGAAGTACCAAGCATTCCAGTCCAGGTCCAGTCTTCTCTACCAAGAACTTAAATCTTTTAACTACTCCAAGGTCCTCAATCTTCCACCACTAGACTCAGTTGGTCTAAGATAGCAAATCTCCTCCCCTTGGTTGGAAAAGTGACTTTATAATCCCAGGAAAATGTAGAGATCAGTATAGACAGTGAGCTGAATCAAAAGCAGAGTATTGCTATATTTTACCAATTTTAACATCTTTGAATTTGGAATGCATTCTACTCAATGGCATCAAACATTTATAAATGGTGGTGATATTAAATGATGTTGAATCTTCTAGTTGAAGACATCTCAAATCTCATGAAATGTAGCATTCCTTTTGTGGTAAGGTCAGGAATAAGTTTTTAATCATAATTAAAATCTCTGTGTTATTTAAAGAACTTGAAATATATTGAAGAAAATCTAACATATTAAAGAACCTAGCATATTAGATTTATGATTTTAATTTGAAACATTTTAGAGGATATAATTGTGTTTGCAGATAGTCTTTCAAAGTTGTATGATTGGGGTATAGTCTAACACCGAAATACAATGGCTCAAAGATTATAGAAGTTTACTTTACTATCATGCAAAAGTCAAATAGTGAGCCATTCAGAGCTGAGGCCAAGAAGCTGTTCTAGGTGTGGTCTTCTTAGGCACAGGTTCATTCTCTCTTTTGGCTCTACCATGGCTGCAGGCATTATTTTCTTCAGCACGGTTGATGTTGGCTCACCACCACATCCAAGGAAAAGTGGGAAAGAAGGTGAGTCTAGGGCTAGTGCCTTAAAGGTGAGATCTGGTTGTAGCACACATCATATGTATTTACACCACATTGGCCTATACTCAGTCACATGGCCACAGCTAACTGCAAAATGTAGTCTGCTGTTGAGTGGACATGTGTCCAGCTAAAAGTCAGGGGTTTTAGCTAAAGGGAAAAAGGGGAGAATTATTGCTAGAAAACATTTGACAGTCATCTACCATGAATCTTAGGAACTTCATTCACTGGATTTATTGTATTTCAATAATTGCTAATGGCTTAGAAAAATTTCACTTGTCAGTTTTACAAGTTTGCTGTGTCAGGTGCTTGAAGTGTTTTAGAGGAACAGATATGTTCTAATTTTAAATGCACTTAAAGTGTTTTAGGAAATTAAATAATAAGTTTATAAATAGGTTAATTATTTAGGAGGGCTTACTATGTTAAACTTAGGAGTCAATTCAACGTTAATCAGAGAAAAACAAATGAACGTGATTAATATTATTTTTATGTAAAAATTACTAGACATAAATAAGAATAATACTTGTGAGTTAAACATAAGGGCTTATAAAAAACCTAGGTTTAAAAATATAATAACTTTTCAGACTGGCTTCTTTCACTTAGTAATATGTATTTAAATTTCCTCCATGTCTTTTTGTGGCTTGATAGCTCATTTCTTTTTATTGCTGAGTAATATTCCATCATTTGGATATACTATTGTTTATTTATTTTTTGACCTGCTGAAGGAATCTAAATTTTGACAATCATGAATAAAGATGCTATAAATATCCACATGCAGGCTTTTGTGTGGACATAAGTTTTCAACTCTTTTGAGTAAATACCTAGGAGGAGTATGTTTAGTTTAATAAGAATTTGCCAAACTCTCTTTCAAAGTGGCTGTACCATTTTGCATTCCCACCAGCAATGGATGAGATTTCCTATTGCTCTACATCTTCCCCAGCATTTGGTGTTTTCAGTGTTCTGGAATTTGTCCATTCCTATTAGAAGTGTAGTGATATCTCATTGTTGTTTTAATTTGCATTTCCTTCATGATATATGATGTGGAGCATCTTTTCATATGCTTATTTTCCATGTGTATATCTTTTTTGGTGAAGTGTCTGTTAAAGTCTTTGGCCCATTTTAAATCAGGTTGTTTTTTCTTTTATGGATTGTGTCTTTGGTGTTGTATCTAAAAAGGCTATATATTATATTATTCCAATTATATGACAATGACATTTTGGAAAAAAGCACAGTTATAAAGACCATAAAAAGATCAGTGATTTCCAGGAGTTAGGGAGGAAAGAAGGATGAACAGGTGGAACACAGAGGATTTTTAGGGAAATGAAAATATTCTATATGATACTGTAACTGTGTACACATATACATTTGTCCAAACCCATAGAACATACAATACCAGGGGTGAATGCTAATGTAAACTGTGGACTTTGGGTGATGATGTGTCAATGACAGGTTCATCAGCTGAGACAAATGTGCCACTCTGCTGTGGGATGTTGGTAGTGGGGGAGGTCATGCATGTGTGGGGGCAGGGATATATGGGAAATCTCTGTATCTTCTGTTCACTTTTGCCGGGCACCTAAAACTGCTTTAAAGAATAAAGTCTTTAAAAATATTACAACTTTAACAGCTTGAGTATTAATTAAAATAAGTAACTGTAGGTGACCCTCTGTGCACAAAAGCCTTCTTCAGATATTAAAAGTCTCAAGTGTCATGCTTAAGACGGGTTTCTGTTACTTACAACCAAAAAAATCACAAGGAAGACACAATTTCTGCCCCAAGCCCATTACATCATGTTTCTAGTCTGTCTCAGTGTCATAGACCTCACAGCTACATTTCTAAATTTCATTTTGCCTATGACAACCCTCCACGCACACATGGGTGGAGAAGGAGAAGCCCTTTGGATTGCCTATCTAGTCTCCCTTTTGCTACAATCTATTTCTCTGCAAAAATAAAAACCCAAATCTAGGAGGTAGCTGCTGGCTGTCCAAATGATATGGTTTGACCTACCCTTCAGACTTGACTGATGGGCCCAAGGTAAGTCACTAACCCAAGCAAGGCTAATAAGAGTGCCAGATGAAGGAGAGTGTTAGGCTACCTCTGGGTGGCTAGTGGGATTACAGGAAGACCAAGGAGCTGGAAATAGCCATTGTCTACAGTGAAAACTGGAGAGCCAAGAGAAGGATTCTTTCAGAGAGAGAAGAATTAAACTGATGGGCAGAGAAACAACAACAAAAGAGAGAGCATCTGGGTTCTATTCTGTTCCTGAGGCTCAGTCAGCTGCACATTGTCTAGAGTCTTGGGACACATCTGGCACATTTATAATAATAATTCATCCCTCCCTTCTAAACAAACTAGAGTCAGTTTCTATTATTTGTAACCAAAAGAATACTATCTAATATGCATGCAAATATATTAAACTGATTGTGTTTAATACATTAAAGTGAACTTGTGGGTTTTGTTTTCAAAAGAAATAGCTGCTTGGTTGTCTCAATTAGAGGAACTTCCCAGTGTAGATCTGAGATATGGGTTATAAGTGCAGGGATTGGACCAAGGAATGTGCCCTGGTAAGTCCGTGAAATTAAATTTACCTAAAACTCAACTCTAGAGTAACTCTGACATGATAAGTGACATGATAATCACTCACAAAATACCCAACATGTGTATAAGAAAGTTACAGTCTATTAACCAATTGTGACTTGTGTAGCATTTCATTATACTTACAGCATTGATTCAAAAATATCCAAGTAGCATTATATGATCTATGGTAGAAAATGCTAGTTCACCATCCTCTCACAGCTAAACTTAGATTTCCCAGCCCCTCTTGAAGGCATAGCAAGGCCATAAGACCTATGGAAATTGAGTGGAAGTGATGGGTGCAACTTCTGGAACACTTCTTAAAGGGAATGTCCCAGGACTTCTCTTCTCTTTTCCTCTCCTGCTCCTGGAATGTGAACAGCTATGCTAGACCAGAAGATAGAAGCCATGTGTTGTACACAGAGAGCGACAAGCTGGGAAGAGCCTGGATCCCCAACCCTTCTTGCATTTAGACCTTTCCATGTGAAAGGAATAAAAAATATAATTCAAGTCATTGTTACTTTGACTTTCGTTTCAGTAGCTGTACCAGTACCCTAACTATAACATGGTCTTTGCTTGGAAAAACAAAAATGAATCACTGTTACAACAGGTATTATAGCCTAAATCATATATTTAAAATGGAGAGATTCACTCATTCAACACATATTTATTAAGTCACAGAGGTTTGAATGTGAACAGCTGAGCACCCATGGAAAAAGCATCCAGGCTGGTGAGGCAATCCAGCCTATGTAAGATGAGCAGTACCCCAAGGAACATAGGGGGCATTTAGCCTAGGGAAGGAAAGGGTTAGGATAGGCTGGAGAACTGTCTTCAGACATAGGAAGAGCTCATGTGGAAGAGGGAATTGACTTGCTCCGTATGGCCCCAAGGGGCTGAACTAAGGTCAAAAGGTTTATGCAGAGAACTGAAACACTGCGATCCAAAGAATTCTATGTCAGTCAGGGTTCTTGGCTTCAAGCAATAGAAACAGACTCTAAAAGGTCTTAGGCAAAAGTGAAATTTATTGGAATGATATTTGGGGGAATAACAGAGTTGACCAGAGACCAGAGTATTAGCTGGGAACCAAAAGCTGTCTGGAGGGTTGACTGGGAGGAAGCATAACCAGAGCCATGGAGGCGGAAGGGTCTGGTGCATAAGTGACATCTGTTACGTCCCTGAGTCATTCACCCGGGATTCAAAATCATGGGAGAGGGTCTGATGGTTGCATCTAGATTTTCTTCTATTCCTTGGCTAAATGTGGGGTGGAGTAGGGGAAAATCTGTCCCAGTTGACTCCTGCATGGGAGTCAGGCACCATCTCCAAGAGGAACCAAGATACTACCAGACAAATATCCAGTGCTACCTATAAAAGCTCTTTCAGAGCCCACAAATCTGTGACCAGTGTCTCAGGATTGGGAGGGATCTGTCCATCTCTCCTTTCCACATTCCTCAAACACACTCATACCCTCTTTGCTGAATGATTGAATGATAAAAGCCTCACTGCTTCACAAATTCTTCATGTTAAGATGAAATAAAGGCTGGGAATTTAGATTCTTTATCTGGTACTCAAGACCCTCCAACTGTGCTCCCACTTATAAGTCTCATGATTCTTCTACAGAAACCTTTCTTCCTGTCCAACTTATTCACTCAATGTCACCACCCTCTGACCCCACCTAAACATCATGTTTATTTTTTCCCCCTTCCATCTATCTAAATGTTATCCATTCTTCACATTCCAGTGCAAATCCCACATTGTACACAAAACATTCCAAAACTATCCCAGCCCAGAGTAATCTCTCCTTGGAAGTTTTTGCCTATATTCTTTTTTAGGCAGTTAAGCGCTCTCTTTTTATATGTTTTCTATTTTTTAGAATTGATACTGAAGCCTTGTTAGACAATTTAAACATATCTTTTCTCTACCTAGATTATAACTTCTGGAAGACAAGGACTATTTTTTATCCATCTTTGCATCTCCTGTAGAACTTAAGAAAATTTTTTCCACATGGGCTTTTATTTTCTTAATTGGTAGTGAATACTAGAGTTGGATGTGATCCTGATCTCTTATCCAGGAATTTGGGGAAGGGGAAACAGAGAAAAATGAGGATAAAGGTATATCAGAACAATGACCTAAAATGACTTTCCTCAGAGCATAATAATGTGAATGATTTATATTTTTTACAGCTTATTTGAGGTATGATCAATACACAATAAATTGTACATATATATGCAGTTTGATAAGTTTTGACACATGTGCATATCCAGGAAACAATTGCCCTAATCAAGATAATAAATATATAATAAATATACCTTGATGATCAGCCCCCAAAAGTTTCCTCATGCCCTTTGTAGTCTCCCTGCTTCACTTCCACCTCAAAAAACCACTGATTTGTTTTCTGTCTCTACAGTTTGAATTTTCTAGAATTTTATATAAAAGTAATCATTCATTATGTAATTCAGTACGTACTTTTTTTGGTCTGGCTTCTTTCACTCAACATAATTGAGATTCGTCCATGTTGCGGAATATATCAGTAGTTCACTCCTTTTTATTTCTGAGTAGCATCCCAATTTATGGGCATATCACAATTCATTTATCTGTTGATGGTCATCTGAGCTATTTCCAGTTTTTGACTATTACAAATAAGTTGCTGTGAACACTTGTGTACAAGTCTTTGTATGAACACATGTTCTCATTTATCTTAGGTAAATACCTAAGAGTGGAATGACTGGGTCATATGGTAGGTCTATCTATAACATTTTAAGAAATTCTCAAAATGATTGCATCATTTTACTTTCTCTTTTTTTGGATTTTTTAAAAAATATAATTTATTTTATTATCATTAATCTACAATTACATGTGCAATATTATGGTTATTAAACTACCCCTTCATCAGGTCCCCCCCACCAACCCCATTACACATTTTACTTTCTTATCAGCATTGTATGGGAGTTCCAGTTGCTCCATCTCCTCACCAACATTTGGTCTTGTCTTTTTAATTTTAGCCATTCTGATTGGTATGTAGTGGTATGTTAGTGGGGTTTTAATGTGCATTTTCCTAATAACTAGTGATGTTTAGCATCTTTTCACGTGCTTGTCATTTTTGATGAAGCATCTGTTCAATACCTTTTTCCCATTTAAAAAATTGGATTGTTTTTTATTATTGAGTCATTGACTTTCGAGTTCCAAGTTTGTCTATATATTATGGATATAAATCCTTTATCAGGCAGGTGATTTGTAAATATTTTCTCAGGGTCTCTAACTTGTTTCTTAACTATGTGTTATCAAGCATAGAAGTTCTTAATTTTGATGAAGTCCAATTTATTAGTATTTTATTTTATGAATTATGCTTTTGGTATTGCAACTAAGTAATCTTTGTATAACTTGGGGTCACAAAGATTTTCTTCCTTTATAAGTTTCATAGCTTTGTGTTTTACATTTAGGTCTATGATTGCTTTTGAGTTAATTTTTGCATAGAGTGTGAGATATTGATCAAAGTTCATTTTTTTGGCATATAGATACTCATGTCTTCCAGAACCATTTATTGAAAAGAGTATTTTTCTCCTCTACTGGATTGCCTTTGCAACTTTGTTGAAAATCAGTTGAGCATATGTGTGTGGCTCTATTCTGTTCTAATGATTGTTGTGCCTATCTTTATACCAATACACCAATATATACCACAAGATTTATATTCCTGTAACATTTTAGAGAAAATGCTTTTACCCATAGTTATAGGGTTGTGTTCCTGATGTACACTTTGGGACCAGATTGTTTGTGTGCAAATCTTGGCTCCATCACTTATTAGTTGTATTACTTTGGGCAAGTTCTTGGATATCTCCCTGCCTCAGTTTACTTATCTATAAAATGAGGATGATAACAGTATCAACCCATTAGTTTGCTATGAGAATTAAATGTGTTGATACAAAACTTAATAAAAGCTGGCTCTTATATAATTTCCTGCATAAAACAATCATGGAAATTAGGTGTTACCATTCCTGTTTAATGGATAAAAAACCTTAGACATAAAGAGATAAATGACCAGTGCCACGAAGAAGGGGTTACACTTTGGTCTTCTGACTCTAAACCCAGTGTCTTCTCTACTCTCCCACTGAGACTATAAAATGGAAACCTCAGTCATTTTATAACTAATTTCCAGAAGGTGTAGTCTATCGCTTTGGCTGTATTCAGTTTCTTAGAAGTCTTTAAATTTGGCTCACATCAAAGATAAGGAATTACATAAAGTATAATACTAGTAGGTGGGGATCGTAGAAGACAATCTTAGAGGCTACTTGCCACAAGTCACTTATCTTTGCCACCTGGCAGTGACTAGGATTCTCAGAAGTCTGGTAGGCGGGGCTGTGCTCAGAGGCTTCTGAACTATGTCACGTAGAACCAGTGAGGGTATTCCTAAGCCAATGTCCCAATGGGACACTCTGCTTTTCCCTTATGGAAAGAAAGTGAAATCTTAGCTACTTTGTCTACCATTGCACACTGGCTTACCTTTCGATTAGGAAGTACGGCCTCTGGCTAGGCCCATAGAAAGAAGGATGTTACGAGTTGGGCCATGCAGTTTTCTTCTACCCTTGGGATGACACTGGAAACATGTTCCTACAGAGTGGGCATCTCACTTATTCATTCATTCATTCACTCTCCAATATTTATTCAGTACCTACCATGCACCAGTTTCCTTGTTTGGCACTGGAGGCACCAGAATTTATGTATTAATTGTGAAGGCCACAAAGTAAAGGGGAAATTACATTATGTTAGTTCAGGTATTCTGAGAAGAAGAAACCAACATAGAATTAGACATGGAAGAGATTTCTTGGAGGAAATGCCTATCCAGGACAAAGGGAGGGAACCAGAGAAAGTGGGGAGAGCCTTCTGACTGCATTGCAGGTCTGATATCTGTGCAGGAGAAGGGGAGGAAGGAGTGGTGGGTAGAGAGTCTTGCACTGTAGTTCAGTTCTACAAAAGGTTTGGCCAGGTCACTGGGAAGCCCTTGAGTCATCTGTCAGAGAAGTCCTGTGTGTAAAAGAAGTGAGCCTGGATTTGTACCTCCACTGGGCTCACTCCTTGATTGGCAGCAGCCTGAGGGACATGTGGCCTCAGCACTAATGGAGCAGTGGATCCAGTGGGACAACAACTAGGGATCTGAGCAGTATCTTTTCACTTCTGTTATATGCATGTAACAAGGTATGATTGGTGTAATGGTGGAGGAAGCGCAGGTGCAAAAGCAATACAAATGAGTGCACCTGATCCAGACTTCTGCAGTTATAGTTGGTTTTCTGCAGCGCGGTGGTCAAAGCTGAGACCTGAGTAGAGAAGGAATTAGCAAATTCACACATACTGGTGTTGGAAGTGCCAACTGGTATACTACCACTTTGGAAAACTGGTATGATGTAGAAAAGTTGAAGTATTGTGCTGAAAAAAAGTTGAAGTTTTTTCTTAGAGAAACTCTTTGTATATGTACATATATGCACTGGTCTATGTGTACAGGAATGTTACCAGCAGTATTATTTGTAATAGTCACCCAAAAAGGGAACAACCGATTTCCATCAGCAGAATAGACAAATAGTAGGTTAGTTATACAGTGGAATAGTATTGGCAATGAAAATAAGTGAACTACAGCTATACTCAATAACTGAGATGAACCTCTTGGATGCAATGTTGAGGGAGAAAAAGTCAAGATACTCATACAACATTCAAAAAGCAGGCAGGGGTAGGCTGCCACTCAGGGCACGCATACATAGATGGTAAGACCATGAAGGAAAGCAAGGAAAATGTGGGGAGGAAGGGTCATGTTTCTAGAAAGGCACAAAAGAAGGTTTTGGGATGTAGGTTTCTGTGATGTTTGTTAAGAATTGTTCTTTACCTTCTCCATATGTTTCAAGCAATCTCTATATATATCACAATTTTTTTTAAAAGTGAGGGGGGCATAGGAGTAGGCTACATGAATGGAATGGAATGTGCTCCAGGCAGAGGCAAAGGGCAGGAAGGAAAGTACATGCAGAGCTCAGGGACCTGCAAACACAATGGATGACATGGTGAGGAGTGGCAAGAGGGATGGAGGTGGGAAGGTGACCCCTACAGAAGGAAGGGCCTCATAAACCCCTGTTGAGGAGTTTGGACTTTTCCCTGAGGGCAATGGGGAGCCTCTGAAGTATTTAAGCCATAGAGAAACTGAATCAGATTTGTGTTTTCAGAATGATCCATTGGCCATAGTGTAAGCATGTATCTCACAGTACTCAGGTGAGTGGCAGTGAGGTGAAGAAAGAAAGGGTCCCTGGTCCTAGCGTATCACCTGTGGTACTTACCCAGGGCTGGCAGCTGGAGTCAAGTTTAATAATGCTGCTCTCAAGGCCTGAAGCTGGTCTTCCTCACCATCAAACCAACTGCCCTGCTGTGTTGCTTCTAAAGACTTGTCAATTCTTAATTACTGAATCATTAATAACAAGAGGAAATTCTCCTGTCTGGTTGCTCTCTAATGTTAACCAGGCATATTACTGATTGAGGAGAAAGTGTTATTCTTGGTCCAAAAGGCCATTTCATTTAGATTCTGAACATTTTGGAGCAGAGGAGAAAAGAAAAGGCAAAAGGATTTATAAACAACTGATCAGTGTGAAAGTTAACCCTTTGTAGGAATCATTCAATAATAATACTGCATGTAATGATGCTTTATCACTAAAATGACTTATTCCATTTGCAGTCATGTTATAGAGGAGCATTTGGTTAACATGGTTATTTAAATTTTTCTTAGTGACTATGTTTTAGGAACTAAATTCCCAAGATATTTCCTGCATATTTTCCTAAGGTCTCAGTAAACCTAGGCCAAAAGTTAAAGATGATTTATTATCAGCCATCACCTGATAGCTGCCAATTATTTTGTAACTTTAATTGCATGTAAGGAATTTTTTTTCTTTTTGACAGCATAGATAGCTGCTATGTTATCATTGGCATTACAGTTATTTAAAAAAATATGTGCAATTTGAAATAATATACTACCTAATGCTAAAATATTATATCCAGGTTTGATACATTCTAAAGTAAAATATTTTACTCATAGCTGCTTTTGAGGGGTTTGGCGGCTTCCTACCATATACCTTCCATTGCAAACATTTACTTACTGAATATGTTCTCTGCTGTAATCCCCTCTGCCTCCTATATGCTTTTACCTACCTGTCATCTTCCTTAGGAAAAAGAAAGTCCAGCAAAGTTCAGATCAAGAGTACAATTCTGTTTTGTCAAGGCAAACTTGACTCTGAGTCAACAGGGGCTACATAAGTATTGGGCATAATGTAGAGCCTATGGGCTTTGTTCCTTTTACTAAATCTCTATTTGACACTTGTCTGATTATAAAAAGGGCATTCTCCCTGAATGGATTGACAGAGTCCCAGCAACACGGGGAGGGACGATCCTTACAGACTGTTGGACTTTGAGTTGACGCTTGTATTTTGACCTTCTTACCAGGAAGTGTTGACTTGTGGTGTCATGACACCCACCTTTCAACATTCCTTGGGCAGCCGTATCCTGTAGGTGGTAGATACTATGCAGGCTTCAGGACTGCCACCTTCCTTCTTTTGGTTAAAGCCCTGAGAAGGAGACAATTCAGAACAATAAAGATATGGCTTCAGTTCTTCAGAAAATTATGACTTTAATATGAAAATTTATGGCCATATCCAGGGGAAAAATACTAATACATTGAATTGTAGTATAAACTTTATGAATTAGGAGCTGAGGAAATACGACCTGTGTGCTTGACCAAAACAAGTCAGTCCAGAATGTTTCTTGAAAAGAAACCTAGGAGCCATTGTTGTCATTTGCCTTACTAGCCGCCAAATAGCCAACTGATCAGTGTGAAAGTTAACCCTTTGTCAGTCACCAAATCCTACAGATTCTATCCCCTATTACTCTCTCCTTCAACCTCCACCAGCCCCACCCTCTCTTTGCCCTGCACAATGCCCTCCGAGCTTGTCCCTGCTTGTACACTTGCTCCCTTTGAACCCATGGGCCCTGATCCCATTCTGCCCTTCCACCTTAAAACTTCCTCTGTGCTGAGCAGGCCAGCCTCTCCCACGATTCAGGCCTTCCCTTGAGTGCCTGCCTCCCTAGTTTATTTTGCCTGGTGCTCCCACTGGCCTTTGTTTAGCAACTTGCCCTGGAAGCTTCACCCCCTGAAGGCCCCTGAAGATACTGTTTCATCCATCTGCAACCCTCTCCAGCTGCTCATGGCCTTTGTTCTTGTTACTAAATCTAAAATCCTTCCCCGGGTGTTCTTCTGGATTTTGCATTTGCAGAGAAAGAACAAAAATGTTTAATGCCTCCAACGTTATTGACATTTAACATTAAGAACACTGTGGGCTTTTGGGGACACATTAAAATAATGTTAGAAGAAAAACTAGCTCCTTCATTGAATGGAGATGCAGGAAGTTATTTTGTCTTTTTAAAGTCCTAAAGTTAAAAAATACATTAATCATTTTTTTTCCTGAAAAAGATGTTGCGGCAAGAACATCTCCCACAAACATCTCATAATTTTTCTCAGGGGAGGGTAGGCAGGGATGAAAGTAAGGGAACATCCCATTTAGGCAACCTTTGCTTTACCTCTTTTTTTCTCATAAGTGGAGCCCAAATTTGAGACACCCCCCGAAATCTTACTTAATCAAAGTAGAAAAATAACTTGAAAGTTGGTGGATTGAAAGAGAGGAAAATGTTTAAAACACTCCCCAGTGTCTGACCTAGTAAGATATGTTGCACACAGTAGTTCATGCTGACAGACACACAACCAATAGCACAGGCAAGCTGACTGAGTGAGATAGGTAAGAATGAGTTTAGGTATTTCCTAGAGGCTTACTGAGAGGACAGAAAGAATCAAAAGCATATCAACACAGCCAAAAGGGTCTTGAAGGGTGGGCAAGGGTGTGTGTAGGGGGTTTAGGAAATAACGGTGGGTTCAGGGTAAAATATTTAAAAATGAAGTAAGTTTGAAATGTGACTTGGGTCTGGGCCATCAGCTAATGAACAAAGATAGAAACTGTACAGCCAGGCAGAGAAACAGGCTTTTACAGGCCCTGGTCCTGGGAGCAATTAACTCTGAACAACCCCGGGTCTTAGTGAAGTTAAGAATCAGGAGGAGGAGTGTACACTTGCTGGAAATGGGGACTCACTCTCACTGGGGAGAATATGTTAGGCTGATGAGAGGGATGCCTGACAGCTTAAAGTGTGACTTGGTCCACTGTGGGATTATTTTCAATGTTAACTGAAAATAGTCACATTTCTTCACTTTCTGAGGGTTGTATTAAGAGACACCAGGTATATTTTAGAGATAGCTTGTGTGAGCTTAAAGTCAAGTCTCATTATACACTAATATAAAATAAGAAGGTAAAGGCAAACATTGAGGTGATTTTTTTAACATAGGACAAGATTTTGACTTCTCTTATTTTTTCTTTCCAATTCCTTCTCATAAAAACTTATTTGAATATGAATCGAGATTTCTGGTTAATCAAATCTTAAATACGTATATCATATTAAATGTTTCAGAGACCCTAAGTAATAGAGTAATTTTTTTCTTCTGTAACTGAAACTTTGTATTCTTTGACATACCTCCTCCTTTCTCTCTTCTTCCAGCTCCTGCCAGCCACCATTCTACTCTCTGCTTCTATGAGTCTGGCTAGTTTAGATGCCTCACCTAACTGGTATTATGTAGTATTTGTCCTTCCGTGTGTGATATACAATCTTATAAAGGTTTCACATGAGCACATTGTGGTTGCTGCATTCACCCATATCTTCAAGTCCCTGCCCACACACCCCACCAGAGTTGTCCATCAGTGCAGTAAGATGCTACAGAGTCACTACTTGTCTTCTCTGTGCTACACTGTCTTCCCCATGAACCCCCCCACACCATGTGTGCCAATTATAATGCCCCTTAATCCCCTTCTCCCTCCCTTCCCACATGCCCTCCCCCACCCCTTCCCTTTGGTAACCCACTTCTTGAGTCTGTGAGTCTGCTGCTGTTTTGTTCTTTCATTTTTGCTTTGTTGTTATACTCCACAAATGAGGGAAATCATTTGTTACTTGGCTTTCTCTGCCTGGCTTATTTCACTGAGCATAACACCCTCTAGCTCCATCTACGTTGTTGCAAATGGTAGGATTTGTTTTCTTCTTATGGCTGAATAGTATTCCATTGTGTGTATGTACCACATCTTCTTTATCCATTCATCTACTGATGGACACTTAAGTTGCTTCCATATCTTGGTTAGTGTATATAATGCTGTGATAAACACAGGGGTGCATGTGTCTTTTTGAATCTGGAATCTTGTTTTCTTTGGGTAAATTTCTAGGAGTGGAATTCCTGGGTCAAATGGTATTTCTATTTTTAGTTTTTTGAGGAACCTCCATATTGCTTTTCACAATACTAATTCACATTCCCACCAACAGTGTAGGAGGGATACCCTTTCTCTGCATCCTCACCAGCATTTCTTGTTTCTTGTCTTTTGGGTGTTGGCCATGCTAACTGGTGTGAGGTGATATCTCATTGTGATTTTAATTTGCATTTCCCTGATAATTAGTGATGTGGAACATCTTTTCATGTGCCTGCTGGCCATGTGAATTTCTTCTTTGGAGAAGTATCTGTTCAGATCCTCTGCCCATTTTTTAATCAGGTTATTTGTTTTTTTGGTGTTGAGGTGTGAGAGCTCTTTATATATTTTGGGTGTTAAGTCCTTATCAGATAAGTAATTTATGAACATATTCTCCCATACTGTAGGATGCCTTTTGTTCTACTGATGGTGTCCTTTGCTTTTGACAGAAACTTTTTAGTTTGATGTAGTCCCATTTGTTCATTTTTGCTTTTGTTTCCCTTGCCCAAGGAGATGTGTTCAGGAAAAAGTTGCTCATGTTTATATTCAAGAGATTTTTTGTCTGTTTTTTTCTAAGAGTTTTATGGTTTCATGACTTACATTCAGGTTTTTGACACATTTCGAGTTTTCTTTTGTGTATGGAGTTAGACAAAAATCCAGTTTCAGTCTCTTATATGTAGCTGTCCAGTTTTGCCAACACCAGCTGTTGAAGAGGCTGTCATTTCCCCATTGTATGTCCATGACTCCTTTATCATATATTAATTGGCTATATATGTGTGGGTTTATATCTGGGCTCTTTATTCTATTGAATCGATCTATGGGTCTGTTCTTGTGCCAGTACCAAATTGTCTTGATTACTGTGGCTTTGTAGTAGAGCTTGGAAGTCAGGGAGTGTAATCCTTCCAGCTTTATTCTTCCTTCTCAGGATTGCTTTGGCTATTTGGGGTTTTTTTGTGGTTCCATATGAATTTTAGAATTATTTGTTCTAGTTCATTGAAGAATGCTGTTTGTGTTTTGATGGGATTACAATTTCCTTCTTTTTTAAGGCTGAATAATATTCCTCTGTACCACATTTTCTTTATCTTCCCATGGACATTTAGATTGCTTTCATGTCTTGCTATTGTGAATAATGCTGCAATAAACATGGAGGTGCACATACCTCTTTGAGATCTTGATTTCGATTCCTTTTTGAACCCAGAAGAAGGATTGCTGGATCAAATTTTTTGAGGAGCCTCCATGCTGTTTTCCATAGTGGCTGCATCAATTTACCTTCCCACCAACAGAGTACAAGGGGTCCCTTTTCTCCACATTCTCCCCAACACTTGGTATCTCATGACTTTTTGATGATAGCCATTGATAGTCATTTGATAATAGGGGTGAAATGATATCTCATTTGTGGTTTTGATTTGCATTTTCCAGATGATTAGTTATGTTGAGCACCTTTTTATACACCTGTTTGTTATTTGTATGCCTTCTTTGGAGAAATGTCTATTCATTCCTTTTCCCAATTTTAAAAATCATGTTGGGGTTTTTATTTTCCTATTGAGTTCTATGAATTTCTTTTATTTTGAATATTAACCCCTTATCAGATATAAAGTTTGCAAATATTTGCTCCCAATCAGTAGGTTGCCTTTTCATTTCCTTTGCCATGCAGAAGTTTTAAGTTTGATACAATTCCACTTGTCTGTTTTTGCTTTTGTTTCCTGTGCTCTTGGTTTCATATCCAGGAAATCATTACCAAGGTCAGGGTCAAGAAGATTTTTCCTTATATTTTCTTCTAGTTTTATGGTTTCAGACCTTATGTTTAAGCCTTTAATTCATGTTGAATTGATTTTTGTGGGTGGTGTAAGGGTCCAATTTTATTATTTTAATGTAGATATTCAGTTTTCCCAATACCATATTTTAAGAGATTATCCTTTCCTCACTGTGCATTCTTGGACCCTTGTCAAAGATCAGTTGACCACTGGTTGACCACATATGATTGGGTTTATTTCTGTGCTCTCTATTCTGTTCCATTGGTCTGTTTTTATGTCAGCACTATACTGTCTTGATTACTATAACTTTGCATTACAGTTTTACCTCAGGAAGTATGCCTCCAACTTTGTTCTCACTCAAAATTGCTTTGGCTATTCAGGATCTCTTGTCATTCCATATGAATTTGAGGACTGTTTTCTCTATTTCTCTAAAAAATGTCATTGGGATTTTGATAGGGACTACACTGAATCTGTAGATTGCTTTGGGGGGTATAATAATTAGAAATACTAATTCTCCTGATCCATGAACCCAGATATCTTTCCATCTATCTGTGTCTTTATTTTCTTTCATCAGCATTTTATACTTTTCATTGTACAGATATTTCACAACTTGGTTAAACTTATTCCTCAATATCAGAGTAATGTTTTTTATTAACATGTTATACAATGCAGTAATGTTTTATAATTCTAAATGTTGGCTATAAATAGTACAAAATTAAAAAAAATCTTTTCGGTGAATTTGAACTTGTTGTTATAGTAGGAAGACACTGTATTTCCAGCAGCATTCCTTGTGATTTTATTATTGGTTTCTAATGAATCCACCAGCATTCTGGTGCTGTGCTTAAAAAAAAAAGTTGAAGGTGAAAAATCAGGGTAGCTGCCCTTTCTGTCTCTTTGAGAAGTGGAGTGAGCCTGTGGGCAGCCACCAGATTGGGAGAGGTGGAGATGCTGTGCTGAGGAATTATGAATCAGGCTAATTTCCTTATAACACTTGTCAGGTTAGAGGCAGTAGAGGAAAAGCTAGATCCTCATTCATCCCTGGGCATTAGGGGAAAACTGTGGAGCTTCCAAGAGGAAATATCAAAAGGTGAAGTCAGCTCACGGTATAGCCCTGGTCTTAAGCTTGGCATATTACTTTGGGGTCCATATTTTCTTATTCCCAAATGGGGACAATGTGGTTGCCAACAGGAGGGAAAGTTTAAGTAGCAGCCATCCTTCAAAACCTGTAACTCTTCTGAAAGTCCAGAAATTCCTTGCTTCTTTCTGTTATTTACTTGTAATATTCTACTCTTTTTAACCAAAGGGTAAATTAGCCTACACTAATCAGGTAATTTGCATTAATACCTGTGTGGTTTCCTTTTAGAAGAATTTAGGTTGTGGAGAAGCCCAAGAATCCAAAATGTTAAAACCCAGATTATCACAGAAAAAAGGTTGTGTTCAAACCATCCTTATCTTTGGTGGAGAATGGGATACGGTA
Source organism: Smutsia gigantea (assembly GCA_032199065.1). NCBI lineage: Eukaryota > Metazoa > Chordata > Mammalia > Pholidota > Manidae > Smutsia > Smutsia gigantea. Next base: position 304,904 of record JAVSCE010010725.1, on the reverse strand, counting down.
GGAGATGAGAAATAGCAAGGTCTCTGGATAAGGTGACAAAGGGACTCTATTTTAGTTTATATGGAGTACATGGTACATCTACCAAACAATATAAGCGCCTTAATGTGTATGGTAGGAGGACCTGAGGCCATATGAAGAGTATGGGCTCAGCTTTCATATAGTTGGATCCAAACTTTTGTCTAAGCTTGATCTGGGGCTAGTTACATAACCTTTGCGTACCTCTGTTTCTGAATCCCTGAAGCAGGGTTAAGTACTTGCCTCATGGCACTATTGTGAGAATTATACAGACACAAACAAAAGCCGTAGCAAGGTGCCTGATAGAGAGTAAGTGCTGAATAACTCTAACCTATTATCATTAAAGCATTTTAAAGTTGACAAAACATTTCACCCTCAGGCCCTCTTAATGGGCAAGCAGGGACAGTTGCTTGGGGGCTTGGTCTCTAAGGAGTGGAACTGGTGGAAAACGCGTTTAGTACCAGTGAGAGTGTGTGTTTAGGACATAAAGGGAATGCACGAGACTCCTCTCCCTTCAGGTAATGCTCCTGATCCCAGACGCTTGGTAAACGGATTTCCAAGTACTCGGCTCGTCCTCAAAACAAACGTCCAGCAAACACTTAAAAAGAATATTGGTTTGAGCCCAAAGAATTAGCTTGCCCTTGGCAGCAACACGTGGATCAAGCCAGGCTCACAAAACAGCAAATGCCCCTGTGGCGCCTATGTGCAGCATCGTTCTCAGCGGTTTACATGCATCAACTTACTTAAAGGCATCACAGCCCTGAGAAGTAAGTGCCCTTCACATCCCCTTTCCACAGCAGCCAGCCCAAGGTCAGGCAGTCGGCGACCGATGCGACCCGACCATGCGCGCGGCGGACCACATCCTGCGCCTTGTGCCCACCCCGTCAAGGAAGGGGCCCCGGAAGCCGCGCCGGCAGCTGCGCGAGGACAGAGGGCCCTGAGAAGAGGCGGGAGGAGCAGGGCGCTCGGGGTATGCCCGCGCGAAGGAGCGTTCCGGAACCCCTGTGCGCAGCAGCAGGCTGGGAGAGTCCCCAGTCCGGCTGCAACCCCGCCTGGAGCAGCAACAGCCGCCGAGGTCCCCAAGGCCAAGGAGCGCCGGCAGAGCGGCGCGCTCACGGACCAGACCGCACTGCAGCGCACGCGCACACGAGGGCGCACGCTCGCCCGCTGCCCAGGATGAAACGGAAGGCATGGAAAGTTCCAGCTGGTTCGAGAGTCGTAGGTAGTAGGCGCGGCTGCGGCGGCGGTGGTAGGGTAAGAGGGGGCCTGTGGCCCCGCTGCCCCTCTCAGCTGAGCCCTCGGCGCCGCCCCACGCAGCAGTTCCCAGGCCCTGGGCACCAGCAGGGTCGGCTAGCCGCGGGGAACAAGGCTGTCGAGGGGGCGCGGCGCGGCGCGGCCGCCTTAAGGAGGGGGCGTGGCGCGGCGCGCGGGGGGCGTGGCGCGCTGAGGGGCGTGGCGACCCGTCTGCGCAGCTGCCAGAGCCTTTAAGCCCGGGCTCGCGCCGCCCGAGCGTGCCTTCTCCGCCCGGGAGCTTTTCGGCCCAGGAACCCGTGAGGTCCTCGCCGTCCCCGCCCCTCCTGCATCCAGGTGGCCGGCTCGGTCCGGAGCCGCGCGCAGTGCGTTCGGGCATGCCCCGCTACGAGCTGGCTTTAATCCTGAAAGCCATGCAGCGGGTAAGTGACCTTCCCCTCAGAGTCCGCCTTCCCGCGCGGGGCCCCACAGCCGTTAGGCCGTCGTCCCCCGCTCGCCCCGCGCGGCCGGGCGGCGGGCGTCCGCGCTGAGGAGGCGCGCGTGGGTTGGCCGGCTCGGCGAGGCCGCGTGCGCGCGGGAGGCGGGGGTGTGCCCGCGCGGAGCGCGGCCGCGGGAGGGTGTGCCTTGCACGCGGTCAGCCGGCCGGCCGGCGGGGGGCGGGGCGGCCCGCGGGAGTCAAGTGGAAGGTCTGCGGGAGGACACGCGCGAGCGCCCGGCCCCGCGCCTACCGTCCCGAAGCCACCTCGTCGCCGGCCCTGCCGCCGTCGCCGCCGGCCGGCCCGGAACCGTCCGCGCTCCAGAAAACGTTCTCCCAAGCGTTTTTGCGCACTTATCCGGACCGCAGTCGCTTATAACCGCTCTCACGTTAAAAAATCTTTGACTTCTCTTTTTCTGACTTCAGCGAAAATCCTGCTCCGGGTGCTCTTAACCCAGTTTCATTCATCCAAGTTGTGGCCTTTTTGCGCCTCCGGAAGAAACTTTTCTCCCCTGCTTTTGATTGATCATGAGGTGGGGGATTTCAGTTGGAGGGATGATAAGCGAACCTGCAGCCCATTCACAGGGGCCGGCGGCCCGGACTTCGTCCGCTGTTCTGGGTCAGGTACTTCTCAAGCCGTCGCTGAAATCCCCATTCTTTCCAGAATTCGGTAACGTAGAGTGTGGTGTATGCTTTTTTTTTTCCAGGTATAATAAAAAACAAGTGTGTCATATCTGAACTTTGGAAGCATACGGCGCTAGAGGCCTGAGCACATTTTTTTGAATCATGCTTTGGACCAATTTGAGGAGGAGTTATTAGGAAGTTGGGTTGAACTAAGACTGGGATCATGTTCCAGGCTCTATAGAAAAACTAGCAATCACGGAGCGTTAGGAAGTTGTTACATTCTTCGCACATTATAAAGTGGGAAAGGACACCAGTGCCTCCTGCTCGGGCTTACAGTTGTGTACCCAAGGTGGTTCTCCCAGGATTTGTGAGAAGATTGTATTGTTTAGCCTCTGGAGTGTCTCCTCCCACCCCCCGCCCCCCGCCCCCAAGTTCTTCCAAACTAAGATGATAATTGCTTAAAGAGCATAGGAACAGTGAAAAACAAAACACTTCATTAAAAAGGAAGCGTTTTTAAGTACGTGGGAAATTGTTTAAGCCCTTTAACCTATGCTTTTTCAGGAGATACCATAGAACCTGGGAAATGCGCTTACTGACATGTCTTTTGTTTTACCTTGTTTTAGGGAGGAAACAGGTGATGGCTAAAGAGTCAGTGCATAGGCATATTTGTTTAGTCCTTAATAAGCCTCTGAACTCTTTGTCTTTAGCATAGCTACCAAGTACATTAATTAACATGGCTGCAAAGTGTATATTAGTTAAACGTATTTCCTTTTTCGTGTTACTTGTATTTTTTTTGTATCCCGGTTTTTTGTATGCTTCTGCATGTGGAGCATACATTTTTTACTCTAAGATAAGCCACATAGTGCAGTTTGGTTAAAATAATATTTCAATACTTTCCTTGAAATCTTCGCAGGATGGATGGGGGAAGGTTAGTAGATAAGCTGGGTGAACACCTCCTTGAAGGGGGAGACCTCTATGGCTACAGATAAGACATTGTAACAGTGGAGAAGTTGTGTTGAAGAGTTCTTTGACCTAAATAAAAGAAAGATTAAACAAAACTTTTTTTGTTGTTAATAAAACTTCTTGAGCAGGTTGTAAATGTGTAACACACTTGGCTTTGAACAATTTTCTTGCTTTCAGTTTAGGAAAATTGAGTTCTAAAATAGGATCAATAGTTGGGGGAAAATGAATGAAAAAGTTAACACTTGGTTTATTTAATGCAAAATGCCACTATGAGATGTATACTTTTTGGCAGTTGGAGAAACCTCAGTTCCGATCTACAATAATTTGTGATTCTGCTTCAGGAAGCCTATTTAAACTCCTCAATTCTAAGATGCATTTTTTTCATATTTTTAGATTCTGAACTGAATGCCTCAAACATTGTGTACCCCATTAATGGGGTTTATGATCACTCCCCCTTCCCTAAATCATTTATGTGTCTTGGAATTGAGGAAATATGCTACGTTAGACAACTCTTAGAGCAGACATGAAGTTGAGATACTAGTTTTTTTTCCAATCTTTTCTTGGATTCCCAGAGGTGTTTTCCTGTTTATTTTCTGCGATACTCTGTAAGCTTAAAGAGCATTTCTGATCTCTTTGGAGTCTCTTTTTTAAAAATACACTCCCTCATCTCCCATTGTTTTATTTCCTTTGACCCCTAGCTGGATTCCATAAAATTGAGCGTATAAGAGTTTTTAAATTAAAAATATAGGTACTTTGTTGAGGCTCTCATGGCCTCTTACATTGGAGACCCACTGCATTGTAGCAAAGTCACTTGGGAGTCCCCATGGAAAGATTTCGGGGTATAGTATATAGAGTTTATTGAACTACACTGTTGTGTTTATCAGTCACTTACAAGTTTGCAGTTGGGTTAATTATAGTGAGTCTCTGCTTTTGTTGCATTTGCAAGTTTGTGCACTTCTGAATGTAGATAGAGTCCTTCCAAGAAGAAATTTATTTCAGGTGCCATTTAGCTTGAATTTTTAAAAATTGTGTAATATAAAAAAGTCTTCTGTTTTCCCTCCAAGTTTTAATTTAGCATGAAAAGTAGGTGAAAGTGTGGTTACATTCTAAAATTGGACACAGTAAAGTAATGGATGTTGTGAAACCAGGCCTTTAATTAAGGTGATGACTAAAACCATTTGAAAAGATGGTTGCATAGGCCAGTCTTGACCGTGTTTATAGAAGAGTTTTCAAAATAAAGAAAATCTGACCATCTTGTCCTACCTGCATCAGATAGCATTGGAAGAGTTCTTTTCACTTCTGGAAACAGTATTCAAGACCATAGTTTAGAAGGACATAGCTACAGAGGAAGGACCACAAGCTGCAGATTTCCAGGCAGTCTCAATTCAGCATGTGAAAGACTTTCTAACAACTGAAAAAGAAATGAATTATGAGATGGTGAGTTCTCTCTCCACCTCCACTCTGTCCTCTTACAATGGGAAGTTCAGGTAGATAGAGGAGGGGTATATATTTGATGGATGGGGTCTGACACTGATTTCTGAGGTCCTTTCTTTTTAGAGTCTGAGGAAATGGCTGATGTCCTTTGATTTCACTTTGAAATTAGGTTTTAAAAACTGGTATGTATTTCAGTTAGGTAAAAGATGAATTGCCAATACATGAATGATGAAGCCACATACTGTGTAGAGAAGCCTAGGAAAAGCTGTGTAAACTAGAAAATTTTTATGCTTGGGATGGGTTGAGGAAGAGGATTGTGGTGAAAAAAAGATACATGCAGAACATTTATATTCTTTGTTGGTTACTTAGTTTAGGAACACTTTAATTATCATGTCTTAGTACATTTGCCCAGATTTGGCATATTTAGAGTTCTGAAAGCCCTGGGAAATACTTTTTTCATGAAGTCTTTTCATTGCTACTCAGAAATTTTTACATGAAGAATTAAAGGTTAATGGTTTAATAACTAGCTTAATTAAATGTGTGTACAATAAAGTACCATTTATTGTCTCTTGTATATCTTTCTAATAGGAGTAAAAGCAGATAGCTACTTTGGAAATCTTAAGTTCTTTTTCATTAAAACATTTCACAAGTTATTGTGTGTTTAATAGCCTTCATTTTTAATTTCATGGAAAAGGTTATATTTTAAATTTTAAGATAACTCCATGATATAGCTCTTGGGAGTTGTTTTATGATGTAATCTGAGTTTAATTTATAACCTGAGTTTTTTTCCTAAATTTAGAAATAGAAGTACAGTGGTATTTTACTTCCTAAAATGTAGAAAGCAGTAGGCTTCTGATTGTGTGGTGGAGTCTCTTCTATTTATCTTCACTCAAGACTTTTTGATTAGAAAAGCTGACAAAAGTTTTGTGTTTTGTTCTAGAGTTGTGTCCAAGTTACGATCTTGTGAAAGTAATACCTACAAAATATTTGCATTTTAGAAAACTTTTGGAGGCATAGGGTGCTAACGAATTCAAGTATAGGACTGGCCACCCTCAGGTCATTGTAGTTTGGCTTGCTTGGCAACATTTGATAAGTAGGAAATAGTGACAGTTCTGCTCTCAGATGCTGGCACACAAGTTCAAAAAGAAACATCTTTGTTCTAGCTGTCAGATGGTTAAGTCAGTCTTTTTTTTTCTCATGGGCCTTCCCTGAACAGCTTAGCTTGTATCTTTAATAATCACCCTTTGTCTTTTGTCTGCCTGAAACCAGACAACTTAAAATGCTTATCCAGTAATGAAAGACTTGAGCCTTATGGGCAATGTTGTAATTTCATTTGGTATTAAAGTTTTCTTGGGTTACAGCTTATTGCCGCAGCATGTGATTGAAGAAGGAGTCCTGTTCCTGCCCCTGAGCTACAGCTAAGGTATGAGGAGTGGCTTGGGGGTACGGAGTCCTTCCTCACGAGACATGGTTTGTATTTATGAAGACTGCTTGTCAGAAGTTGACGTTCTACAATAATTTTTTTCTTGTTATTCATGAATTACATTCAATACTTAATATGTTTATAAGTTTTTAAAATCTAGGAATTTATATGCAGCTGTTGAATCTTCTCACCTTACGTTTATAAAATCACTTCAAAGAAAATTTAAGAGTTTGGAAGCAATGAGGGATGAAGTCTGAAGTAGTATTTTTCATCTAATGCCTTTGCTGTATTTGTAGTGCAGGTATAATTTTTCTGTTCAAGGTAAGGAATACCTCTTTTTAGTAGAAAGCAACATTCTTAACATAAGTAGTTTTCTCTAAGGGGAATCAAATTTAAGGAATTAGTCAAATTTAAGAAAATCCTTCATATTTAATGAATATCTGGTAAGTCATCGATTTAGATAAAGGACAATTAATCCAGTTCTCTTATCCTTGTTGCTCTAATAAGAGTAGGAGTTGGCAAACTATGGCTCACAGGCCAAGTCTAACCTGCCACTGTATGTGTATGGCCTGTAAGCTAAGAAGGGATTTTACATTTTTAAATAGTAGGGAGAAAAAATTGAGTAGTATTTTATGACATGAAAATGATATGAAATTCAAATTTCAGAGTCCATAAACCCAAGTGTATTGGGGCATAACCCTATTCAGTTGCTTATATTGACTGGTCCTTTACAGAAGAAATTTGCTAGCCCCCTCCTGATTTAGAGTATACAGACATGTAATTTCCTAGGTTCAGCATTTCACTTAGCTTCTTCGGGTGCTAAAATTTTCTGACATTCCTGCTTTGATTGCCTCTTCTCCCTCCCCTTCTTATATTGTATCTTTGACCTTCATATGGATGATTTATTTGCCTTTTATTGGTAACATGCTAAGAACTTAGGCATTTTGTACTCTCCTCTTGAATGTCCCCGTGGCACTGCAAACTTAAGTGGTTCAAACTTAATGAGTTGCCTACCCAAAAACTTGTCTAACTTATTTCTGTTATGGCTTCTCTGTTTTCTATCACCTGATATTTCTATCTTGATTCTTTCAATTTCTTAGCTTGTCTCTCTAACATAATGCTGAGGGGAGGATAGTTAATGCCTGTAAATATATGTTTCTTGGAGTGCAAAAATACATGTTCTTGAGATACTTTAAAAGAATTGATACATTTTTAACAAGGAAGTAATACAAAGCATTGTATGGTGATGCTTTTCTGATTACTTCATTGCCTTCCCATATTAGTTGATTACATCAACACTTGTCAAATTGCAGCACGACTCTGATTATTCAAAGACATTCTAGAATGAAGTCTGGCCTCTCAAGCCATTTCTTGTAGGACCCCAGTTTTTTTTTTTTAACCTCATCTCTCATTTCTCTCATTCTCTATACTGAGTAAACAAGGCTGCTGTAGATCCCCGTAAGTACTATTCCTTTTATTTTCTTTGGTGCCTGTGTTACACTGCTTTTCTTGGAATGCCCTCCCTTTCTACATTATCCCCTTATCTCCATGAAAAAGTGCCTCAAGTTCATTTTAACTCATTTGATACATTAGACAAGTATTGAGGACCTACACTATTAGAGGAGTACAGACCATAATCTTCCCTTTGGACTTGTGTTTTTCTGTGTTTTATCAGATGAATCACTTTCTACTTCATATTATAATTAAGTGGTGAATGTTTCTTACCTCCTTTGCTAGATTACAAATTCTTGAGGGGCAAGTCTGTTTCATTTCTGTCCTTTGTTCTTCTTTGTACATAAGGTTGTGCTCACTTAGTTACCTTACAGTATTACTCCTCTCCTCTCACTCAAACGGTTCTGAGACATTAGATAGCATGCCTACCTCTTGTGCTAGTAAGTTGCTTTCAAGTCATTGCATTTGCTTGCACTGGTGAATTGTATGCTTACCAGAAGTTACGTTGGTTTTCAAGACTATTTCATGGCAGGTAATCTTGTTTTTATAGTAATAATTAAAAAAAAACATGTAAACTGATAAAATACATGCAAACTTTTTTTTTCCCTGAAAACCAAGTTGGATTCTTTGGAAAGACATGATAAAGGTGAGTCACTGAAATATGGCTGTAGAATCAGATGTGGCTGCAATAGCTGTAAGTTTGGAAGGAAGAGTAACATTGCAGGAGTCTAGGAAGATTCTGTGTGTAGACTGCTTTACAGAAATTTCTTAAAGCTTTCCACTTTAAAGAAGCTGAAAATGGAAATTGTAGATGATACATTTATAGATGTGGTTTAGATCAAGCAGAAGGAACTTCAGTCATCAAGGAATTCCACATCATCGATCCCATTCTCGAAGTACCTTGTTCCCATATTGAGATTGGCAAATGAATATACATTTATGTGTTAAATAAATGTTTAAGGTATGTATGTATGATTTTTTGATTTCCAGCCTTAGCTTTAATCTCCTTTTTTACCTTTTATTTTTGGATGTGATTTGGATACTAAAGCTTCTGCTTTCCTAGGTGCTCTGATTTTTGTTTTCTAAATGAATAGAAGAACATAAGATCCTGAATGAAGATACTTACTGTGTTATGTTGGAATAAATGAAGAGCTGGCATTGGGAGACTAGAAAGCTTTAGAGACAGATCAACCTGGTTTTGTTTCCAGGCACTTACCTGCCAGGGATCTTAACATTTCTGGATCCGCATTTCTTCAGCTGTAAAATGGGAATGATAATCTAAGTTGGAGAGTCTTTGAAGATAAAGTGGTAATATGACCTTTGAGGTGGTAGGTGTTCAGTATGTCATTAAAGTAGTTTTGTGACCTCATGCAAATTACTGAACTTCATGCTTAGTTTTCCTTAAGTCCTACTTTAATGATGAAAAGCCTACAAAAGATAAATTTCTTACATGTAAATTATTTTATCAGAGTCAGAGACTGAGTCAAACCAAACCTGGAGTGTAGTATTTGCTCAGTAAATACTGAATTAGTGAATACAAGCAATGCTACATAATACCTTAACGTGCTAATTAAGCAGGGGCAAGCTTTTGCATCTATGAGATGTGGAGTGTATGAGGGAGGGATCCCATGAACTCTACTAGCCTACATTGCCGTCTTAGACAGATGTATATCATTGAACAGCAACTGGCTTTTGCCAGGCACTGTGTATACTAGGACTCCTCATTAAGAAATAAACTATTTGCATCTGGGCTTTGTGTTCATCTCTACCATCAGGGATGGTATTATATAACTAGTACTTAGTAAGAATGTGTTTTTTAGGTGAGAAATAGACAAAAAGTGAAGAATAGGGGAAATATAAACAACTACTTTAGATAGGATGTTAAGTGTTAATAGTGATTTGAGGCAGGTGTGTATGGGGAACTCAGTATTTTAGTTTATTCAGTGTTTGATTGCTAATTGCCAAATTGCTAGAGCTATAAGGATGGCCCCTTTTCAGTACAATAAACAGCAGATGATAACCCAGTCGATTCTCCTGCTACATGGTATTTTCAGTTAGTAGTATATTTTTCATTTTTGATGTGGTGGGGCATTACAAGACTAAATTTTTCCTTTATATTGGTGATTTTAAGAGATTTGTTCCATTCCTATTGGTATAGGTTTTGTTCTTATTAAGAAATTAAAATATTAAAAATATTATTTGACATTAATAACAAATGTTGCTGGAATGTATATATTTCATTAGCACACTTAACTGATTTTTGTAAACCAGGAGTACCTGCATTCCAACAAGTCCAAAATAAGACCTTTAACAAGACAGTATGCATTTTTTTATGTGTACTTAACTCAGTCTTTTATTTTGCCCATTTAATTAATTTATTTTTATTTTGCTATTATTAATGTACAATTAAATGAGCAATATTATGATTACTAGACTCCCCCTATTATCAAGTCCCCACCACATGCCCCATTACAGTCACTGTCCATCAGCGAAATCACTACTTGTCTTCTCTGTGTTATACTGCCTTCCCCATATACCCCCTCCCCCCCTACATTATGTGTGCTAATTGTAATACCCCTTTTTCCCCCTTATCCCTCCTTTCCCACCCATCTTCCCCAGTTCCTTTCCCTTTGGTAACTGTCCATTCTTGGGTTCTCTGAGTCTGCTGCTGTTTTGTTCCTTCAGTTTTTTCTTTGTTCTTATACTCCACAGATGAGTGAAAAAATTTAATACTTGTCTTTCTCTGCCTGGCTTATTTCACTGAGCATAATACCCTCTAGCTCCATCCATGTTGTTGCAAATGGTTTAACTCAGTCTTTTTTTAAAAAAACCATCTTGACTTTATTTCAGACTTAATTTGTGACTTTTTGTATCTGATTATGTTATTTTACTCTGAAGCTGCATAATGGGATATTTGATGGTATAGGGTATTGGGCACCATATGATGCAGACTTGAGAAGTGTCTGTGTATGAATGTGTAACAGATGAAGAAACCAGAATGTGACCACGAAGAATAGTAATGGTGGTAACTTGTAAATCATTTTTACTCTCTTTTGAGAGATGGCAGTTAAGTGTAAATGTATTCATGAGTTAATAAAAGCTATTTAACAAAGTTGCCTAAGGAATCACATGATGTGTTCTGAATTCTCTTAACTATTGTGTCTTTAAAACTGGTAAGTATGAATGGTTGTCCTCAGCCTTAGATTACTTTGTTACAGTTGGGACTGTTGGGTGGGCCTGTGGCAACATGAATGGGCTGTCAGTGGGGAGGGAGGGAAGGAGGGAGTGTGTGTGTGTGTGTATGTATGTGCATGGTGCTGGTGCTGGTGCTTATCATTAACATGGGAGTGTGGGCTTGGTTTTGCCAGCTTGTCCTTTTCTATCCTATTCTTAGCCATAAATACATATTTTACAGAAAATCTGATTTTTAGGATGTTGGCAACTTAACTCAAAAATACTTTGGCACTGTGGACCAAGCACCATGGACCATGTTGGTCAGATATGTCTACCATCTTGTAATTTTTGTGATTGGCTTTAGACTTTTTTAGCATTTATGTTTCAGAAATTGCTCACATGTGGGCAAAACCCACCTTGTTAATTGGTCATTTGTTTACAACAGTAGGATTAATAATAAATGGCAAACATAAATTCTTGAAAGTAGTATCAGTTTCTTAATTTTGAACTACTGGATTATGTATGCCCATTTAAGCTAAAGTGTAGGCACAGACCTCAGTGAGTTGCACAAAGACTGAAGTGCGACTTAGTGTAAACTGTATTGAAATTGGTATTCACAGTCCACCTTTATTAGATGTCTGGGTGATTGCTATTTTAAGCATGAATTAATACAGTTTGGTTTACAGCCATCGTATTAACCTCTTAAGGGTTTGAAATACTGCTTCTGGGCAAAGACTGCTTCGTTAGAGAATGAAATTTTTTGCTTAGGGAATATCTGTGAAGTTAATATTAGCTTATATGACCCATGATCCTTGGAATATAGTATTAACCATGAAAAAAACCTTAGGTGTTCTAGTTAGAGTATAGAACAAGGGGCTGAAAAATTATTTTTATTTTTGATCAGGTTATATACCTTGACTATTTATTCTGTCTTTTCTTACTAAGGCCACTCTCACTTCAGGTACACAACAGCAAAACAAAACAAAACAAAAAACCTCAGGTCGTTTGTTTTTCCCTACCTTTCCTGTCTATGGTACAAATGATTTTTCCTGTCTCCTGGCCCTCCCTATCATTTTTACTATGATTATAATGCCCTGCTTAAGGAAATTCCTCCCATTTTGGTAATACTTCAGTAGAGGTTGGTGTGGATGAGAGCTTAAAAATGGAAAGCAAGTGAGGGCATGGACTTAACAAAACCTCTACTGGGAACCCTCAGTGCTCATAAACTGGCATTTATTTGCTTCTGCCCCAGAATCAAGAATTCCTGGTTTTGTCTTTGTTTAGACTTAAGTTTTTAAAATATTCTCTTTGACACCTGTTCTGGTTGTTAAAATGCTTTAATTTCATCAGGTGAAGAAACCCGAGTCAGCTATAATAGCCAGATTGCTGTGGATTTAGTCCAGTGTGAGAAAATCTTACTTTCAGACCTTTGCTGCTCTTGAATTTCAGGTTCTGGGAAGAGCCTTGTAGTATGGTACCCATGTGCAGTCTTTGCTTCTGTTAGAAGGTTGGAGAACCAGCATAAGTCCCAGATACCTGGCCTATTTCCAGTTTGTGTTTGGATGTCCTGTGCGATAATTTTTAATATAAAACATTATTCAGTACTGGTTTGGGTTCACATGTAAGGTGTTGCTGAATGAAAAGCTAAATTGGGTAGGATCTTTGCCAGATATGTGTTAGAGGGAAGGTGTACCCAAGTGTCTTTTTTTTTTCAGTTGCTTGAACCATAAATACATGACCCAGGAGTAAGTTGTTTTGATGGTCATTTTTTTGCTGGTGTACTCCTTACCTTCTGTTGTGTTAGTAGTTCTTGAGAAATCAATTGTATGAAGTGTACTAGCTTGAAAAACTTTAGACACCAATTCTCCATCCAGGGGTGATGTTAAGTTTGGCAGACTGGTAGCACAGTTGGTCTCAGGAATGCCATTCTCGTGTGGACTGAGGGCCAGTAGTTTTTGCAAATTCAGTTTAAGAAAGATTAAGATGAAAAAAAAATTCCTCCTAATATTTTCTTTATTAAATACTGTATCTGATTAGGATGTATCTGACTGAGAGCTGCAATTCAGGAGCTCACCTAACATCTAAGAAAAACAGTTCTGATTCTACTTCTCCGGATTTATATACCAGTCTACTTGTCTTCTTTTGGAAATGCAGGAGAAAAGTTCATAATCTGTTACACCAGGTCTCAATTTTATGTTCACTTCATAGGGTTTAGCTCAGGCCATAATATTTCTACCAGTACTTCCAAATACTGTTAAAGTTATCCTGTTTGTGGTCTTACTTCTTACCTCTTGAAAATTTCATATTCCTCAGAAAATTTCATATTCCCCAAATCTTGGGGAAAATTAGAAGGTTAAAAAAATTTCCAACCTAAAATATCTGCCTGAGGAAACATCCCAATTTCAAGATCTTCTGTTTATGAGTTGGCCTCCTGGAAGAATTAGAATCTGATATACCAGGAAGACTTTGTGTTTACACTTTCTGGCCTCAGTCACATGGAAAAATGAGAAACTTTTTGGCATACATTCTTCTAGGAATGGTTTTTCTAGGAACATAAAACTGAAACCAAGTAGGATGAGAACAGAAAACATGGAGGTGAAGTGAAGCACAAAGTTGACCTGGTTGTATGTCTTATGTCTGTAGATCTTATGGTTTAAAATATGCAGTATTTAGTGGCTATGTTAAGCAGGGTATGTATGTATATACGTGTGTGTGTGTGTGTATGCATATATGTAATTTTTTTTCCCCTTGAAGGCTCAGCCATCTTAAGGGTTAGACAGTGTGATCTTCATTTTACAAATGAAAAAACAAACAAAAAGGTGCCGAGGTCACCCAACTCAGTAAGTGACTGAGCCAGGATTCAAGAGGCAGCCTCAGACTAGAAGCTACACTTTTTTGACACCACATCTGTAAAAAGAGTCTACACCTTAGTGGTAGTATAGCTAAAGGCCCTTTAGATTGAAGGAAATGTTTCATATCTATTTTGATTGCCTACTAAATGCCAGCATTACTATATGCTTGGAGACTATAACAGTAAACTGTAAGAGTTCTAGCCGTGGTAGAGCTTACGTTCTAGTAAGGGAGACAAAGTAGCAAATGCCATGAAGAGAAACCAAGCAGGATGGTGGGGGGGACATGAATTTGGCAGATTGCATTTTGTTCATTTTGTTAGAGCACTCAGGCAAGGCAAAGACTTAAATGAAGTGAGGCCATGGCCGTTAACTGCAGGGCAGGAGAGCAGGAACAAGTACAGAGTTCTTGGAGTAGTTACATCAGCTTGAATTCAGCTCAGCAGGCTTTCATTTACTTTTTAGGTGGTCTTCGTGCCTTTCATGAAAGAATTAACTGTGTGACAATTGTTTAATGCTTATTTTTTTCCCACAGGACTTTATTTAGTAGTCTATTTTGGTGTTGCCCTCAGGTACATGTTTTCCCTATTTTATAGAAGTGAAGACAGACTGAGGCATACATACATAAAATTAAATAGTTTAATGAATCTCTATATTGTACCCAGCACCCAGCTTCAAAAATTAATCAGTGCTTACCAATCTTGCTTCATCAAACCCCCTTTTCTTCTGCTGAAGTGTTTTGTATTTTGTTTTTCTTAAAATTTTAAAGCTTTAGAAGAGCTTTAAGAACATTTCAATTAACACCTGTATGCTTTTAGTCTAACCAACTGTTAGAATTTGCCATATTTGTTCTTTTTATTATTCCCACTATTTGAGGGTTGCAGCCATCTTGACGTGCTTTTCTTAGGAATAAAGGCCTTCTTCCTAACCATAACATAACCTTTACACTCAAATTTGACACTGATATTCACAGTATTAAGATAGGTCGTGGGGAAGGCAATACAGCAGAGAAGACAATGACTCTATAACATCTTACTATGCTGATAGTGACCGCAGTAGAGGGGGTGAGGACTTGATAATATGGGTGAATGTTGAAACCACTGTGTTGTTTATGCGAAACCATCATGAGATTGTATATCAATGATACTTTAATAAAAAAATTTTTGACATTGATAAAATGCTATTGCAAAATGTTCGTTTCCTGTTCACATTTATGCTGTTACTCCTGTAATACTCTTTAGTTCTTTAATCTGATAGGGATTCATGAATTTAGTTGTTTAGTACCCTTGATTTAGAACAGTTCTCAATCATTTGCCATTGATGACAGTGGCACTGGGAAGAGTCCAGGCCTGCTGGACTGCAGAGTCCCAGTTTGGATTTGTCTAGTTGCTTCTTCATGATGAGAGAGAGGTTAGACTTTGTTGGCAGGAATGTTACCGAGGGATGTCAACATAGCATGTGAGGAGACACATCACTTTGTTGCATTGTAAGTGTACCTTTTTTCCTTTTGTTATTGGTAAGTGATTTGTGGGGTGACAAACTTGAGATTGAATATTCTTTTCTCTAACAGTCTTCCACTGGTTTCAGCATCTATTGATGACTCTGAGTCAGATATTGCTGGAGTACTTTATAGCAAATGCAGATATAAAATACGACCTATAGATACTTAGTATTTATCTTGAAACATAAGGGTTTAAAAAAAACAAACACCATGGTTCCTTTATGACACTGCACTAAAATTCCTTAACATCTAATATCCATGTTCAGATTACCTGAATTGCCTCAAATGTTTCTCCACAGTTGGTTTTGCTTGAATCTGAATCCAAATAAGGTTTGCAGGTTACATGTACTTGCTGGCCTCTTAAGTCTTTTACTCTAA
This sequence comes from Smutsia gigantea, assembly GCA_032199065.1. Lineage (NCBI taxonomy): Eukaryota > Metazoa > Chordata > Mammalia > Pholidota > Manidae > Smutsia > Smutsia gigantea. Next base: position 289,365 of record JAVSCE010010725.1, on the reverse strand, counting down.
TAGCTTCCCCACCCTTCCGCCCTTTCTTTGGTTGGTCATTTCCTGGTGTTTTATGTGTTCTTCTATTCTGGGTATTTTCTGTGAACTGGTAGGTAGAAATTTGATTAGGTTCAAGTTTTGTTTTGTGAGAGTATATAGTGTCCTGGGTGTAGCATCACACCAGGAGGCCCCTATGCCTGCCTTTAGATTACTTCTTAGTGGGTGTGGATATTGCCAGCCTCATCCATCCATTCTAAAGTCCCCATCAGCCTTTCACCTGAGGGTGCTAGCATCCATTGTAATCATTGCCTAGAATTTGTCTAGTTGCCTTCTCATGATTAGAGGTAAAGTTAAACATTGATGATTCATTAAGGATTACAAAGAGTGATTTTCTAATTGTAACATTCCTTCTGTATTGATTTAACTAGGTTTTTTCTGATGTGTTTATTTCTACTTTTTTGTACATCTTCCTAGGAAGTGTTGTAAAAGGATATATTATTCATCTTTATTTCATAGAGGATGTTTCTGTACTCCCTTAGTGATCTTCTAATATGTCCTCAATTTTCTCATCTGTAAATTGGGGGTAATCATGATGCCTGTTTTGGGGTATTGTGAGGATTACATAAGCTGGTACATGTAGTGTAAAAATGGTGCCTGGCACTAGTGTTGGTGCATGGTATTTATTAAAGTAACTTTTTCACTTTGTGGGTAACATTTAACTCTTCAAATGTAATGGAGAGGTGGAGAAGAAAGAGTTTCTTCCTAAGTTGACATCAGCAGGATGCTAGGACTTTGTGTAGAGTCAGTTGAAGGGAACTGCTGCTTGCCCACACTGACCTGTCTCTTGATTCTGTGGAACCAAACCATAATATTTGCATAGAGAAGATCTGTGCATATCACTGCACACTGTGAAGTAGATACAGGGGTAAAATCTGGAGCACATCCTGAAATGGAGTTAGTACAATGAAGGGAAGTGTGCCACTCTTAATGGTGGGTAAGTAGGATCAGATGGTGGCTTCAGATACAGACTTTACTGCGTCATGGCTTCGTTGAGATTTTTATCTGAACAAAGGGCATTTTTGCCTAATGTAATTTGACTTGTTGTTATTCCACACTCCCTCAGTTAGAGCTGTTTGAGATTTGCTGAGTTTGGTCGGGGAGGAAATGTTCTACTCTTTGGTGTTTTAATCTGCCATCTCTTCTTGTTAAAAAAAAACCTGTTTTTTAAATGTTTTTATTGATAAATTGTGTAGGATATTTAACTTTAAACACTCAGGTACTAGTCCTTAATATTTGATTCTTTTATTTAATAAGCATTTGAGCATCTGTAGTGTGCAGGACAATGTTGTGGACAGACCACATCATGAACAGAACAGACAAGAATCTCTGCCTTCATGGAGTTTATATTCTGGTAGTGAGAAGACAATAAACATAAATTTTATAGTATGTCAGAAGGTAATTAGTGCTGGGGAAAAAAAAAGGAAGATAAGGGATTGAGATGGTTAGGGAAGTTACTTTTGAGCAAAGGTGTAAATGAAAGGAAAGCAAGTCGTGAAAATCTGGGAGTGCAGTGTACCCTGCATGAGGAACAGCTAATGTCAAGGCATGTTTGGTACATTGTGCATTGTCAATAAATGGGTGACAGCTTGCTGTTAGTGGGCCAAGGGCCAGAGCTTGGAGACAGTTTAAGAGGCTAGGGCAGTTTGTTAAGTAAGTGAAATGTGATGGTGATTTGGACCATGGTGCTAGTGGTTGAGATAATAAGTGGTCTGATTTTGGATATATTTTTGAGGCAGAGGCAACTGGATTGATTTTTGTGTGGGTTGAGAGGGAGTGACCAAGTCATCAAGGATGACTGATAATTTTGGCTTGAACAGTATGAAGATGGAATCACCATTCTCTGAAATGGGGAAGACTGAGGGTAGGAAAGGTTTAAGGTGTATGAGCCAAATTATTATTACTCCCAAACAAAAGGATAGGTGGTCACAAAGACTTATTCAATAAGAAAACTGGTCCATAGATTTTACTATGAGAACTCTTTAGCTCTGTAAACCATATATAGCTGATTTAATGTCTTAAAGATGGAGTTAGCAAATAAAGGGGATTGGCTTGGATAGATTGATATAACCCATGGTAACAAAGTCAGGTGTATGAAGAAAAACTTGGAGACTTAATTTTTTATTCTCTGGTGGAAGGGATTATTAACCTGAGCCAGAGAATGAAGGCAAAAACTTTGGGCTTGGAAGATGAGAACCTGGATGAACCCTGGTCTTCCAGCTGACTTGTCAAGGTTTTTTTGCTCTTTGTGTTTAATCTAAGAAGTGCATGCCTGGGACTTTTTGTTTTGTGGAGCTTTTCCTTTTTGCCGTAAAGTGTTGTCTTTAGCTCTACTTGTAGTTGTATTAGGAACACTTGTTTTCAGATTTTTTTTAGTTTTTAAAAATTGAAATGTTAGTTTCAGGTGTAAAATACCGTTCTTTTGCTTTTAAGTGTCATTGATAAACTACTGTATCTATGCTCTACATAAAAATTTTTTTATTGAGGTATAGTTGATATATAATATTATAGTGGTTTTAAGTATATAAAAGGTGATTCAGTGGTTATCTCCATTATTAAATGTTCACCGTAACTAGTGTAGTTAATATCTATCAACATAGATACTGTAGTATTATTGATTGACTCTACATTTTTAAAGCATGCAAAGGTTGAGGAAGTATGTATGAGTATGTGTATACTCTGTACCAAGCACCATTAATATATTTTACCAGTGGAATTTGCTTTACTGGACTTTAAATCGAGATGATGAAAGTGAAAACGTATATGAAAACTCCTAAGTAGAATTTTGTATAAATTGAGGTTTTCTATTTTGTGTTTTACTTGAATGAATAGGAGCTAAAAGTTGGTGGGGTGGTTAGGACCCTCTTTTAAAAATATTTGTGAGAGAACTGATTATTTAATACATGATATTATATAGTTCTCTTTAACTTTTATGAAGAACCTTGTGTGCCTAGCATATAGTTGACAGTACAATTGGAAAGCCAGTGTCATCACTTCCAGCCTCTACAACTTGTAGAAGGTAAAATAACATTTAGTAAGCACTGCTGTTGCACAGGGTAATATTATGCACTTTCAATATGTTACTTGTTCCTTATTAATACATTAGGAGCTAGATGACAGTTTCATTTTACAAATGAGACAGTTGAGGCTTATAGAGAGATTGCTATTTGTGTAAGATCATGGAGTTAGGAAGTGACAACTTGGACCCTAGACCTTCTAAGCTCGTCTTGCTTTCTTGAACAGACCACCTACACATGTAACTTTTTAGTGATGTCCCTGTGTTCTATTAATTAAATTACTAGCTGTTAAAGTATTTTTCACTGGATCAGAATATGAGCAGGACTTGGCAAGCCTGCTGTTGACAGTGCTAGACTAGGCCTTTTCAGATTGTCCTTTGAGTGTGTTGTTTTTAAGTTGCCTCCAAAGCTAAGAAGAGTGTTGTTTGATTACTTTTAGGGTCAGTGTATTCTATCCTTTGTTAGTCCACATACCTCATTAAATTTATTATTACTTCGGGCCCTGAGGGATTATTTTTCTTGTTCTTTAGTTTTTATGACAGGTAACTTTGTTTTTAGAATGACCATATATCCTGGATTTTACACATTGTCCCAGAATAACTTCCTAGTTTGAAAGATGTGCTATATTAAATGATCACCCTAGATAGTAGAAGGGAGATGTTGGATTTGGTCATTGTAACTAATTATATTTTGATTACATTACCTGAAGGAATTTCATAGCCAGCTGATTGAAATTTGGTCTTTACTTTACTTTTCTAATTCAAACACAGCAAATATTTATGTATACTTCTCTATTTGGATTAATTCTTCAGTTGTAATTTAATTCATCAAGTCCATGAAACAGTACCAAACTGTATTCTAGTTTTATGCAAACCTGTCAACAAAACATTACCTTTTGAGAAGGAAGCCCCCTCCCTCCTTTGGGGAGGGAGTGTGCTCTGTTTCACAGCACTTTTGTGTTTTTAGATTTGGCTAAATTTATTATATTCCACTTCACCATGAGGAGACCATTTCTTTATACGTACTTCAAATATTACTCATAGAAATAATTTACTTAAAAATGCACTACCAAGGAACCAACCCACATACTTATCCTAACTATACCTATTTTATTGTCCCACATTTCTTAAGGGATTTACCCAAACTGTGAATCAGGTATAAAGACATAAAAAGTTTATCTGAAGAAAATTTTTTTCATTTATATTCTTTCTAGAAGGAACCCTGGATAGTAGTCAAATGTGTTTTTGTTGTAGAAATGTTTGCTTCTTTAAAAGAAAGAGAAAAAATATGAAAACCTTTATTGTATATTTTATTCAGAACCATTTTTAAGGAATGCACAGTATATTTCCTAAAGGACTAAAGTTCAAGGTTTTAACAATCTGTTCATGACCAGAATGAAAAATTTAGGTGTATTGTATTACAGTATTTTATATCTTTGTATAAACTAAATAGGTCTATTCTTGTTTTTTTCATCCTTTTCCAGTTTTTACTGGGTACTGGTCGCCGGATGGTTTTTTGTTGTTTAAATTGGAAAAATCTTAAACCTGCTCACAGACAAGTATGGTGTCCAGTGAGACTGGGACTGTTGGCAATGACTTTTGAAGGGTCTGAGGAAGAAGCACAGGCAGAAAGATTTGAGAACTCAGCCTTGAGCTAGTGTTTGGCCACTCCCTGCTGCTGCTTGTGGGCAGAACATCTTTTCTAAGTTACCTGCTGTTCTAGAGAAGTCAGGGGTTGGATCAGTCTGAGCATTCATTAGAGAGCAGAATATGGCTTAGATATTTGGCTTGCATATATCATATTTGACAGTGGAAACAATGTTAATTAATATTAGGAGTGCTTCTTAATGAAGGAAGTGCGTGTTTTGTTTCTGAGCACTGTTTCCTGAACAAATAAGCTGCTGCAAGGGCCACTGCAGCACATACCCCATCCCACCACCCCTCCAAACAAAACCAGAAACACTCTGGGTGTTCGTCTTTTCTTGGGGAAACACATGGTCAGCTTCTGCCATTGAGGAGAGTAGGTGAGCCAGGCATAGCTGTATAAGTTGAAACAGGTGGAAGGGGTATGGCTTGGATGTTCGATGGCAGGGAAAGCTCTGTTGAAGGTAGGATTTAATAATTAACAACAATTTTCTTTGTAATTAAGGACCTGACTCGTATACTGAAACAGTAAAGGTACCCTTTGAAATACTGTTTATTAGTCACCTGATTAGGTTTTATTAAAAATTTGGATGATTTTTCCTAAATGTCCAGTTATTTATAAACTTGAAAGTTTTCAGGGTGGTGAAAGTGGTCACAGAAGTATGAATAGCTTTAGGATTTGGCAAGTATGAAGTGTTACAAGCCCCAACTTTTAGTATATTTTATGTTTTTGTGTGTGACAGTTTTATTTATGCCAGTCATTATTGACGTGGCATTTTAGGAGGAAGGATTTTAATCACTTTTCTTATTGTAATTATTGTAGTGCTTTATGCTTACAAAAGGCATGAGATGGGTCTAAGATTTCTATACAGGCAGCATTATGAATTAGACCTAATAACCTAATTCAGTAGCATTTATCTTTAGGCATTATTTCCAGGTCCTTTCCTTGCCAGCGAGAGGTGCACTTTTTGAGTTTTGTAATATGGTCTATTTTGAACAGTTTTGAAAAGAGGTGGCTATAGTATCATTTATAGCACTTAAGCTTGGTAACTGATACTTAAAGGAAAATGCCTAGATTGATCAGAAAGCGTCTGTTCTGTCAAGCATAGAAAAACATTTCACTCTGAGGTTGCCTTAATCACAAAAAGAGAAATCACTTTAGAAATTAATGTGTGGAAGGCATTAGGCTGAATAACAACAGTGTTTTTCACATTGATCTTTCAGCTACAATTACAGTTAACTTCAAAGATTGAGAATTTATCTCTTCCAGGAGAAAAACCATAAAATTTATGAACTCGATTTTAGAAAAATTTAAGTGTCTGTTGTGCAGTGATTTTCTTAATTCAGGACTGAAAAATATCTCATTGACTTATTGAAGATAATTTATTTCATGGTTGACAAATGACTGTTTTGATGAGGCTTAGAAGATAACAATAATAAATTATTTTTCAGTCTTCCAGAAAGTTTTTCTCTTCCTCTCCTTGATTTCTATACCCTCAACAAGAAAGCATTAAGAAAAAAATATTCAACAAAATCAAACCTGAGTCAGTGCCTTTATTCTCTCAGAAATACTGCCTGATGAAAAGGAAGAGAAGGAAATTAACCTTTTTGAATCTTAAAAAAAAAATCTTACAATGTCTGTCTTCTAGCTAACATAAAGAATAAAATTGTAGGATTGTTTTATAAGTTGTATGTTCCAAGTATTTTTGTGTGGACTGTCTTGTTTCCCTTTAGGGCGGGAGTCTTCTCAAAATTTTTGTGTCGCTGTATAATTCCCACAGATGGACATTTGTAGTAGGAATTTAGGAAAATTTTATAACGATAGATTTGCACAGTCTAAGGGATACATGGTTTTTATTTGGGGGTAGATGATAACACCTAGTAAATACCACTTGCTTCTTCCATCCAGGACCCAAACTGGCTATGAAGTGTGTTACTCTTAGGATTCATAGTATTTGAAGATTGATTTTGGTGCCCTTATTATGAATAATTAGTGTTTTTTTCCCCTCTCTTTTAAGGTGCTTTAGGATCTTGGTGCCTGTTCCAATCTGAGACTACCACAATAAGACAAGAAAGGGCAATGTCATGGTAGGCCATTCTTAGTTGCTAGAGAAGTTAGGCTACTTAGTTATGAGGTTGATGAATTTTTGTTCTTAGTTCAAAACCATAAATACTCTGACTGACTTTAAGTATCAGCTGTGCTAGTATAGATTGCTCTTTCCTGTGGAACTGAAATATATTTTAAAAGATTTTTTTCTTTTTATAAAGAATGTCTTGTTGCGTCGTTTTGCTAGACTGAAAGTTTCCTCATCGCTTGGTGAGACCCTCCTCTAATTCAATCTTTGTCTTTTGTCTTTGCTGCCTTGCAGGGTTGGTACAGTAGGCTTCACTAGACTTAGCTGCAACTCAGAATTTCTCCTCCAGCACCTGAGTAAATGCTGATGGTCTTGTGGAGAGTGGATTAAGAGTACGAGCTAAGTTCTCAATCCCAATTAAGAAGCGGAGGAAAATTTAAACTGTCTCCTTCAAAGTTTATCACAACCAGCACCATCAAGACAGCAAACCAAAGGACAAAGACTTTGACCTGCTGTATTGCTCTGTGTAGTCCAGTTCACGTATGGTTTACAGACTTGACTGGGGTTACTAATGAGTAAATAAAAAGTCGGATACTTCTGTCATTGGATACTTTTATTCACAAAGTTATCAAAATGAGGGCTGTACTGGGGACAGCAGACATTGCCATAGTGGCCCTGTATTTTATCCTGGTCATGTGCATTGGTTTTTTTGCCATGTGGAAATCTAATAGAAGCACCGTGAGTGGATACTTCCTGGCGGGGCGCTCTATGACCTGGGTAGCGATTGGTGCCTCTCTGTTTGTGAGCAATATTGGGAGTGAGCACTTCATTGGGCTGGCAGGATCTGGAGCTGCAAGTGGATTTGCAGTGGGCGCATGGGAATTCAATGCCTTACTGCTTTTGCAGCTTCTGGGATGGGTTTTCATCCCGATTTACATCCGGTCAGGGGTATATACCATGCCTGAATACTTGTCCAAGCGATTTGGTGGCCATAGGATTCAGGTCTATTTTGCAGCCTTGTCTCTGATTCTCTATATCTTCACCAAGCTCTCAGTGGATCTGTATTCGGGTGCACTCTTTATCCAGGAGTCTTTGGGTTGGAACCTTTATGTGTCTGTCATCCTGCTCATTGGTATGACTGCTTTGCTGACTGTCACCGGAGGCCTTGTTGCAGTGATCTACACAGACACTCTACAGGCTCTGCTCATGATCGTTGGGGCACTCACGCTTATGATTATTAGCATGATGGAGATTGGCGGGTTTGAGGAAGTTAAGAGAAGGTACATGTTGGCCTCACCCAATGTCAGTTCCATCTTGTTGACATACAACCTTTCCAACACAAATTCTTGTAATGTCCATCCTAAGAAAGATGCACTGAAAATGTTGCGGAATCCAACAGATGAAGATGTTCCTTGGCCTGGATTCATTCTTGGGCAGACCCCAGCTTCAGTATGGTACTGGTGTGCTGACCAAGTCATCGTGCAGAGGGTCCTAGCGGCTAAAAACATTGCTCATGCCAAAGGCTCTACTCTTATGGCTGGCTTCTTGAAGCTTCTGCCAATGTTTATCATAGTTGTCCCAGGAATGATTTCCAGGATACTGTTCGCTGATGATATAGCTTGCATCAACCCAGAGCACTGCATGCAAGTATGTGGAAGCAGAGCTGGGTGCTCTAATATTGCTTACCCACGCCTGGTGATGAAGCTGGTTCCTGTGGGCCTCCGGGGATTAATGATGGCAGTGATGATTGCAGCTCTGATGAGTGACTTGGACTCTATCTTTAACAGCGCCAGTACCATATTCACCCTCGATGTGTACAAACTCATCCGTAAGAGTGCAAGCTCCCGGGAACTAATGATTGTGGGGAGGATATTTGTGGCTTTTATGGTGGTGATCAGCATTGCATGGGTGCCAATCATCGTGGAGATGCAAGGAGGCCAGATGTACCTTTACATTCAGGAGGTGGCAGATTACCTGACTCCCCCAGTTGCGGCCCTGTTCCTTCTGGCAATTTTCTGGAAGCGCTGCAATGAACAAGGGGCTTTCTATGGTGGAATGGCTGGCTTTGTTCTTGGAGCAGTCCGTTTGACACTGGCCTTTGCCTACCGTGCCCCAGAATGTGACCAACCTGATAACAGGCCAGGCTTCATCAAAGACATCCATTACATGTATGTGGCCACAGCATTGTTTTGGGTTACAGGACTCATTACTGTAATTGTTAGCCTTCTCACGCCACCTCCTACAAAGGAGCAGATTCGTACCACTACCTTTTGGTCTAAGAAGAGCCTGGTGGTGAAGGAGAGCTGCTCCCCGAAGGATGAACCATACAAAATGCAAGAAAAGAGCATTCTGAGATGCAATGAGAATAGTGAGGCCATCAACCACATCATTCCCAATGGGAAATCTGAAGATAGCATCAAGGGCCTTCAGCCTGAAGATGTTAATCTGTTGGTGACCTGCAGAGAGGAGGGTAACCCAGTGGCTTCTTTAGGTCATTCAGAGGCAGAAACACCAGTAGATGCTTATTCCAATGGGCAAGCAGCTCTCATGGGTGAGAAAGAGAGAAAGAAAGAAACAGAAGATGGAGGCCGGTACTGGAAGTTCATAGATTGGTTCTGTGGCTTTAAAAGTAAGAGCCTCAGCAAGAGAAGTCTCAGAGACCTGATGGAGGAGGAGGCTGTTTGTTTACAAATGTTGGAAGAGCCTCCAAAAGTTAAACTTATACTAAATATTGGACTTTTTGCTGTGTGTTCACTTGGAATTTTCATGTTTGTTTATTTCTCCTTATGAACTTCTAAGGATATGATGAGACTAACTTAAAAAAATACTGGTCTTTGAAAAAAAACAATGTAACTGTCGCATCTCTCAGGCATTGTTTACGCTATAGGTTTTAGCCGAATTTTATTTTACTTAGCAGAAAATCATCTATTTGCAAGACTTTATTTTCCCAGAGGTGGATGAAAGTAAAATTTTCAACCTAAATGAAGTAAAACTTGTCAGACTGAATTGTGCAAATGTGGTGTGAAAATTTCCATACCAAAGTAAGGAGAGACCAATTATTCTCATAGAATACCCAGAGCAGAATATATGCTGATATCATAAATAGGGTATACTGTCTCTGCACTGCCAAATCTTGGTAGACCTTCTTATTCTGAAGTAGAAGACTTGCTCATTTCAAAGTTTTTTCTCTGTCTCTGAAATCCCTACTACTATTTAAAAAAACTGAATTTGTAGACATTGTGTAATCATTATGTACTGAAAATCTAATGTGCTTGTGGGGTACTTGCTTCAGGGCAAGTTAGTTTGCCAGGTTTGTTTTGTTAGCATGAGCCTATGGATTCTGATTGTTAAAGAGGAAGAATGTTTATCTGTAGCTATTCTTGTACCACCAATATATGAGTGTTGGGAAAAAATTTCAGTTCCTTTTTTTTCCTCCTTTGACTGACGTTTAGGTGAACCATACTCAAATGACCACCAGGAATAGCATGATTTCTGTCTTTTTAAAGTTATGTCATGATTGTATCGTTAAGTAATTATGGGGGAGAAAATGAAGTAAACATTGCTGATGATCCCCAAATGCACTGACCAAATTAAAGTGTTCATATAATTTGAGAATTAGCAGTCTTCAGTGTTTGTCAATTTATGCCAACAGGTGATTACTCATACTCCACTAATTATCTAGCTTTGTTCTTGTCATTTGATAGCATTATTAACCAGATGCCTTCCCAAGTGGATCCATTTGGAAGATAGGTCTAGAAATTTGAAGAAAAATTGACACTGCTTTTGTGCTGGGTTGCCCTACTTCATTCGGTCATATATTGAGGTTGACTTTTTAGAGGGAAATTTTAATTCTGAGATCATATTTTATCCGTCATAAGTTTTTTTTCTGATTTAGTTTTTCAAAAGATTTGCCATCTATGCACAGCCTCTACATTTTTGTTTAAAAAGTTCCGGTGACTTAGAGCATGCGCATGTTTCAATGCACACTGGCCATCAGTAACAGAAGACTTGGTGTATGCTTTGCCATTGGTAGAATGTCAGTATAGTCTTCCGGAGAATGGATAGCATGTTCAGAAGGTGCTGTGAACAAGAACTTTCAGGTTTAGTAGTGTGTGGGGGATATTACATGATTTGTGTAATTATAGGACCCTTTATCTTGACATGGCTTGGCACCCAGTTGCAGTCTTAATGGATGGGAATCTATTTTTCACAGTCTGATCACCCTTCATGAGGACAGGGTACAAAAGATTTAGAGAAAACTTCTGCAAATTATGTAGTTCTGTGTCTATACACTCAACACTGTCCTTTATCCTCTATGATAGATGAAGGAGACTAGTTGTGTATCTACTTTCTTTGTTTTTTTCAGTACTATCTGATACTTTTTAAATTGCATGATTTTATTAAGCTTGTATTCATTAGGGAAAAGTATTACTTTTTTAGATACTTTTGTAGATTTTGAATCAAAACTCGGTCCTAATGACTTTAAATTTTTTGTAGTCTGTAAACTGGTTTCATTATGATGGACTTGATTAGTCCAAAGTTGATTTTAGAAATTATGTAGTATAATGTCTTCCCATCTCTAGACTGCTTTCTGATGGACTGTGTCTGTAGATGAAAAAATAATTAATGTATGAGTAGCATGATTTCTGAGAGCTTAGAGTGCCTTGTAAAGTTTTTGTTTCTCAATTTCATTCTTAAGATTTATAAGCTAGGGGCCCAATAAATCGGGACCATCCTCTTCTTGTATGGAGGTTGAGGCTGTATCATATCCAAGGTTAGAAAATCACTTGGAAGAACAGAAACCAAGTGTCCAAATCTGGACTCATGGTTTGTCCTTTTCTCAAAGGAACTGTTCTTCCTTTGAGACAACTTTTTGGCATTTAGGGAAATAATAGGATCTTATATTTTTCAAATTGGCATTAAATTGTAGAAATTAAGATTTTTTTTGACTCTGAACACATTGCTGTGTAACTCAGCAGTGAGGATTGACTTATTGGTTGGGCAGCCTTCCTACCCTTTCCATTTACAGCACAAATGACTAGGTGGTGTTTATGTGGATTTTTCCTCCCTTTATTTAATGTTGAGTCCTAATAGTTTATAGAGTATTAGGGTTTCCCTACCGTCTCTCTGCTGTTGTCTTAGTGTGTGCGATACATAAAATACATCATCTTGTGTCTATTTGTGTGTATATAGATCAGGTCAAGTTTCGAGTACAAATGTATGTAAATAAGGAATGACTATTAGCCTCTCCGTTAGGACTGTTTATTCTTGCCCGTATAAATAAACATCACTTTATTTAGACTGAAATCCCTGAAGCTTGCCCTTTTTATTCCTTCCCAGTAATAGATAATATGCTTGAATAAGTATGTAAATTGCTGATTGCAACTTCATTTCAAGGACTGTTCTTCAGTCTGTATTTCATTAGAATGATTGTTCATGGAATGATACTTGGTCTGTCTTAAGCTAGCAAAATGTTTGTACTTTACACTAAATGGGTCCTAAATGATATTGATCTCTATTATTCATATGTATATAGTTTTATATTGGCTCAAGCCAAGGCTCAGAATTGACTAAGAGTGATGCTGAGTAAAATAGTTAGCTAAGAGTCAAAATAAAGTGAGGACACTGTCCTTTCAAAGGTGGAGAAAAATACTGTCTTACCTCCTGTTAATGGTATCCCCAATTAGAGTTTTGTCCTTTCAAGTATTGTTAGTCTCAAGATATGATGAGAACAGCTTATTCCTCTGGTATGTGGAATGACTATTGGCTTCTTTGTAGGACCTCCAATTTCCCAAGAATATTTTGTCCTGCCACCCCAAGATAGCAGAAGTGGCTTTTGAAGCAGCTGAGCCAGTCTTTTCCCCAGCCATTCTTTCCTGGTGAGGTTATCACACTTTAGTTTAAAGAAGATCAAGCAATAGCAGTGGTACTGTGTCCTCTGGCCTAAATTCAGCAGATCTGGTCTACCAAGGCTTCTTTTCACTTGGCTCAAAGGATCCACTGTCTCATTTTCATAAAGAGGCTGGCCAGGGTCACATAGCTTAGTATTAGGGATGATACCTCAGGTAATTAGCAGGGACCCATCTGTCTGTGAAACTTCATATTTAAAGAACTGAGTTAGGGAGGTTGTTTACTCAGTTACCTAACCTGAGGCTAAGGGTAGGGTAGGAGGGCCAAAAAGTCTTGTCCAAGGTAATTAGTCTTTTAAGTCTTCATATTTCTCAGTCCCTTTCTTCCCATATACTGGGTATCTGGTTCTTCCCTCTTCTCTTTGACTATCATTTAATATAGCCTATGGCTTTTTCTCATTCCTTATCACCCTAACTGGCTATATCTTATTAGCTATTTAAATGTTAGACCTGTCAGTGTTCCCACTTGTCAGTATTCAGCTTACTTGCTTTCCTTTATACTTTATTCCTTGTATCATTTTCATCTGTGGTATGATGGCTTGGAAGGACCACATGGGTATCTAGTAGTAATATCTCACCATTCCTCAGGTTGCAGTTGAGAGACATATAAAGACTATTCCTGTTGAATTACATGACTGCAGACTTTCCAGGACAAAATTTTCCTAAGAGGTCAGAAAAACTATTAAGTGAGATGCTGAGAAGTACCTGGATGACAGAGATTTGACAAGTTGGCAAAGAACAAACATTAGCTTAAAGGACGTAGACTTACTCATTGAATGCTAGAACTTGAAGCACCTTAGCTCTCACCAGTTTAAACCTCTCCCATATAGATTAGGTACCAGTGAATAAGATCCAGCCTGTGAAACCTGGTTTGATGTTAAATACTGTAAAGTATGAGTTTATTAACATATTTGAGGTTAAAATGATGTTTGATAGTGGTACTTTGGAAGAAAAAAAATGCTTTTAGGTTTCAGTATTCATAAGGTTTCTCATTAGCCAGATGTTAAATTGCTTAAGTTATTTCAATTTTGACATTACCCTGAGCAGACTTTACAAATAGGGTATATTCCTATTTGTGTGTGTACATACCCACCATTCAGAGAGACTGGTCTTTCTCTTTTCCTTCCCTCACATTGCTTTAATTTTTCACCTATTCTTTCTTTCAACACTTAACAAATTATTATTTTGAATTTTTGTTAGCTTAATTCACTTTCAGGCTTACTGCCATCATGTGCAAGAGTGCAGCTTTGCCCCGGTTTTGAAGACTTGGATCCAAATAATGATTCATTAAATATAATTGTCTTCAAATATACTAAATTTCTGTTAGCTTAAACTGTTCTCAAGAATGGTTTTCTCAGACTTTTTGTGATCACTAATAATAAAAGCTCTAATAATTCAGTATTTTATTCTCAAAACTTTTTTCAAGAATTAAGCAGCAATAGTTAAAATTCATCCCAATCCCTTTGAAATGATGGCATGACAATGCAGAGAGGAATGGCGTTTGTTTTGATGCCAAAAAGCCTTGTTTTTGCAGTAATTAAGGGTAAAAAGCCGGAACTAGTCAGGTGGCATATAGAGAAACCCCTTTTGTACTAGATAGGTATGAAGCTGGATTATATAAACAATAATGTTTTGATTATCAGACTTGGGTAAACTCAGTTGACTTAACTGAGGGCTGCACATCCCTTTTCCTCCACTAAGGATGCTTCTCTTAATTTGCTGTGCTTTTCTTCAGTTCTCCCCTCTTTTTTGGAAAATTAGATATTCATCTGTTTGACTCCTGGAACAGAATTCAGCTAAGGTTCAAAATAATTAATAGTCTTTGCCAGCACTGAGTCCCATGCCATTATTCACATAGTCATATAAATGTTTTTATTTATAAAGAAAAACTTCTTCCTTCAGTGCTGGGAATAAGGCTTTAAACTATTGATTCATCTTTAAAGGAATGTTACGAGAATTGACAAAATTTATGTTTCTGTTTCCATCTCAAGTCCTTTATAAAAGATAGGAGTTTTTTTGTTTTGAGTTAAGCACCCCATTTATCTGGTAACTAACAACTTTAGCCATTGGCATATAATCTTTTATTCAGAAATAAAAGATTTGATGTATCTGTATCCTTACTAATCTCATGTACTTTACTTAATCTGAGGCTGTTGACTTAAACCAATAACCTTACTTTACTTAACAACTTTTAAGTTTGGTTTGGTTACCTGGATAGAGAGGTATGTTAGATAGAATAAATAAGCAACTGAGAGCAAGTCAAGACAAAGCACAGTGGTCTCTGATTCTCCTTAGTGTAGGTGTAGTGGCTTTACTCCCCTCAGAAAAGCACTATACAGTAATTATTGCCCGTGATAATGAAGCCCCACCCAACCAAACCCTTCCTACCCAACCCCAGTTCAAGACAGTTTACAGTCAGTGAACTCTATCGGTAAGAGAAATAACATTTCATTGATTTCAGCAACAGCTCAAGTTGACAGTAGATAACCACAACTTCACTGGAGACATATGTATCTTGGTAAATTCACTTTGTACTCTAGAGTTGCTGGATAAAGGAATGTTTACTTTTTTTTATTGCCTTTGGACAAACCAGTCTGGATAATTTTTCAGTGTATCATTGTTGTCTCGACTTTTATAAGTGGAATGTTCCTTAAAAACTCAATTTCTTGTCAATAATTGTTGGAAATTGAAATTAAGCTCATTGCTATTACTGAAATCCCGAATTGGCAAAGACCAATATGTAGGGTATTTCATAATATAGTCAACTTCTGAAATTTATGTGTTTTGATTAGTGCCTTCTGGTTGCCAATATTGATTGCTAGTTTATACGGTTCCCTTTCTTGATAGAAAATTCTTGTTACAATTCCTTTTTAAATTTTGTTATAACTAATGAAAATAAAAAAATACATTTATATTTACATACTTTATATGCAGTGTTTATTTAGGTTCAAGGAAACCAGGTAGCTCCAATTCATGTAGATGAAATATTAATTCATCTGTATTTGTTTCTTTTATATCCTTAATTAAAAAATATAAGGTTACTTATTCTGTAAGTATATTTTAACATTATCATTTTCCAGTGTAGGTTTGATAGGCATATTTGAGAACATATAGGTAACATAAGTTTCACATTCCATGATAGGGAAAAAGCTTAAAGGTCCATAGAAAGCACAAAATTATGTTCACACATGTATGTATCTCCACATGTAGAAAGCACAAGAGTAACAGTATTCTTGGTATCCCACAAGTGCCAGTCATAAAACCCACCAGGTGTTTTGTCTTGGGAGTTGTTAGGGTGAGGACCACAGTATTGAAAGCCCAAGACAATAAGGTATATCTAAGTTATGGGTCCTAAATGATGAGTGATTCAATGTAATCTGAATAAGTTTGTTCTACTTTGGTGGAGGGAAAGAATACACATGTCAAAATGCAGTTTTACTTGGGGTTTACTAGCGCAAAGGAGGTCTGTGAGCTCTGTCCTTCAGTCTGGATCTAAGGAAACAGGGACAGACTTGGAAGGTTTTTTAGTGAATGAACAGTTGGACAAACATAAGCTGTAGAGCCATTGGAGTACTTGTACTTGGTTTTTTATCTTAAATCTTAGGAAATTTTACCTTCTAACAAAAGTACCTGAAAATATGGAAACATTTCACATTAACAGGGCAAATAATACTTGACTTTCATCTTTGTGCAGTTTTGTATGCAAGAGATGAGGGCATCTTTACTTTTTCGTATGCCTGACTGCACTTCATTTTAATAGAGCAGAATTTGATCCAAGCGTTCTGAGCATCAAACATTCTGAGACAGATCTGCCAAATGAATTACTTTGCTTTTTGTAATGCTTGTGAAGAGTCTAAAGGATTCTTTTCCCTGTCCCATTACCTGCTTCAAGATGAGATGAAATCGGTGAATGTGCAAAAGCAGAAAATAAATGTATTTGGCATTGCCCTTGTTTTACCCCCTCACTTTCTTCACCTGAATAATCCTTGTTTATCAAGAATGAATAAATATATTTTTGTCTTGGATTTTACCCATATGTTAAAGGATATTAATGCAGAATAGGAGAGAAGTACTACCTTTATTCCCACTCTCCTCATTTTTAAAATTTATTTTAGGGAAAGACTTGTTCAACTCTGAAGTGAAGAATAAAGACTGGTGTAGACTAATGTGATGTGTCCTAGAAAAGTTAACCTGATCACTTGGAGGGAGAGATTGCCTCCTCCAGCCAGAAGTAGCCAGGTGTGTACCTACAGCATTATTTAGATGTAAAACCTCAGGCTTGGGGGTGATAAGCAGATGGGGTACCAGAAATGCAGGAAAAAGGAGAGATTTGAGGAACATCTTTGGCTTAGCCATAGTGATAAGGCGAAGCAGTTACAACCTGTTAATCCTATGTAGTAAGTGTTCTGTACCTTTAAATGTTGTTTTTTAAATTTCAATAATTTGTAAGAACTTAATACTTTTGGAGATTCCTTTGGCAGAATATCTTTAATTTGTAATTCCATGGAAAATTGCTTTAATTAGTCTAGGTGAAAGTAGTCCTAGCGCTGTAAATATGTATAATTAGAATTTTCTAATTTCACTTTGAGATCTCTAACTTTTGAGTGGCAAACAGATCAGCAAGACTTTTGCTCATGGACTTTTCTGTGGGGTTGTTAAAATGTAAAGCTTTATTTTTTTTAATAATGACTTATTACATTAGTGTCAGGTGATGGTATGGAACCTGTTACCCTGCTTTCCCCCACCAATATTGCTTTAGTTTATAGATTGCCAACAGAGTTCAGAAATAGAGCAGGGATTTACTCATTCTTTGCTTCCACATTGTATTCTGTTGCCCACACCTGTATTGGCAATCATATATGAACTATGTTACATTTCTCAGTTCTTTTCTTGCTTTTTTTTTTTTGATAAGGTGGATATCAAAACTAGTTGCTGTGCAAAAGTTAGTAGTCTTCTTCAAGAAGAAAACCAATTCCTTTTCTAATATCCTGTGAAATTGCTTCATTCATTTTATTTTTAAGCCAAATGTCAGCAGAGTACTGCTGCTTTTATCTAGTAATTTTGATATGTAAGTATTAATGCATTTTTAAAAGATGTCTACATTGAAAAATATTTTTCCCAGTATCCTGCCTATTATGCTTTGTTCAAATTTTCTGTAAAAGACCAGTTTGT
This sequence comes from Smutsia gigantea, assembly GCA_032199065.1. Classification (NCBI taxonomy): domain Eukaryota; kingdom Metazoa; phylum Chordata; class Mammalia; order Pholidota; family Manidae; genus Smutsia; species Smutsia gigantea. The sequence goes on along the minus strand of JAVSCE010010725.1, from coordinate 271,513 downwards.
GTACTGGGGGTGTGTATTGTGCACATGTATCATATTGTCAGTTATGCATTGTAGACCAAATGTAATGATAAATGGAGTTGTTGAGTTACTGGTGAGTTTTAAGAATTGTAAACTGATTTCCAGTGTACCCTTCATTGTCCACAACTTTTTTTTTAAGGTTTGACTAATCTGGTTCATCTCATTGTATAATGTTTTAGTTGCAAGTAGGAAGTAGAATTTGGTATAAATCAGGTTACTCCATATTAAAAGGAATACAATTGAAAATGTAGATTTAGAATTGTTAGCCACACATGACAATTCTAACTTAACTATTCTAGCCTACTGTATACAATCTGATTTTTTAAATTGTAGACATGTATGATCTTGATATAATGTGTTTTTAAAAGTTACTGTTTAAAAAATGAGAAAGTGAAGCAAATCTGCTTAAGACTTGTCAGTTTTCATTACTGACTTTGTAAGATACACTGTTCTTTGTGTTCCTGTGTGTTACTTTGCCAGCTGCTGCATTAGCCTTCAAAGTATTTGGAAACTTAAGATGAACTACATTTCTTGCAAAGTATATTCCTTTCTGTGGTATTTTGTCCTGTAACTGAAGTATAGTAATTATTTTATGGAAATGTTAGCACTTCTGTACCAACTTTGAATAAAATGAAAAATTTACACTTCTGTGACTAAGTATTTTCAGTATGACCACATGTGTACCCCCCAAAATACACTGCCATTCCATGTCTCAAGAGTTGAAGAAGCTGTGCCTCAGTTCCTTCTCTTTTGGCTCATGTATGGTTCCATTGAGTTCCCCCTACCAGTTATTACTATTCTTTCCCTCAGGAAACATGGACTCACAGGTATTGCCTAAGAATTGAGCTTTATATAAATCATTGAGTAAGTGATTAAAATGCAAGGTTTTTCACCTTGAGTTTTGAAGTAATTTCAAGTTACAGGAAGGTTGTAAGAATAGCATCTGAAGTCATCTTCATTGAGGTTGACCATTAATGTTTTGCCACATTTGCTGTTATTCTCTATAAATCGTACACACTTTTCTGAACCTTGTGAACATTAAGCTGCAGACACCATTCCCCTCTACCTCCTAAATGCTTAAGGTTGTGTTAAGTATGATCACTTGTAATCATGATACAATTATTAAAATCTGGAAAGTAATAGCAATAAAATATTTTAATGTGTAGTCTTTATTTAAATATTGCTGTTCTAGTAATGTCTTTTCATAGGAACTTTTTAAGGTCAGAAGTCAGTCTGCTGCATTAGCTTTTCTGTTTGTCTCCTTTAATCTGGAATGGTTCCTCAGTCTTTCTGTGTTTTTCTTGGTATTGACATTTTTGAAGTTTAAAGGCCCGTCATTTTGTGAATGGCCCTCAATTTGGGTTTATCTGTTTCCTCATGATTAGATTCACCCTCTGCATTTTTGGCAGGAATTCAACATAGCAGTATGTCCTCAGCCTCACATTGGGAGGCGTATGATGACGTCCTATTATTGTTGACATTTAACTTTGACATTTGGTTAAGGTGGTGTCCACCAGGTTTCTCCACTGTCAAGTTACAGTTTCTTCCTTTAGTAATAAGTAATTTATGGGGATATTATTAGAGACTATGTAAATAACTTACTTAATTCATCATCAAACCTGAACCCCTCATTTTAGCATCCATTGAAATTCTTGCCTGAGTTATTACCATGATGGTACAAAACTGATTTCTAAATTTTTAAAAATACTGAAGTAAAGAGCTCCCCCTTTTCCTCATTTATCAGTATGAACTCATGAATTATTTCATTTGATGGGTTATAATCTATTACTATCATCATTTTGCTCACATGTTTCCAGATTTAGCTGCTGGGACCCCTTTCCAGCTAGTTAATATCTGTGTCCTTTGTGACATATTTTCTTTTTTTGAGTATTCCCTTACTTTCTGGCACAGCAAGGTGTTCTAGGTTCATTTTGTACTTTCCCTGCCCCAGTCAGGATCATGCTTGTTGGATGGCTTCTGTAGGATCTTTTGAACAGGTCAGATTATCCAAAGAAGATACTTAGAGTTTTGACTGAAGGATAAAAAGCCTTGTGGGACAGTTACTCTAGGAGCTTAATGGGGAAAGAGCACAGGGGTCTCAGCATTCAGGATGCATTTTTTTCTCTTAATCCCTTTCTGGTATGATAACCCCACCTACAGATGTGACTGTGTCTTCTAGTCCAGAGATGTCCCTTGTTTTAGCCCTCCAAAGAATAAACCTCAAAACTTGCATTTAGGGACCTATCTATGTAAATTTCAACCAACTTTATTTTAGTCTCCCACTTCACTCCCACTTTCAGAGGTGTATTCCCTGTTGCCAATTCATAGATCTTTTGAGGAATTCTACAGTGTAGATGTGATTGACTCTTAGTTTTCCCCTTTGCTGCTTTTTCCCATCTTCTTTCTCTCTTTTAAAATTGTATTGTTGTTTTCCCCTGTTTTCTCCCTCATTCTTGCAGCATATCTTAAAAAAAAATCCTTTTACCATAGTTCCATTAGGTTTTCAGGAGGGAGCATAATTAGATGCTTACGTTGAAGTCCCCAATTTTGCTGGGAAGCCCTGGTATCCACGCTTCACTTAGCATTTGAAGGTTGAAATTTAGGAGCCTTTTCCCCATTTCTTCCCTTCCCAAAAGAACATGTTGATGGCCAGAAGCATAGCGGAGTTAAAAAATTCTGCTTATCTCTCTAAATGCAAAGCTAATGATCACATTTTGAAGGGGGCTTAGATGCTGTATGTTTGATTCTTCTGTACAATGCATGAATCTTACCTATCAAAATGTTTTTATGGTGGAATTTAACACACTCAGTCTTTGAAACATGAACAGGTGTACTATGTAGTGAATATGATTGGTTATTGTTAGTTGTATTAGTTACATCCTATAAAGTTTCCTCTTAACACTGAATTAGTGATTACCATGTCATTGCCCCTTGGGGAAAATCATGTGTAGGTTCCTGTAAGCTGGCTGATGTATCTGACTGGTAAATACCACATATTTATCAACTGATCAATACATAACCTGTTTTATATTTCTGTTTAAAGATATCATATTTAATATATATATTTTTGATTCATAAACATGGAGCTCAAGGCCAGTAGCACCTTAACTCATGCCTGAACAAGCTTATCTAATACACAGATTTTCTCCATAAGGGACATCACAGTCTTTTTGTGCTTAGGAACTCTAGACAGCACTTAATATGCTTGGGGGTCATTTTAAACAGCATCACCAAAAAGAAAAATGAGAAAAATATGGCACTACATACATAGACCACAAAAAGGACACTTGTTTGTGGTGGGAGAGCTGAAACAAGAAGGCAAAGCCTCGTGTTGTTGGACCTCAGCTGGGAATGTGTGAATTGGGTGACTCAAAATTTTCTACCAGTCTCTGCTTGCACATGTCTGCAAATAACTGCAGAAGTTGTGGGAATGTTATTTTGGGGCTACAAATTTTAAGTAGCAAGTGAACTGGCATATATGGATTCTACAAATAATGAGAATGAACTGTAATTGTGAAGCACTCATCCACGTAACCACAACCCACAAGAACTAGAACTTTACACCAGTCCCCCTTCCTGGAATTCTGTTCATTTCACATTAGAAAGTCTGCTTTTAAGAGGTTTTCTTACCTCAAATCTGTCTCTGACTTTAATTCAGTAGTTCAGTTCTGACTCTGAAGTGTTATCTTTTCTTCCCTTTGAGTATTTGAAGATAAATAGTCAAGATAAATATACACTTAAGTCTCAAAGTCAGGCTTAATTTTCTCCATTCTAAAGTGTGTAGCACAGGTCATGGATTTCAGATCCTTTATCTTCTCTGTCTTTTGAGTTTCTCTGGACAACTTTGAGGCAATTGATGTCCCTTTTCATATGTGGCCTCCATGTTGAATACGTTACCCCCAGGTACAGTACTACAGGGTAGATAGATTCTGCTGATGTTAGACTCTAGGAATGAGGATCAGACAACTAAACGACGACTGCTATTCCCTTGGTTTTACTTTACTTACAATTCTAATTTGAAATTTCTCTGTCATACCCTCTGACAGATTTTCTGTAAAATCCTATTGTCTCTGCATAGGCAGTATGTAGAGGCAGTGTGACTTGCTGACTCAGTTACCTGACGTTTTCGTAGTATTTCAGTGTCTAGGTTTTGTTGTAATACTCCCTGTTTACTCTAGGAATAGAATGTCCATCAGTGTTTTAATTACACCCCAAGATTTAGAAGTTTGAGGGCAAGAATCTTGAGAAGTTTATGAGTCTACAACTTTATCTTTATCTTTGTTTTTCCCATCTTTTACCTTTTTGTTTCTAGTTCATTGTGCATTTCTGTTTTTGATAAGAGAATGTGCTTTAGCTTGACTGTGTACCTTTCAGAAATAAAGTGGTGCTGCTTTATTCTTTGCAATGAAGATTGTATTTCTTGAATTTTATGAGTTGATTTAATTTTTTCTTTCTAGTTGAATTAAGTACAATTAGAACCTTTCATCTGATTTTTCATTTATTCTTTGACTTATGTCTTCATCAAACATTATTGAGCACGTCCTGTATACCAGGTTCTTTGCATCTACAGCATCCAGTAAAGATGAGTTAGACACAACCTTAAAAGAGGCTTAGTTAGGGAAGAGGGTGTACTCCTACAAAATTACACTGACAAAGATGGATGTGGAATGAGAGGGATACACATGGGATTACAGAGGAAAGGCACACTGCTAGGAGGCAGCCGAACCTTGAAGGATGGATTTATTCCTTTAATTCCTCTGTACTCACATCCTTTCCCTCCTTGCTCTTCAGAGCAGTGCAGTCCCTTAAGTGCCTTCTTCCCATTGCTTGAATTAAGCACCACTGCAGTGCCCTGGTTGGTTGGCACACTTTTTATCTTTGTAAGATGTGCAAACCTTACTTTCTTGCCAGAGCCCAAGTTTCTATCAAATGCATATTTTAAGAAGTTTATCTTAATCCAATCAACTGATATTTTTCCTAAACCAGTACCCTGCTGTTTGGAAGATAGCCTAGGCTATCTTTACAAGATCTAATAGGATTTTCTTATAACGCTGTTCGCTGTTGTGTTTACTGTCAAAACCCTTTGCTGATTCTCACCTCCTGGTCACCGTGTCATTTCAGAGCTGTCCCCCTTCTCTCTAAAGAGGTTATACGATAAGGTGAAGGCAGGAAACTGAATTGTACATGAAGAAGAGCAATCAATAAGACAGGTAGTTTGATGTCTACCTGATTCCTACTCGCTATCAGTTTCATGAGCTTGGCCATTTCATTTACTTGCTGCCATAGTAACCAGGACTCTTGCCAATCTCCGTTTCCCATCTTCTTTTATTCATCTGTAAGTGCATCTGGAGGGAGGAGGGGAGGATGGAAATGGAAATATCCCAGAAAAAGGATTTTGAGATGTCCTCAAAATAACAAGTATGGGTATGTTAATTTTGGCATTGTTTCTAACTGTTGAAGTAGTATTAACCAGTAGTAGTCACCTGTTGGGAATGTCATGTATGGGAAAAAGGCAAGTTCCTATGGCTAGGGTCCTCGCCTGATCCTAAACTACTTGATGGTGTAATTGGCCTACTGCTAGGCTAATTCTTCCACACCCCTAGGCAATGAGCTTTTACTGACTGAGAGACACTATGTCAAGAGCTCCGCCCAGTGCTCTGGATGGAGTTAGAGACAGAGGTGGAGTACGGACCTGCAGACTGCTAGATGCAAATGTGAGCCTAGTGCTTGACCTGCCACCCTGAGAATAAAGAAAGCCAAGTATAAATCCTTTTACCCTAAGAGCTTCAGTTGTCATTTCTCCATCTCACTGAATCCATAGTGAACTTGCTCAGAGCTGAAACCCTCAGGCAAGACATTATGTCTCCATTTCACATCCAGGGAGGGCTTCATTACTATGAGAAAAGTGAAGCTTTTTATGTTCCCTTATAGAGTTGTAGGAGATCATTGCTGAAAATCCTTTATAAACTGCAGTTCAGCCAGAATCATTCACCTTTGGGCTAATGAGAAGTCAGCCAACTTGCTAGGAAAATGTTCTCACCTTTGTCTGAACCTGGGAAGCTTTAAGAAATCTACTGCCCAGGATTTTTGAATCCTCTGGCCAGTTGAATTCAAATATCTGAGGGTGAGATAGCAACTCAATATTAAAGCTCCCCAGATGATTCCAGTGTGCTCTAGAGGGAAGCCTTGGTGTTTCTGCCTTTTTCCTTTGACTTACCCAAATCATGAATGATTGATTATATGCAAATGAGTCCCCAAATTTGGCCTTAGATGACATCTGGTTGATACTCTTGATACTCTGACTTGAGATCTTGGAAACAAATGGATTGATTAAGGAACAAAACTGCGTTATGGTTAACTACACAGATTTCCTGTTAACCTAGGTACATAAGTAACTAACAACTAGTAAATTCATATAAAATTGGATCTCTAGTAATCACAACTAGGGGTCCCTTGGATGCCCACTGCATTTAAGGTAGTCCTGTTTATGATTTAAAGGCATTCTGTCTACCTTACAACTGAAATTACTTCACCGGGCATTCTGTTGCCTTTACATTTGCAAATTCAGCCATGTTATGAACAATGACTCTCTGCTTTATTATTTGCATTTTGGTATTGCCGCTTTAATGTGTGCTGAACTCAGCAGTCTTTGGACTCTTGCTCTTCTGAATTTTTTTTTTCCATCCTTCCCTGGGTTCTTTTTATTTTCATCACACACCTGAAAGAGTACATTTTCATGTTAGATTTCCTAGGTCTCAAGAATCTCAATCCTGGTCACGTGGCAAAAGAATGGCCAAGTTCCTTTTACTTTTCTCATCACCATGATTTGATTTCATTGCCCTCTGTGTTCTCAGGGCCGGATTTGGCCTTGTCCCATCATATCTGGTCTACTTTTATTCTAGGACCAATGATCTCTGGGCTCCTGACTTTTAAATTCCAGTTTTTTCTCTGACAGAACTGGAGCAGCAGGTGTGAACAGCTCATGATGCTGGAGTGCAGCTTGCAAGGCTCTTACAGTGATCACTGAAATCTGCCCGCTCATGCCTCTCTGAGTATTACATCATTAAAGCCCTATGTGCATGTGGAGTCAGTGAATGAATTCTAAATTTGAGGCATAGGTTCAGGACTTTAACACAGAATTCACAAATTTTGACATCTATAGAAAGACAGCAATTGGCATAGACTCAGGGGAACAAATTCTTCCTAAAACAGAACTGAATATGCCCCAAAAGAAGTTTGTTTCTAAAACACCTTTTTGTTGTTCATTATAAAAGAAATCAGACAATAGAGCCAAGTGTTGAAATAAGAAAACAGAATATTCCTCTTATCTTACTACCTAGAGAAAACTAGTATCTTGCTGTATATTCATCTAGATATTTTTTCCATTTGTGTACATACATACATTTTTCTTTTAAAAAATGTGGATTGACCTTATATCCTGGTTTTTTATTTTATTAAAATATCTTCATGTCAGTATATGAGAATCAACATCCTCTTTTTAAATGGGTGCATAGTACTTGTTCAGTGAAAATAATTTATTATACTAGTCTCCTGATAATGGACAACTGTGTTTCCTTTATTCACTATCCTAATTTTGTGGTGGTTTTTTATAGCTAAATCCTTGTGCATGGGTATGGCAGTTTTCTTTAGAGTAAATTCTAGAAGTATATGTGGGATTGATAGTATATGCATTTTTAACTAACACATATTGCCAGACTGCCCTCCAGAAAGTTTACATTTTTCCTTGAGTACAAAAAAGCAATGGCTTCTACCTACACCAAACACAGTGTGCTCACTTTGATTCTACTTCAACTATAAATTCCATCAGAATCTTCTTCCTGTCCTTCTGTCCTACTTTTAGTGCAGACCTGCTGTGAGAGCACACTCACTGGCCCTCTTCCCACCTCTTGAAGAGGTGAGGTGCTCAGCTCTCAGGCTCTGGCTGAAATCTGCCCTCTCTGACTGACCAGTCCGAAGTGGTTGCTCCCTCTGAGTTCTTTAGCACTGTTGGCTTTTGGCTTCAATCTTGCCTGTGTTTCAACCTCCCTGTTCTTAGTTTAGACTAATAAACTTACAAACTTTACATGTGTCCTGTCTTCATATGACAAACTTTTAAAGGGCAGGGACTTGTGTTCACATCCTGGTAGCTACCCTTTGTTAGGTGGATTTACTTGGAAATACTTGTCTTGAGAGGAAGGTTTCCAGTTAAATGTTAGGTTAAAGTCTTAAGAAATGGTCAATATTTAACTGTTCGTGTTCCCCCCAGTGGCAGTTTCATAAGATTCAATCTATGTTTCTGGTACCCACAGAACTTCATATGCTCCTAGGAATGATTCAGTTTGCTCTCTGTTTCCAGATGTCAGGATGTATGTACCTCTTCTTTTTTACAATTGGCTTGTGCCATTAAAACTATTCTAAAATCATGCTCCAATAAAGATTTATAGGTGTCCTGCTCCATAATTGTTTCTCGTAAAGATGATCATGTAAGTTAAATATCATACTTAATGAGTACTTTTTACTTAATACATACTTTAGCAACTCTTAGGCCTCTGTAGCTTTAACAGTTAATTGAGCACTTGGTAATGTCTGAACTGTGAATCTGTAGTATTTAACATTTTTAAATTTAGAGGTATTTTTGTTTTTGTAGTAGCTTATAAAATGAAGTTTTTCACTGCATTACAGTACTTGTTACTTTCCTAGTACACTTTATGTATATTGGTTCACTTCTGTTCTTCTATCTTGTCCCCCACTTTGTAAAGTCTGTTAAATCTTTGTTCAGTTGTTATTCCAGATTTGTTATATATGGTCTATGAAATATGATTCATGGGCAAAGTAGTAGAGCAGTTAAGTTCCCAGCACATTTCCTGCCTTTGACCTTTCAAAAAAACCTATAGAAGTTACTTTTCTAGTCACTTGCCTATAAGTTATACAGTGTGAATAGTCTGTATAGGAATGTAATCATGCTCCAACATATATGTATGTATCTTTGCTTTTTCTTAGTGTTCTAGACTTGTCTTTACTGAATTTTATTCTAGTTTTTAAAATAGCTTCTGTACTTAATAATTTTCAATCCTTAATTACCTGAAAGACTGCAACTCTTGATTCAAAAAATTGTGGGGCAAAAGAAATTCTGTCAAGTCATAAAAATATTTCATAGAACAGTTCCCTTGGAACTGTTTTCAGAATTGGACTTTTTTTGCAGATGTCATTAGGCAGGGCTGACACTTCACACATTTTGAGGTAGATGGTTGTCCATTCTGTTCTTCCAGGGTCTGCTAGGGACAGAACATCCCTTGAAACCTGTCCTGCCACTGAGAAGCTTCTGACAGATTTTCTTTTTCAGATTGCTGTACGAATCTCTGCAGGATTTCCAGGACATTCACTTTATTTGAAAATGTAGATTTCAGGGAAATTTTTTTAAAAAGGTGAACCTCAATATTAAGATGCAGCAAAGAATGGGAGAGGCTTTTTACACTTAACTTTTTTACAGGTTTTTACATTTTTCTGACCTAGCTCTGCCTTTCCTAAATCCTACTTACTCCTAGGAGTTGCATAGTTCTTTATAAAGTAAGAAAGGCAAGGTGTAGCCAGATGCTATATGCCATTTAATGTGGTGGATACTGTGTGATTTTTATTGCCTGGTGGACTGTGAAAGTGTTGTACTGATAGCTGATACGAGAGGGCTGCTGGCTCAAACTCTCTTTGCCAGAGAGTCTAATTTTCGAGATGATCTTGTTGACAAGCTCAGCTTCTCTTCTGGTATGAAAATGTTTTGTAATTAGATTAAACACTGGTCATTGACCAATGGTGGTGTATATGGTACTTCCATGAGTTCTTAGGTTAAATAACCTTACTGAACGTGGATTTTATTTGGGGGCAGATAAAGATGTTCTTTTTATTTTTCTCATTCTTTGCTCTCATCTTCAGTATAGAAACTTGCCCTATTGGAATCTCTAGAACTGCAGTTTTCAAAATATGGTTATCTAAGGAGCCTGGTTTCCCAGGACCCTCTCAGGGATCGTTGTAAAAGCAACAGTGGGTAAAACATCTGGTGCCTTCGTATGTGTCCAGGCAACATCACCAAACTTTATTAGTAATCCGTGTATTCCTCATCACCATTGCACGTGTCATTTTTTTAAAAAGCTAGTTTCACTTCAGGATGTCCTTAAGAATGATGAGTGGTGCCAGAATAGTACTGGAATTTCATCTTGGCCAGAGCTTTAGAAGTTAGCAAGTCCATCCTCCCACCAGTGCAAAGACATACCCAACAGCCGTCCTCTGTGCTTGTGGGGATGGGGAAGTCAGTGATTCACAAGGCAGCCCATGGCACTTCCCTGTTGCTGTCATTTACAAAAATGGGTTCTTGTTTATATATTGCACATCTTGTTTACACAGTACACTTGTTTCTCTGTTATTTTTACCCTTTGATTCCAGGCTAACCCCCAGGGTCCAATCACAATAAAACATAACTGTCTTTTTTTCATGTAGCTCTACAAGTATTTGAAATTAGCTATTGGGTTTTCCCTAAGTCATCTTTTGTAGCCTGAACACCAGTATTTTCAGTAATTAATAATAATATGAAAAATTGGTTTTAATTTTGTCTAGTGTGAATTTTTTAAAAGGATAGTTTAGTGTGAGTTTTTAGGTTGGTACTTTATCTTATCAGTAAATAATTAGAACAATGTAAGTTTAACATTTTTGTTTGTATATGTATTTTTGAAATACACGAAATATTTAGTTTTACTTGCAAGAGATGAATTCTGCATCCTTTTAAACAACAATACTGATATTAACAACAGCATTTTGGCACTACAGGAAAGAAAGAAAAACAGTATTGTAATTTTGCTTTAGTGTTACAGTTTTCAGTGAAAGCTTAGCTATATTGTTAATGAAAAGTGGCTTTAGTTTCCTAAAGATAGGAAACTTAGGGTTCCTTGAGAAAAAATGGGAGTAAGGAAGCAGGAGACCTTCCTAGGGAGGTACAACTGATACATTAATTTATTTAACAGCTCTTTCTAGTGCCTGCTCCATGATAAAAACTGTGGTAGACTTTGGAAATATAGTTGTGTTCCAGATAGACAGAAGTCCTTGCTCTCCTTGACTTTTACTAGTGAAAGAATATTTGTAGCTTACCACAGATCCTGTGTAGAAGGAGATGGGAATGACAGGAAGAGCACCTGGGGTATGTTTATGTGATGAGGCTATCAGAATGAGGAGCACAGAAAGAAGAGAGGGACACTTTTCTAACTTTGTGTGGTCCTTCAGATTTTGAGAGTTTTGATATGAATGTTGTTTGTGTGAAGCTTAGAGAAAATTCGTTGAGAACCACTAATTTAGCACATGAGGAAACTAAGGCACAAGTTTAAAGATCAATTGTAACAATTTATCCAGGGTTGTCTAAGCCATTAGTGAACAAGCTGAGACTAGATCCAGGTTTCCTAGTTCCTGTTCATTTTCATCCACTGTTCTTTTCACTTTTTTCAAGTGAATGTTTTCAGTACCCCCAGTCTCTGCCTTTCCAAAGTTGTGTTTCATTGGTGGTGGATCAAAGGAAAGTCTTAGGGAACTGCTTTCAGATAGGATGGGAGGAGCCCATAAGAAGTACACACAGCCTCTTAGAATAAATGGTGCTGAGACTTTGTAAATGAGAATTACAGCAGCAAGATAATTTGCTTCCTGTAGACCATATGTTTTTACAAATTGAACATTGAATATTTTGCTGGATTGAGCAGAGCATTTAAAATTTTTTCGAAGCCTAAGAATTTTAATAGATCTACAGGTTTCATCAGATGGAAGGTTGAAGTTGGCAACCTGGTTGATTAGGAGATTAGGAGGTTGGTGGATGGAATGGTGAATTTGTAGAATCACTTTGAATCCTTAAATGATTTGAACAGCTAAGTTGATGTTGTTCAGTAGGTTGGTGCCCTGTGTGTCTGTCTGATGACCCATTCTGTGGGGGATTCACTGTATCTCAGTGGCCCAGGCTCATGGTTTTATTTGTGGCACATTTTAAGGTTCATGGGTAATGGCCTTGCCACCTTCCCTCAACCTGTTAAAATACGGAAGAGAGGCTGACCACACAATAAATAGTTTGGAGTTTCTTGGTCATACAGTTTCTGCTGTAATTACAGATTTGCCTTCAGCAGAAAAGCAGCACAGACACAATATAAGTGCATGAACTGGCTGTGTTTGAATAAACCTTTATTTGCAAAAACAAATATTGAGCAAGATTTAGCCCAGGGGCCCTGATTTGGTGACCTCTGACTTACAGTGATGACATAAGGTATATGGGTCAGATTGAGCACCCCTGAGAAACAAATATTTTTGCCACTCCATCTTTTTTAAACTTTTGGGTTATGTGAAATTATAGTGAAGTGAATGTAGCCATTCAAGCAGTCTACAATTTGACCTAGACATGCCAGAGTTAAACAAAATGGATTTTGATATTTTCAAAGAGTTACATTCTTGTTAGGAAGCTTTCCCCTTTTTTGGACAGAAGAAAATTTTTATTTTAGAAGCCTCTTACTTCAGAGGAGGATATGCTCAGTGTTTCATACTGTAAACACTTCAGTTGCAATTTAAACAAGACAAGTTACTGAGATATTCCTTTTTAATTGGGCAAAACTGAATTTAATATTTATGATTTGGGTAGCTAATCAGAGGATATGGTAATCAATAAAAAATTTTTATTTATTTTTAACCTTACCCATTCTTTATTTGGATAGACTGTTCATCCACCTTATCATAAGTTAATTGATATAATAGCAGGTCAATAAATGGCATTTTTAATGAAATGAAATATTACCTTGCTGTTAGTAATGAGGTTTCTTTAAGAATATGGAAATGACTGTGAAGTAATGAAACGGGATAAGAATTTAGTCTCCATGTTGATTAGAACTCTATAAAAATGTTTGTATGCAATCACAAGGAGATTGCCATAGACTTTTTAACCTAGTTAGTGTTAATGGGAAGAGATTTTGGCCCCTATCTTGTTTTCAGGAAATTTCTGTTTTATTATAAGGTTGGTTAAATATATAAAATAACAATTCCAGGAGGAATTTTTAAAGTCTCTAGTGGGCTACAATATGAAATGAAAGTAAAATTTCTAAGCCTTAAACTTAGTTATTTCTAAGCCTTAAACTAATACTTAGTGTATTCATAGCATTTTAGCAGTATTCATCAGAAAAATAATTTACAGGAATGGTGGATTTTGGTTACTGGAATACACATTTAAATTATTCTGCAGTTTTCATTTGATCCAGAATGAGCCACTGGAAGGTGGCTTTTTCTTAAGTTCACTCCTGCCCTTCAAGAGCTCTTTGCCTGCATCCCTTCACTTAACGTCTTTGTGGAAAAGTGCCCCTTTTTCTTGCCAAGGTGTCTTCTGGTCTTCCCCTTCCCCTCAACTGCTCTTCCTTGAGTCAGGCTCTTCCACTGACTGCCATATAATCCCAAAGTCATGGTATCTGTCAGAGGCCCAATTTCCAAATCTGTAAACCTTTGCTCTTCTGGGGGGTGAAGATTAAATATAGATAAAACTAGACCAAAGTGGGCCATATAGCAATTATACAATAAATCATAGCTGCCATTGTTATTTAAAACATCTTATATTTTATCCTCCTAACTAGTTAATTCCCTTTTAACTACTAATTTGCTCATGTTTTCTGTCTCTCAGAACACTTGGCCCAGTCTTGTTTGCCCCTCAATGCTCTGGCACTTTTTCTTTCTCTTCATTGCTGTTACACCTCTACCACAGAAACTTTGGCAGTGTATCTTCTCACCACATCTTGCTAAGTGACCATGCAGCACCATACCATGACTTTTTCTTCATCTCTGTCCTCTGTCCTGTCATTCTGGAGTCTGCCTCTTTCCTTAGCTTCTGTGACAAGACCGGCCTGCTTTTCCTTGTGCTGTTCAGCTTTACATTTTCTATTTGCTTCTCTGACTGTGAGTTCCTTTGTCTGCCCCACATGTTTGTGCTCCCCAAGGCTCTGTTGTTGGTCTCTTTTCTTGCCACCCTACCACCTCCCTCAGTGATCTCACCTACTCCTGGGGCTTTGGATAGCCCTTCTCTGCAGATGACTTCAAAATGTGTAATTCTAACCCGCCCTGTTGTTTTGAGCTTAAGGTTACATCTTGTGAGGTCAGCCGAGAGAAGCTGTGGGTATTCAGACTCAGCATGTCCTAAACCAAATTCTTCTTTTAGTATCCTCAACCAGCTGTTCCAGATTTCCCGTTAGCTGTTAGTAACAATACCATTCTCCCAATCACCGTGTTTTGGTGCCTCTTGTCTGCCAGATCTCTGCCTCAGTCTCCCTATTACATTAGCTGTATCTTTTCTTCCAAAATGTATTGTGTTTACATATGCACAGAAAGCTATCTGGAAAGAAATTCACTAAAATGTATAAATTCTTTTATCTCTGGAAGATAGGATTTTTATACTGTTTGAATTTTGTTTTTTTAACAGGTATTTATTATTTATATACTTGTATCCAATTTGTGTTCTTACTTCTCAGCCCTGCCCTGTCCTTCATGACATCCCATGGAACTCTGTTTCATCAGTGTGCTACCACTTTCTTACCTTACTCCTTTACTATGTGCCTGGGTCCTTCATTCTTTGCACCTCTGTTGTTATTTTTTCAGGATTCCTCTCAAATAAATTTTCCTGAAGGAAACCCTTCTCCCAGTTGAATGTGCTTTCTCTTTGATGAGCTCTCTGGTCCCTGTGTCACTTCCTGTGTTCTCCTCCTGGTCTTCTTACATAGGTTTTTGGGGTTAGTCCCTTAATAAGATTGTAAGCTCCATGAGAGCAGAAATTGGGTCTTAATCATCCTTTTCCCCTTTTGGTTATAACTTCCCAAATCTTCTTTGGGGGACAACATGTTTTCTCACTGGCTATGGCTTTGGTGGGCTGGTCAATCAAAATGTCCTGCCAAGAGGATGCCATTCCCCTGGAATTTGGATTTTGAGTCTTGGGATACAAGGACTGGCAATGATTGGCGCTGATTTATCTTGGCCAAGGTGCTCTGAAGAAGCCACTCATTGGTTCCTGCCTCCCAGATCCCTCCGTGAACTCTCCGAGGCTTGGGTCTTCAGATTTTCCTTCGTATCTGTGACCTATCTCATATCCTTACAATAAATGTCTCTCTCGCTCTTTAAATTTTAAGTTAGCCAATGACAGTTTCTGTTGCTTTCACCCAAAGATCTCTACCAATAGAGCTGTTCTGATTAGAACTAACCGGACATAATCATTCTCGTTCCTGTATTGATTCGGATGTGTTTTTTCTTCTTTTTAAAAATGAAAACAAAAACAGCCAGAGACTGCTGCTGCTTTGAAACGTACAATAGAAGCCTTGATGGACAGAGGGGCAATAGTGAGGAACTTGGAAAACCTGGGTGAGCGAGCCCTTCCTTATAAGATCTCCACCCACAGTCAACAGCACAGCAGAGGAGGGTAAGTTTCTTCATGAGTCACTTGAAAAATGTCCTTGATAGGCTCAAAAGTATACTATTTAATTCATCTTAGTAATAATTATAATTTTACAGTAAGATCCCCATTGTGCCAAGTGGTGTCCAGGTACATACCCTAGCAGTGTTGTGTTGCAGATGGGATAGAGTTATGCTGGCATATAATAAACTATAATCAGAGTATAAAAACAGGTCATGTTAGGAGCAATAGGTTTAAAAGCTTTTGATTGTCAGCCTAAGCACTCTTTTCCCTTGGCATTTCTTTAACTTTGCCTTTAAAGCACCTCGATGAGCAATGTGTCGTTTGCATACTCATTTCTTCCGTTGTAAACACAGAGGGTGCAGAAAGCAAGCAAAATGTACTTTTCATGACTAATGTACATAACTAGAGTCTAGCCCACAAAAGAGAAGTGGTTTTGCTACTCCAACCAGTAATCTCAGTTTTCTGTTATGGAATTTTTTTTCTCAATGGTAGGTAGCAACTTCATCAAACATATATCAAGAATTTGATTATATAGTAATAATTATCCTTGTAGAAATTCTTTGAGACCAGTTTGATAAATACGTGTGAAGCCTCTCTAAGGCCTAACTGTCATTTTTACACCCATGGTTTCTGGTTTGGAGGAATTATCTTCTCATATTGTTGAATTTCGTAGACATAAGGGTAGAGAAGATGGCAGTCAGTTTTTAGCGTAGTGGAAAAGTCTAAGAGTAGAAGACTCAGTTGTCCCTCTGGGACTTGCCAGCTGTGTGGCCTTGAGAAAGTCATTTAGCTTCTCTGCTTCCTGCTTCCTTGGATACTGAACCTAGGTCGTTGTCCTCCTACCCAAACTGTCACAGGGACCCAATGAGATCATCTGTGAAGCTGCCTTCTCTGGACAGCGCTGGGTGTTGTGTGGTGCTGCTTTTAGTCCCGTTGAGCTGGTAGTCTTGTGCTTGTGTGGTTCATGAGGTAGGCCTGAGTGGAGTCATGGCTCACACTGAGGCTTTCTAATCTCATTTAAACCTTCTGCTGCGATGTGGCACATACTGCAAATTTCATCTTTTTGATTGCTTCACCTTGTTTTGTGCTAGTGTTCAGCTTCTTGAAAACATCTCTAAAGAGAGTGCCTGAGGCGTTGCTAGGCAACATGAAATGCACTGTGGCTAGTCCTCTTCCACAATCGCAGTAACAGGGATGGAGATTGTGTGTGTATAACATTTTTTTAACTTAACCACAAAAAGGTTTGGATTTAACAGCAAGGCTATGAATCCTTTTGCCCTTCTGTTTAAAGAGGAGCATATAAAATCTGGCCAGAATTGTTAGGGAGGATTCTCTGATGGGAGGCACTGAATAGAGAGAGAAGTCAGTTTCCTCATTCTTGTGCTTCAGGGATGTGCAGTAGGAGTGCTTTCTTCTGCCCTTTTTCCAAGTAGATTTGACTTTGTTGAGGGTTACTTTGACCAACATTCTAGAATTTGCACTTGTCACACGTACCTGGTGGTGCTGATGGCTGCTGACCAAGGACCACACTTTGAGAACTGCTGTGTTAACTCACTTAGTTTTCAGGTCTGTGTGTGCAGTGCTGGGCTTGGGTGGTGCTGTTTCTCTTTCATGGATGGAATAATTTCAGGTCCTGGAGGAACTCGCCTGGAACTAAGTCAGAACTGCTGACAACACTAGTCCTGCATTCCAGATTCCTGACAAGGTGCATGTGCCCCACCGTGGACTGGTTGCAGCCACTTAGTTCATATACATTTAAGGATTTCATTTCTTTTACTTTCAGACTTCTCAGCAAAGAGGGAGCAACATTCTTAAAAAGTGTATTATATATGGACACAGAACTTCCTGGTCAGGGAGATTGTTTTTCCAGGGTAAATCGCTGTCTGGCATTTATTTGCTTAAGGTAATGTTTTGCAGTGTGGTCTCTTAAATACTAGTAATACAGAGATGCTCCACCAAAAAATGGAGTGTGTGTGTGGGTGGTATGATCACTTAGAGGTGGGAAGACTTGCACATTCTAACCCCTTCTAGAAATTCAGAACACATATTAATATAAATGGTGAGAAGCCTTTCAGTAAGATGACTTCATTATCAATTTTATTTGACAGTGTTAACCTTGTGTTTTTATGAAACCCGATATCCTTCTGAGTGACTTTTGGTAAATGAGCAGGTGAGGGGCCAGTGTCATTTAGAGTCACGTGGATGAAGATTTATTAAAATTGAGTGGTAGTTCAGATGGACGAGTGTTGTTTGGAGTCACCTAGGTGAAGACTTAAAGCTGAGTGGTAGGTCACATGTGCCCAGTGTGGAGCTGCACAGTAGTCTGACACTCTTCTGGCTTCAGCCACTCCTCCCATAGTTACTTAACCCCAACGATGTTTGTACTGGCATTTTGTTTGTTTGGCAAATTCTTTAAGTGAGTTGCATAGTCATAGAAGGTGTTATGAGCATGTACTAAGTGGATTATGTGCAAGGTGTGCTAGATGCTTGCTGGATAATGGGAAGCCTCACTTTTTTGAAGTAGTTAAGAAGAAACAGAGCGGACTTGTCTATTACACATTTAGCATTTAAAGTTGTTAGCTTTTTGAATAAGTGCCTCGAGGCCATGACACATACCTGTAGTTCTGATGAGGCACTGATTTGAATCCTCAGGTTGGTGTGCAAGAACCAATTTTGATCTGGCTAGTGAGTGAGCCTAAATGCTCTCCCAAGAATCCACATTGCATTTTGGTGCTGCTGGTAGCATGTTTGTTGCTTTTACATTTTGTGGGAAGAAGTGATATGTCCTAGAGGTATTCCTAATCTCCAGGTGGTTCTTGGGATTGTTGTGCTTCCTGTTCTCAAGGAGTTTTTGATCAAATTGGGTCTTGCCTGAATATTGCTAAATGAAGCACCGGCCAAGGTGGTATAAGGGCAGAGGCCTGGGCTGACTACCAGGTGCAATAACTTACCATTATGTTGGGTGATTATCTTTACCATTCTCCCATCCTCTGCTCCTTCTCCCAAATCCATACCCCTGCCACACACATGCCAGCTAGGCCCAAAAGAAAGATGTGCGGGTAGAAAGTGCTTTGGTGGGAGCAATACCACTACTTCAGGATTATCCAGGAAGCCTTACCAGAGGAGGATGCGGTGCCTGGTATTTATTATATAAAGCCTATTACCAGTTTATGCCAAAAATGAAATACAGTTGTTATATTCCAAGTGTTAATTTGGTTAGTCTCCACTTTAGAAATAGTTTATATTCCAGAAATTTGTCTGTAAGTCTGTTATTTATAACTGGGAACCTGTTTTCCCATTGGAACAACTTGATAGTTAAGTTCCCAGGTGTAACCATAGAAATTTACTTAACATAATCTCTGAGAGTCATTAGAATAGAGTGAGCCATTTATGTACAGCTGAGTACCATTTTAAAACTTGTTTTTAAAAATGCTTCTCTGCTTTCCACCTGGCAGCAGAGTGGAGCCTGGGTCAGTCACCCATATCAGGGTTGGGAATGATACCTCAGGCTCCTTTAATTTAGTAACAGTTTTTCCAGGAGAAGTCATTTCCCATGTCAGTTGTCCCCCAGCTGATATGAACTAGGAAGCGGGAGGAGTTGACTTCATGCCCTGATGCCCTGATGCCCCTTGGGCCAGGTCAGGATGGTTGGCAATATTCAGGCAGGAGCTGAGGATGGGAGAATGGTAAAGATAATCACCCAACATGATGGTAAATAATTGCAGTGTGTTTTCTGGACCAGTTTCCAGATGGAGGCTTCTGTGCTCACTCACCACCAGGGTAAGAGGTTTGGAGGGGGTTGGTTAGAAGGCCTGGAATTCATTCTCAGCTATTATGCATTTGCTTTGGTCTCTTGGAGGCCCCCTACTTTTTCTCAGCTTTGTACTTCACATGCTCACCTTGAGACCTTCATCAGCTCTGTGGGAAAGGCAAGTGTGGTGTTGTGGAAAATTCTTTCTGTATTCCTTAGCATCGAAAAGGGGAAGAATGTCACACGTGCAGAAGGAAACAGCGGGAGTGGTTGCTCATCTAGACCCTTGCTGGGAAGGGTCGATATTGTCTTGAGCTGTAGTGTCAGTCACCCTCTGCCAGAACCCCTTCAGTTTCTTCCTCTGGGCTGTATGTGCTAGTTCATGGCTCTCCTTCCACTAGATGGGGCTGAACTGAGACTGAGAGAGATTTCTGGAAATGTGCAGGAGAGGAAACTACAAAGGAAACTGTGGTCCAAATTTCAGTCTTGGGCTTGTGCTTGTTTTGTAAAAGGATACCCTAGATTGGCTTTGACTGATTTTACTAGGTCTGATTTTCTGCAGTGAGGCTGGACTGGCTTCAGAATGAGTGAGTGTGTGTAAGAACTCAGAGTAGTGAAGGAGGTTTTTCTTGCTAGTTTTGACTCTTCTTTCTCTGTTCTCATTTGCTTTAAAATGTGAACAGGTGCTTGTAGAAGGTATCTGTTGGCCTACATATAAGATGCCCTTCTATTTACGAGTAAGCAGAATGATAAAAATAACTGGCTCTATGGTGAATCAGTGGAATTTTACTGACTCGTTCCCCAAATGTGTCTGCAGCTTACTTCAAGAGAGCTGGCACCCTCTCTAGAGGAGATTGATTCTCCTCTGTAGTTTTCCTGTTAGCTAACGTTTCCGTGTTCTCGTGCTTTCCTTCCAGCATTAAGTCCAGGCCAGCATCCTGACCCCATTCTGGTGTGTAGGTAGGTACTACACAACTGGTTGTCAAGGCAGGGCTGCTGTGGCCTTGGAGGTTTCTTTTTAGTGGCAGCACCCGAGATTTATAAGGATTCTGCAGCAGGTTTAGTGATTTTTAAAATGTAGGAAACCTAACAGATATAAAAAGAACTGGGGCGTTTTCATGCAGAGGATCCCTTGGTTCTAAGGAATAATTCACTGCTTTAGTGAAGCCTGAATCCAGCAAGGTTTAACTGATACAGTCTAGGAATTTAGATTCAAATGGATCTGTTCCCTATCTTCAAAAAGGCTCAAAGATGCTTCATAGTTTCAAATCCTCTCATCTCTCCCTCCTCACCCCCCACCCACTGTGAGCCTGTGAGTGTTTCAGTGGAAATTTCCACTTCTCTACTTGGGGAAAGGGGAGGCTATGAGTGAGTGTGTGACTGTATCTGAGAGAAATACATACAGACAGAGGATACAACTCAAATTCAAGCAAGCACTTCTTATGGAAAGCTTGAATACAGGTCAAGACAAATGTGAAATAAAAAACAAATACAACCTTTACATATAGGAGTATTGCAGGAAAGCCACATTATTTCTCTCAGTAACTTGGGGGTGGGTAAGATGGGGGCTGGCAGCCTGGGTCTTTGTAGACAGGAGACTGGTACTGGGGCTGTGACCTTGAAGAGGACAATCAGAAGGATGCCGAGAGCTGCTGGCTCCTTCATGACACTGCAACTGTGAATGGACTGTTCTTGGTGGCATTGTTTTCCAGTATTGGACTCAGTCTCTTCGGGGAAAGCCATTTTTCTGGGTTGTCTTAGATCTGTGGGGTTTTAGTCATGAGAGTGGGGAATTTTGTAGTGTGAGAGTAACTTAAGAAATACAAAGGAGGGTGAATCAGCACCTTGAGTACCACGTGGGCAGTTTCCACCTGTAAAACAGCTCCCTCTTCCTCCAGCTTTTGAACATTGGATCTGTGATAGGTTCATGAACCTTCTTTTTGCACTTAGTCTGCTTGCCCAGTATCAATCATCTCTTTCCACCTCTGCAGAGTTTGTGCTGTGTAAAAGTTAAGTGCTTTTCTGTAGAAAAGAGAGATGCTTGAGTAAAGCTGCTTTCTTCCTTGTAGATGAAGTGATTCTATAATTAGAATCACACACAGAAAAGCACACCTTTTAATGTAAACATTGCTGGGCTTTGTGTTTAAGGTGATGGTAATGCTTACATCATCCCTGGCTACCTAGTGTGCAGAACAATTTCACTGGTGCCTCTGAGCACATTGTTGAAGGTGCTGGGAATGTATAATACAATTAGATTTTAGTTGGTTAAGCTGGATTTTTCAAAAATGATCTCTCCATTTAAAAAAATTCAATCATTGATTGGAGTAAAAGTGGAGAATGGAAAATTGGCGATCTGGAGAACTTTTTTTCTTTTTGAAATGTCAGCTTTTGGGTATGTTTGGGTGGTTGCAATTGCAGTCATAATGCTGAACTGTTCTAGCTTGAGTTGAAGAGATTATCAAGAGGATGGCGATAAGAAAGTCCACATGTATTGTGACTTTGGTCTTGTGATTCTGCCTGGCTTGGTTAGGGGCGGAAGGAAAAATTGCTGTCTCGTGGTCATGAGTCCTCTTGATCCTCCCATCTCATAGGGTCAGATGAAGGTGGGGCAGAGGGCTCTCAGGTTCCTCTGGAAACATTGAGCCCCTCTTTGGCCACATTTCCTTCAACAGCAGCTCATCTAAATTTCTGAATGGTTTCTCCATGGCAGTCTTGAGCAGGAGGTAGGGAGTGGATATTGAGGGTGTCCAAGGTAATTTTTTCAACCTAACTGCCATTTTAACAGGTCTGTATGGACCTGTTATGTCATGGGAAAGAGATCCTAACAGGCACTGGAAACTACCCAGACCTACAACTCCGGATAGTCTGTTTCTAGGCCTCACTTTCTTCATGTGTGAAAATGGAAATGCAGGGTGGCACTAGGTGCGGTATTTCATGTCTGTGAAAAGTCTCATCATTCTGGAGGTCATCTTTGGTCAGGAGTCAGGTGTCGTTGGCACCATGTCATTTCCACATCCCCTGCAGGACTGGGAGGCTCATGTGAGTAGTGAAGCTGGGGTTTCTGCTAGCATAGAGCCCCTCTGACTTCCCTCCTCAGCTGAACTAAATGTTCCAGGAGGTAAGGCCATGTGTACATCATCTTTTTAGCCTCCTCCCGAGATTTGCCTGTAGTAGATGTTCATTGACCAGTTAAGTCTGCCCAAGATAAATAGGTGAAAAGAAAGAACATACAGGAGCTGGTCATGGTGTTTCTGAGTGGAAGAGCTGTATGAACTGCTGACCTGTGTGCTGGATGGATCACCAAGGCAGATGGAGATGGAGTTTGGTTCCCTCATGGTGGGGAGAGACAGTTGGTGCCCTGGGAAGGAGAGAGCTCATTTAATTTTCACAAAGAGCCTATAATGTAAGGGCTGTTAAGAAGGGAGGTTTAAAGTTCAGCTTTCATCTGGGAGTGGTGAATACAGTAAGTACCCATCTCTGAGCCACTTCCCCCTTCTCTGTTTGGAGGTGTTGCCTTTTTGTGGAAATTTCCATAGTGTGATAAGGAGCATGGGAGTAGAAGCAGTCTTTGCCCACAGGCACAGATCAGCAGGATGATAAGCACGAAATGACTGTCACAGCTTTGGACCTATTTGCATTTTGGCCAGTGCTCTTGTTTGGGTTTGATTGCTAGAGGAGAGTCATTGCTGGTGGAGGAAAGGCAGAGGAGTTAAAATAAGGTAAAGACTAGAAGGGCTTTGGTAATATTGGAGCCTCCAGAAGCCAAGCTACAGGCCAATTTTAGGGATTCCAGGTATTTTTCCAGGACTTCTCTTTATTCTTGATAAGCCTCCCAAATGCTGGCTGCTAGGTAGCAAGAGATGTGTTTGATAGAGTGGGGAACTGTAGGGTCTGGAGTCTGGGGCACGTCAGTCCCCTCATAAGCACCGTGAAGGGGTTGACTTCCATTGTCTTCATGGTCCTTTCTAGCACTCACGTTCTGTGAGTCTGTAACCCATTGGCCTCAAAGCTGTCTGTGGCTTCTTGGGTCCTGAAGTCAAAAGACCTGCTCTTTTATTAGAGTCTGGGCTGAGTGATCTTGAGCTAACAATTTAACCACCATAAAACTCAGAGGAGGCAAAGTGTAGGAAACCACTTTGAAGAAGGTTGCTGGACCCAAACCAGTAACTCTTCTTCCATTTCCTGAACTTCCACATGGAGTGGCGCTTCCCCTTCCCCATCATCCTCTTCCTCAGAAGCTGTTTAAAAGCTGTGAAAGCACTTTGAAAATTACAAAGTTCTGTGTAGGACACTTTCCTTTTAATTTCTGAAATAGGAGGTTTCTGATAAACCTAGCCTCTAGTTTCCATCCTTGGGTATCTTTTTTATCCTTGTCACAAAATGGTACCCAAAAGCTTTGGGTGTATTTCTTAGGATTCGTTAGTGAGTGCAGCATATGGAGAAGACTGTTCAGGAAGACTTGCATGAGAGTTGATTTGTGGGCAGTTGAATTGGTTGTTGGCAACTATAAATACACTTCCTCTTAGAAACATGTTTAGACTCTGAGGCTAGCCCACAAAAATGCCTCTGTGGTGTAGTTCAAAGGAAAATGGAAGAAGACAATACTTGCTGAACCCCAGATACAGTATTTGAATTAATTTGAATACTTGACATAAAGAAGAGCAGACTTAACTCATGAGAGCAGCAGGCACCTGTGGACCTTCTGGGGAGTGAGCTGGGAGCTTGCAGGGCTGGTGGTGGTGATTCCTGGGCTGCCAAGTGCCCAGAGCATGTCAGGCCCTTGCTAAGCACTTCCCGCCATACTACCTGATGTAACACATGGCATTTCACCTGTGCACTGCCTCAGGCTGTCAGCACAGGGCTTCAAGTGTGATAAATCAAAAGAGGAAGATTCTTCCAGGGACAAAGTAGACTTACCTAGTAGACAAAGGCAAGGAAAGAGGAAGGAGCTGAGAGAAAGACTTGTGTTTAAAGAAAAACTACCTGCTCTAGAATTAAGTATGGCGGGAATGTTGACAGACAGAGGGCAAGCTCATAACTTGTCCATGGTAGTTTGGAAGGACATTTTGATGCATACTGAATGAAAGAACAAATGGGGAAGAGGAGAAGAAAGAAATGCAGAGTTCCCTGCCCTGGTTACCAGGCAGCTATAAATATTTGGGGGCTTGGGGGAGTTTCAGTAAAGGGCTGGGGGTTGGCAAGGAGAAGGTAATTTAAGGTTGATCACATTAACTTTTTAGGTTATATTCCAGAACCTTACTCAAGGTTAAGTAATCAATAATTAAATGTTGAACAAATGAGCAGTTCTAAGTTGGGTGACTGCAACCTTAGTACCTTTTATGTGGAGTAGAAATAAACAAATGGAATGAAACCTTGGAAAATGTGACCAGGTTGGTGTGTCATTTTCAGAGTAAGCCCCAGCAATGGTCTCATCAGTGAGCAAACGTGAGAGTCACTGCCTCAAGAAGTTTGCCAGATAGTGGGGGAATTTATACAATTTTTATTTCATTTCTCCAGAAACTTTGGGAGTCTTCATTAGCAACATATAATTGCTCCCTCATCGCTACAACCCCATCAAGTCATTGAACAAGTTCTGACTGTTCAAATTCCTACATACCATTTTTAAATCAACAGCTTTATAGAGATATAATTGACAACACAATAAACTGCACATATATAAGTGTACATTATAATAAGGTTTGATGTATGTACATACATACCTACGAAGTCACCACAGTCAAGATAATCAGTTTTCCCAAAGTTCCCTCTTGGCTTTGTGAATCATCCCTCCTCGTATCTGCTTTCTTTCAGTATAGATTAGTTTATATTTTGTAGAATCTAATTATTTAGATGAAATCAGATAGTGTGTACTCTTTTTCACTCTAGTTTCTTTCATTCAGCAAAATTATTATGAGAGCCACCCATAATATCAATAGTTTATCCTTTTTATTGCTGAGTGGTATGCCATTGTATGGATATACTACAGTTTGCTTATCACTTTACATGTTGATGGATATTTGTACTATTTCCAGTTTTGTGTCATTACAAATAAAACTGCTGTGAACATTCATGTACAGATTGTATGGATTCATGCTTTACTTTTCTTGGGTAAATACCTAGGAGTAGAATGGCTTGATCATGATGGCAAGTGTGTGTTTAATTTTTAAGAAAATGCCAAACTGTTTTCCAAAGTGGTTGTATCATTTTGCATTCCCTCTCATAGTGTATGAGAATGCCAGTTCCTCTGTATCTTCCCCACGGTTGGTAAGGTCATCGGTCGTTTTTAATTTTAGCCATTCCAGTAGGTATCTCTTTGTGGTTTTAATTTGCATTTCCCTAATTATTTAACAGTGTTAAGCATCTTTTTCATGTTATTTTGTCATTGTATATCTATCTACATGCCCATCAAATTTTATGCCTATTTTTTAAAAATTGTTTTTTATTGTTGTTTTAAAATTAGATTTTGAGAGTTCTTTATATTCTAGAAACAAGTCCTTCATCAGACATGTGATTTGCAAATTAGTCTGACTTTTTATTATCTTAACACCATCGTTCAAAGAGCAATTTTTAATTTTGTTGAAGTCTAATTTATCAAACTTTTCTTTTATGGGTTGTGCTTTTGGTATCACGTGTAAGGAATTTTTGCATAACCCATAGTCACAAAGGTTTCCTCCTGTGTTTTCTTCTAGTTTTATAGCTTTATGTTTTATATTTAGATCCATGTTCCATTTTGAGTTAATTTTTGTATGTGATACAAGTATGGATCAAAGTTCATTTCTTTGTATATGGATATCAAATTGTTCCAGCATCCTTTGTTGAAAATCTGTCCTTTCTCTGTGGAATTGCCTTTGCCTCGTTGTCGAAGATCTCTTGCGCATTTATGTATGGATCTATTCCTAGACTCTATTGGTCTATTTGTGTATTTTTGTACAAGCACCATATTGTCTTAATTACCGTAACATTGTAATAAGTCTTGAAATCAGGTGGTGTTAGTCCTTCTTCTTTATCAATGTTGTTTTGGCTGTTCTAGGTCCTTTGAATTTCCATATGTACAATCAGTTTGTCAGTTTCTAACGAAGTTGGCTAGGATTTTGACTGGGTTTTTGAATTTATACCTTAGAATCCCTTTGTTACTTTCTAACGAAGTCAGCTAGGATTTTTAATTTATACATCAATTTTAGAGAATTGACATCTAAAGAAACTTGAATCTTCCTACACATGTACAAAGTATACATCTCCATTTATGTGGCTTTTCTTATAATTTCTTTCAGCAATGTTTTGTGGTTTTTAATGTATAGCTCTTTAACACATTCAGTCAGATTTATTGCTAAATAAGAATTTCATATTTAACTTCAAGGTGTAATTACTTGTAGCTACTATGTAGAAGTACAGTTGATTTTTGTGTCTTGAGACCTTGCTAACCTCACTCTAGTATCTTTGTTATAAATTTCTTCAGATTTTTCTACATATACAATCATGTCCTCTGCAAATAAAGACAGTTGTACCTCTTCCTTACCAATCTGTATACCTTTTATTTATTTATTTTTTCCTTGCCTGCTGCACTGTCAAGAACCACCAGTAAGATGTTGAATAGAAATGGTGAGAGCAGATACCCTTGTTTATTCCCAACCCCAGAGGGAAAGCATTCAGGTTTTTCAAAGATGCCCTTTACAAGGTTGAAGAAGTTCCCTTAATCAGGAATGGATATGGGATTTTGTTAAATGCTTTTTTTTTTTGCATCTATTGGAATGATCACATGATTTTTCTTGTTTAGTTTGTTAATATGGTGATTTACATTGATTTTTTCAAATGTTAGAACAACTATGTGTTCTTGTGATAAACCCTACCTGATCATGATGTGTTGTCCTTTTTATATATTGTAGTAGTCAAATTTGTTAAAAAAATTTTTAGAATTTTTTTCCCTTATGTTCATAAGGGATATTGTTTTTTATTTTTCCTTGTATGTCTTTGTCTATTGACGCTAACTTCATTGAGCAAGTTGAGAAGTTTTTTCCTATTTTCTGGATGAGTTTGTGTCAGAATTGGTATTTTTTTCTTAAACATTTGGTAGAATTCACCAGTGAAGCCATTTGGGTCTGTGTTTTTGTTCTATTTTTTTTTTTATGGGAAGGTTTTTTTAACTGCAAATTTAATTTCTTTAATAGGATATAGAGCTATTCAGGTATTTGTTTCTTCTGGAATGTGTTTTGGTGGTTTGTATTTTTCAAGGAATTTCATGTAAGTTGTCAAATTTGTTGCAAAAATTGATTATAATATTTCCTTACCATCTTTTTAACATTAGTAAGATTTGTAGTCATTTTACCTCTCATTCCTGAATATTAGTAGTCTCATTTCTTTCTACTGATCATTTTATCTAGAGGGGTATCACTTTATTGATCTCAGTGAACTAGTATTTGGGTTCAGTAATGTTCTCTGTTGTTTCTCTGTCTTCTGTTTCAGGGATTTCTGGTCTGATCTTTATTATAGTCTTTTACTATGCATTTAATTTGCTCTTCTTCTTAAGGTGAAAGCTGAGATCATTAATTTGATGCCTTTCTTCTTTTCTTATATAATTTTTACCTTACATATATTTCCTGCTAAGTACTGCTTTGATGGCATCCCCCAAATTTTGATATGTTATTTTCATTTTCACTCATTTCAAAATATTTTGCAATGTCCTTTTTGACTTCTATGTCCATAGGTTATTTGGATGTATGTTTAGTTTCTAAGTATTTGGGGATTTTCCAAGGCTTTTTTATATAACTTGAATACCAGTAGATTTATTGAGACTTGTTTTATGGTCCAGAATATGGTCAACCTTGGTAAGTGTTCTGTGTGCACTTGAGAACAACATGTATCCTGTTTTTGTTGGGTGAAAGTTCTATAAATGTCAGTTCCAGTTGGTTGATATTGGTGTGCACTTTTTCTATATCCTTGCTGATTTTCTGTATACTAGTTCTATCCATTACTGAGAGAATGTTAGAAGTCTCCAACTATAATTGTGGATTTGTCTATTTTTCTTTTCAGTTTTGTTAGTTTTTTTTCCCCATATGTTGAAACTGTTATCTGGCACATGCTCTTTTTGTATTGTTGTGTTACCTTGGTGAACCCATTTTTATATATTGTCTTTTTTTATGCCTGGTAATTTTCTGCTCTGAAATTCACTTTGTCTGGTATAACTGTAGCCAACTGAGCTTTCTTTTGATTCGTGTTTTTGCATGGTATGTGCTTTTCTGTCCTTGAATGACTTTCCCCCTAAGTTAGTTAAGAGTGAATGATCACCGGGAAGTTGTTTTATGAGTTTTGAACCCACTTTATATGGAATTACACAAATGCCATCCTTTTTCTCATGACTATACCCTCCTTGCTGAATTTGTCCATTTTCTATTTGGTCTCTTCTGCTTTCTGTGAGAATTCCACCTTTCATATTAACAGTAACACTGTCAGATATTTACTGTGGACAAGCTGCATGTTAGCCTCAGTTCAGATGTTGGGGATATAGCAACAAAGTTGCTAGGGCAATTACGTTAGTGGAGTGAGACAGACAATAAACATGTATGTACTCCTATCAGTGATGATGAAGTGCTATGGGAAAAAATAATGCATAAAGTAATGAGACTTGGTAGATGGGGCAAGGAGGATGATGCTTTAGAAGTGGTCAAAGAAGGCCTCTCTGACAAGGTGACACTTGGACAGGGACATAATGGAAGGGAGGAATGAGCTATGTGGAATTTGGGCAAAAAACATTCCTCGCAGAAGTAACAGTGAGTGCAAAAGACCTAGGATGGGAATATGCTTGGGGGAGGAGTGTGGCTGGAACAAAATTACTGATGTCAAAAGGTCATCGTAAGCAGCTGTAACATTGTAGAATTCTGGCATCCTGCACTGAAAACTGTCCCTTAACAACACTGGTCCAAACCAGATGGCACAAGGGAAGCTTAAACTTTCAGAACTGAGAGGAGGGGTGGGCAGGGAGTAAGGATGCTTCTTCCTTTGTATAGTCATCCAGCTGATGTTGCTGATCTTTTAAGACTAGTGAACTATAGGAGAGGCCGATCTATGTTAATCTGGTCTGAGTGGAGGAATGTTAAATTCTTCCCTTATTCATTATTCAGTTAGCGTTCTTTTCATTTCTTGTCAGTTCTTAAATATGCAGAAAAGTCTTAGACAAGTCCTAGGTTGTTTTTACTCCTTTTCCTTGTTTGTGAGATGTGGCTGATGGTATTTACTGTATCTCTTAGGTATATTGAGTTACTTGCCAAATCCTTTGGAAAATTAGAAGACTACCTAATAGATATTTTCACAGAAAAATACCAACTAATGGTTTGAATAATTATTCAGTCTTGTTGAACAGCAGATTCTGTGCTTGTACCCGTAATTTTATCATCATTTCCATATTGCCCACCGTATGTAATGTCACAGTGCTTTTTTGCTACCCTTCACAATTGGTTTGGATTTGGGTTTTCCCAAGAGTCATAGGAAAAGGGAGATTGGGGACTTGCTACTACACTTCTGCTTAGCCGGTCAGCTAGGAGTTCTGTTTTGACAAAGGTGTGTGTCTGTTTGTGTGTAGTTGATGTCTTTTTTTGAGGAGGAGTGAAATGAAAACATAGACCAACATTGTGGAAGTGTTATTTCAGAAAGCAGGAATTCACAAGTTTTTATTTTATTGCAGGTATTTCTTGGTGGATTTTTATGCACCAACAACAACTGTTGAAAGCATAATGGACCATTTGTCTCGAGACATTGACGTGATTAGACCGAATATTGTAAAACACCCTCTGACCCAGGAAGTAAAAGAGTGTGAAGGGATTGTCCCAATCCCACTTGAAGAAAAACTGTATTCCACGAAGAAGAGGAAGTGAGAAGATTCACCAGATTTTAGCTTTATACTTCACTCTCTTTTGAGTACCCTGGAATAATAATTTACAAGCTTGAACTTTGTATAAGAATGGGTTACAGGTACCATTTGATTTTCCTACGGTATTTTTAGCTCTTGATCCCCTTTGCAGTGAGAGGTGGGGGAATGGCTTGCTTAGAGCCACTTTGTAATCTGTGGTACCAGCACATCATTCTTGATTCTTCATTAGTGTAAATCTCTTTGTCAGTTAGGACTTCTTGCCCAAGACAACACTGTCTTGGATTTGTGAGCTGGTCATTCAGACTGTATAACCATGCAAAATAAAATTTTAAGACCTCTGTATTATATGAGTAACTCTGAGTCAGAGTAATAAACGCAAATTTCAGAAACCTTGAGAAGGTGTTTGTCTCTTCACCTACTCAAGCATGGGGCACTCTCCCCTTGGCTTCGCTGCTCCAGCTGCCCAGAACACTGGCCACTGTGGGAAGGGTTGCATGTGTGTGGGGGGGTGTCTGGCACCTGTAAAATCAGTAACTTTTATCTCACAGCTCACTTGTCTTTGTGGTGGATGTTGGTCTTTGTAGAGGGATGTGTGTGTGCTGTGGCTTGAGCTCCAGAACTGCTTCCTGGCAGCCTCTTTGAGGAAGTAGCCACCTTTGAATTCTGCTCTTTCTCCCCACCCCACCCCACCTCACTACCCTGATGAGTCAGAAGCCAGTTGCTTCTGAGTTGGGGTTGCCCAAGGAGCTAGCTGGCACCAGTGCCTGTGGCCAGTGACCAGCTGAGCTCTTAATATAGGGGGATTTTAAGAAGATACATCTTTTTTTTTGGTTGTTTGATACTCATATTTCTTAAAAACATGTCCTGGAAATAAAATTACAGGTTTTGTTTTAAGAGTTTTTTTGTTTGGGCAGGAGGGAAGTTGAGTTTGGGATGTTGTTACACTTTTGAGACTAAGAACCGACTAGTCTTTGCTTGAAATGAATGTAATTAGGGTTATCACATTTAGCAAATAGAAATGCAGGATGCCCAATTAAATATGAATTTTAGATAAACAGTACATCATTTTTCCCATATGTATGCTCCAAATACTGCATGGGACATACTATAGCAAAAAAAAAAAAATGATGTCCTATTTGTTTGAAATTCAGGTTTACCTGGGTATCCTGCATTTTGTGGTAACCTAGTGTAAGTCATAAAGGAATAAGCAGTACTTAGCCAGAGACAGGGTCTGCTATGCTCAACAAAACTCATACGAAGGAGATGAAGCCAGCATCTGCCATCCTGGCTTTTCAACTGACTATATCAGCAACTTGGTGATCTGGAAGAGCATCAGGAGTTAATAGAAGAGAACTCAGCTGGCATGCTCCAGTTTGCCTCAAACTCTTACTCCCTCAACCCACCAGAAAACTGACCTAGAAACAGATTTTGTTCCTGGTCAGTTCCAGATAATCTGTTCAGTGAGCCTTAACTTATACCGCAGTTTTAGAATCAGTAAATGTTACCTGCCTTTTAAAAAAGATTCTGTAAAAAGTTCCATATGTGGTCTCTGCCCCAGGCTTCGGAAGTTGAGGACCCAGTGTCCCTGGCAACAGAGTGGCTTCTGTGGTAGGTGAGGATGAGACTTCTTCCTGGAACAGTCCTGGCTTCCTTTCCTCAGTCTCCTCAGAGCTGGTGAATGGAAGGAATTGATCAGCCTTCCCACCTTCCCACAGGGGTGGCTTGCACACGGCATCTCTCGGCAGCCCAGATCACAAAGCTTCTATGCATACTGTTGGAGCAAGTGCTGTGGACTAAGGAGAATTCTCTGGTTATCTTATTTTATACAGTCAGATCATGTTAAAGCAGAAGGGGCCCAGAGATCTGACCTCCGCCTCTTTATAATTATGATGAGACAGGAGCTCAGAGAGACATGAGCTAGACAGGTGCCCCAAGAGCCAGGAGGAGCCCACCTCCCAGCTGGCCCAGGGCTTCCTCCCTCTGTAATGTCGCCTATCTCTGTCCTGGGTGGTTGGAGTCATCACTTTGCTTATTCTTTTTTTTCTCTTCTTATTGAAGTAGAATTGACATATGATATTACATTAGTTGGCAGTTGTACAACATAGTGGTTATTTTTATATATTAGGAAATGATTGCTTCAATATGTCTAGTTACCCTCTGTCAGTGTACAGTCATTACAATATTATTGATGATACTCCCTATGTTGCACCTCACATCCCCATATCTTATTTATAATTGGAAGTTTTTACCTCTTGCCCCCCTTCACCTGTTTTGCCCATCTGCCCACCTCCTTCCTTCTGACAGCCACCAGTTTGTTCTCTGTGTCTATGAGTCTGTTGCTGTTTGGTACATTTGTTTAGATTCCCTGTGTAAGTGAGATCATG
The DNA here is from genome assembly GCA_032199065.1 of Smutsia gigantea. NCBI lineage: Eukaryota > Metazoa > Chordata > Mammalia > Pholidota > Manidae > Smutsia > Smutsia gigantea. Next base: position 239,048 of record JAVSCE010010725.1, on the reverse strand, counting down.
TGGTATTTGTCTTTCTCTGTCTCATTTTACTTAGCATAATACCCTGTATGTAGGTCCTACCCTCTAGGTCTGTCTGTGTTGTTGCAAATGGCAAGATTGCATTCTTCTCTTTAAGAGCCCAGACAGCATCCAGCTGCAACTTCGACCAGAGGTAAAAGTGATAAAGTCATCTCTGAAGAGCAGTAGTTCAGTGAAGAGGGTCATGAAGAACTGTAGACTGGAAATAAAAGGGATGAAGTGGAAATTATTTGGGAAAATATGCTACTTCCTGTTTCATTAGGAATTTCCTGAAAGTGCCGGCTATTAGCCATGGCTTGAGAGCACAAATTATTTTACCAGTTTGCATCTCAATGTACTGTCACTCAGGTGCTCTTTGAGGTCTTGTTTTCCATTTTCCTTACAGTTCTTAGGTGCACGCTGCACCCCATGTGCTGTGCTATGCATGTCCCGTCACCTCAGGCCTTTCAGCAGCTGTTGGAGGGAACGTTGGTGTCCCTGTTTCTGGATGAAGAAACAGACTCAAAAGTGGTTTGACTTTGACCCCACAACTACCAAGAGGCAGCTGGGATCTTGAACTGGGGACCCTGATGCCATGTGGTCTTTTCCATTCAGTAACAGTGGGCTTATGTTTGTCCTGTCAGGTTAAACAAGGCCCTTGGCTGTCTGGGGTGAATTATTACCACTCAGTAGTAGCTGTTGTCCTCATGGCCTGAGTGTGGTGCTGGCACTTTCTTTTCCTGCACTTGCTAGTCCCTGGGAAGATAATTGACGCCATTCAGCATTCCAGGTCATGCAAGTGTTCGGAATCTGGTGACACAGTTTAGGGAGTATTAGGAAGGAGGCTGGCTAAGTAGGGCAGCCATGCAATGTGCCAGTTCCCCTCCTTGGAGCCTCCATAATGAAACCACTGCCCCTTCCCTCTGAGCTGCTGATTTGTAGCTGGACCCTCAGCCACTGAGGGGCCCATGCCCCTGTGCCGCCTGTGAGAATGCCAGTGGTGGAGCAGGGTGTGCGTGCAGGTCCTTTCCAGGCTGCACATCTGTTGTCAGGGCAGAGTGCCAGGCCCTGCGCAGGCTGTTGATGACTGGGGCACTTTCAGTGGTCTGCTCTCCATGGGCCATGATGGGCCAAGTGCTGTGAGTGGAGCAGTGAACAAAGAGTGTCTGTCCCCAGGGGCTGAGAGCTGGGGAGGGCAGGAGAGTGTGCATGGTGTCATGAGGTGCTGTGGGAGAGAGGGCAGAGGACACGGTGCAAGGAGCCATCTGTGGTGTGGGTAGAGGGTCTGAGCTTCAGAACAGGGAATGGAAAGGAAGAGGGGACATGACAAGGAACTCAAGGGCCAGATCTGGGAGACCGGAGACCCCTGGGAAATAAACACAGAGGGACAGGCATCTGCAGAAGGGAAATGTGCTGTGGTGCATCGGAGGTCAGGCCCCAAGCAAAGCATCAGCTCCAGAGCCTCTCCTTCAGGCCCATGTCCTCACAAAAGGTCATCTTCCTCAGACTCATTACCTCGTCTGTTTGTGGTCCACTTGGGCGTGATTGAGCTTACAGAGTGCTGTGTTATTTTCATGAGGTAGGCTCAGAAGTGGGGAACAAGCTAGAGGTCTGAGCCCAAAGCTAGTCTTGGGTTCCTCGGCAGCTGCTTCCTGGAGACATTTCAAGTCATGGAAGTATTCAGCAAGCATCTGAATGAGAGCCAATCCAGTCCTGAATCACAGAATGTTCAGGAGGTACTGTTAAGGCCCAGGCATGCCATTTAGGTTTTTGCTGAAAGACCAAATTTGTGTTGATAGGAAAGTATGAGCTGTTCCCACATCTGAGAAATACAGTGCAGTACACCTGAGGGGGGCTTTCAGCAGGAGCTCTTAGGGTCTTCAGTCCTTTACCCTTCTCACTACTCCATGAGGTGAGTATTCTACCCATTTTACAGATGGGACACCGAGGCTCACAGAACGTGAATGACTTCCACAGTTACAAGAAAGGGAGTTGGGAAGTCCACTTTGGGGGCCCCTAGTCTTCCGGAGGCAGACACTGCCCATCCCTGCAGAACAGGCCATGTTCGGAGGGGTTGGCTCAGCAACCCACTCCCCCGGCCCTCCTACCCTCACACCTAGGCTGAAGCCCCAGGCTTCATGGCTGCAGGAGGGGAGAGTGGACAGGACTCCTCACGAGTGCGTTTAACCTCAGGTTTTCAACGGGAAGTCGAGAACAACAGAAGAAAAAATGTCTGTGGACCCTGGAGGGCAGGCCTCCTTTTTGTAAGTTTTCCCTGTTCTGTGGTTTCCCACAGAGCTTTTTTCTCCCCACATTACTTCAGGAGTGTGTTTATAAACCACCACATGGCAGGTGGTGCCCTGAGCAAGATGCAAAGACAAAAGGGCAGGGTCCCTGGCATCCAGGCTCAAACAGATAGGGGAGGAGGAAATGGCTATTGGAAAACAGACCATTGTAAAAATAATAGTTGAGATTCAACCAAGTGCTAATGAATGAATGGAGAACTGGATTCATTACAACCTGGAATTGGGTGAGAGAGTTTTCGAGCAGAGATGGTGTTTCAGCAGGCATGAGAACAACCAGTGTGGAGCATGAGAGGTGGCAAAGGTGCGTGGTGTGTTTGGGGAACACCTGGGGATGTGATGGTGGGAAAGGGCTTGGAGGATAGGAGAGACTGGGAATTCAGGGAGGGTCCAAGTTGCAGTCTGCTGGTGAGATATTTCATGGCTGAGGGTTTCTTCCACTGAAGAAATGAGTACCATGCATACTAACTTGTTATAAAGTATTCCTCCTTATTGACACCCCCCATGCTTCTCATATATTTGTGAGAAAGAAATAATTGTACATATTCACCATGGAGAAGTACAAACAGCGCTGAGGCTAGGTTTTCAGATGTCCACCAGCAGGTAGACAGAGTGGGCTGGATGGTGTGACCCTCACTGCACTGGATGTGCTCTGAAACACTGTGAGGGACTGTTTTAGAAATACACATCGTTCTCTACTCGTGGTCTGGGCTGTTGCCATTTGCAGTAGGAGGGCTCAGTAAGAGATGACTGCCCCAGAAGTCAACCTGGAATGCCACCTACCAGTCCTTGCCCTGTCTTCTGCACCTGGGAGCAGGCCAATATGGTGTTCATATGGGACGTTCCCAGGGCAATCAATCTGTGGGCTGCTTGGTCGCCTTGTAAAGAGTGTGATGGCAGAATGTGTGTCCAACTTTGGGTCCAAGACCACCTCAAGGCCCTGCTTTGTCACTCCCCAGCTACATGATCTTGGACCATTTCTTATCTTCCCTCAGCCTCAGTGTCTTCATATTGGAAAATGTGGCCAGTGAACCAGCTGGTCTCAAAGAGCCTAACAAGTCTATAACACGCTGGGCCATCAGTGGTTTGGAACCTGCTAGCTGGGAGGGTCAAGACATTGGAAAGGGTTAAGAGTTTCTCAGAGCCTTACTCTTTGCATACTTTTTTCATCTTCTGATACGCATAGCCTGCTGGTGGGTTTTGTAGGCCCAACTATTTATTACTCTAAACAGAATAGGTGCTATACTTGATCACAAGAAAACAGCAAAGGGAACTGAAGAGGCCAGCTGGGGGCGAACTGCCAGCATCCTTTTTGCTCTGAGAATAATGCTTAAGGAACATGGACTTAGAGCCAAACCTAGGCTAGAGGCACTTTGAGTCCACAGGAGGAAAGCAGAGTGGCAACCAAGTCCCTGCATAGTTGTGGCATCTGGTTTTTGGAAAGGTGCACCATGATTCCCAAAACCAGCTCCTAAGTTTGTAGTAACAGCAGCAATATCTAGATAACCCTATATACTCCCAGCTCCCTGCAGCCCAAAGGAGAAGTTAGCAAAAGTCAGACTCCTGAAACCATATCAAGTCTCTAAAGTGCTCAAGCTCTTGGTTGTGAGGGGGCAGAATGCTGTGTGCATATTGCATCTGAATTCTTTTTCCCAGGACACCAGTGCTAAGCCATGCCTTCTTGGGGGAAGGAGATGTGTTTCATCCCTTTTCCCAGAGAATTGCCCTGAGATGATTCCACTGTGAGTGGAAAAGACAAATATGCATTGTTAAGTGGACAATGCTGGAGTGTGGATTATGCAAAATGGACTTGACGTCTCCATTCCAATTAAGTGGGAGACTCCATTGTTTCCATAAAGCTTTTATTGAACTTAATTATAAGACTTGGATGTAGCATCCTTTGTCCAAATGAATCCTAAAATATAAGCACCTCTTTGTAGAAGACTATTGCCTTTTTGACAAAGCTGTCAAACTCTGTTGCTGATACGCTCAATTCTCATTATTTGAGGATTATTCTCATTATTGAGGATTCCATATTTGCAAATTTGCCTCACAGATTTATTTGTAACCCTCAAGCCAGTACAAATCAGTGTTTTTGTGGTCATTCATGGACAGAGTGGCAAAAATTTGAGTCTCCTGATGAATCCATTCCCAGCTTGAACAAAGCAACACTCTGCCTTCTTGTTTCAGCTCATACTGTAAACAAGTGTCCTTTATACTATTTGTGGTCATGTTTTTTGCATTTGTGTGCTTTTTGTTGGGCATTTTGCTGTTGAAAATGGCTCCAAGCTCAGTGCTGAAGTACTAGTGTACCTAAGTGCAAGAAGGCTCTGATGTGCTTTTTGGGGAAAATATGTGTGTTATAGAAGCTTCGTTCAAGCCTGGATTACAGTGCTGTTGACCTTGTTCAGTGTTAATGAATCAGTGGTATATATTAAATAAGGTGTCTTTAAAAAGAAACACACATAAAGCAAGATGTGTATAGATGGTTTGGCACAAAGGTTGTACTCAGAGGCTCACAGGAACCTAGCCTTGTATTTCCCTTAGGTGCAATGGTTTGGTGTTCTCGAAATCAGTGTTTGCAGCAATTTTATACGACATAACTATCTCAAATAATGAGAATCAACTGTATTTGACTCTGGAGATTTGTACTTTGTTTTTTGCAGAGGACCTTTTGACATCTTTCTACAATTCTCCAGTTTTTATGTACAATAAGGGGGATTTTTTATTCCCACCAGTATCCCTTTCTGCTTGTCTGGTTTGTCCCCTACTATCCTGCCTCCCCTTCTTATCCACATGTACTTTCATTCTCTTGCCCCAGCTCCTGTCCACTTGGGAGCTATACATCTACATGAGCCAGAGCCCTTCTCTTTGAAAGGAACACTTAGAAAAATACTGCAGCAGAAGAGTTTGGTGATGTGGCCAGAAAGAGCCAGACTAAGAGAAGAGCTTGTATATAGTGCTCCATTTATCTCCCAGCCTTAGCAGCAGGCAGATCTCTGCAATCTAGAATGCCGTGTGTAACTACTTCACACTTTAGCCACTTGCCTCTTATAGGGCATGTCCAAGTATACAGTGTTCCAAGCAATGCTGTAGTGAACTTTCTACCCCAGATATTTCCTGGGGCAGAAGTATTTTTTACTACACACTGAATTGCTGCCTCCTGGGTATTTTCATTTTTATCTTTACTAGTTATTGACAGATTTCTCTCCAAAGTCACTGTTCCAATTTATACACTTAACAGCAAGATTTGAAAGACCTTGTTTTGAAGCACCTCCCAGTACATGGCACTATCATGTCTTCTTTTAAACTTTGCCAACCTGAGTGTCAAGAGCTATCTTTAAACTTACATATTCTCTATTATTAAGCATGAGTTTATTTTCTTGGTAATTGTCATTCTAGTTCTTTCCCTTGTGAATTGTCTTTTTATATACTAATTAATAACTAATCTGCTAATTTCCTTCCTGGATTGTTTGTCACTTTTCTAACCTAAGACAGCAGTAGGGCAATGTTTTTTATGCACATTCAGTTCAGGAGGGTGTAAGACCACCACCCTGTCCTCACCCTGCCACTGACAGGAGTGAAGAGGGTTCCCCAGATTCTACATGCTTCTGGCAACACTGCCTTTACTTTTGCCCCTCCTCTCCCCACCACTTGTCACCTCCCCTCAACCACACAGCCTGGCCCTGCTATTTAGCTTGAGAACTCTGGGACTAATAGGACAATGCTCCTTATTCTTGTGTCTGCGTCATCATGAGGAGGCCAGGATTTCCAGACCATCCCTCGTCCTCACAACACGATCCCCACTTAGCTCAGTCTGTTCCATTTTTGGCCATCTCCCTTGGCAATCCCAAAACCAATTCTCTGCCCCTGCATCTCATGATTGTCTGTCAACCCTCTGATCTCAAACCCTTCTAAGACATCTCCTTCCTCTTGTTGCCCTGACTGAAACTGGGATTGTCTCTGGCATCCCAGCTTCCCCCGGGGCCCTGTTAGTGGTGACTGTTTTCTCTCCCATGACCTTTTGTTTGAGTCTCTGCCCCGTCCATACCATCGCTCCTCCTGTTCTTCTGAAGCCTCTAGGTTTGGATCTCATGCCATCAGACCCTCACGTAAGAACCCCAGGCCACCTTCTCCCATTCTTGGAAGACTTCAGTTCCTGGCTCACTGCTGTTCTTTCCAACCCCATCTCATATGGTTCTGGGTGGTTTCAATAGCTACTTAAATGATCCTTTCCAACACCCTGGCCTCTCAGCTCATCTCCTCACCTCCAATCATCTTGCCATCATCCTCTGTTGGTCACCTGCTCCCTGGTTATACCTTAGACCTTGTTATTAGCAATAACTACATCATTCTATAACTCAATTTCAAGCATCCCACTCTTATCTTTCCATCTCACTCCTCTCATGCACCCCAGTTCCAACAATCCATTCTGTCAACCCCACTGGGACTTGCCAATCCTACCATCTTTTCTTTGTCTCACCTCCCTCACACCATCACTTCCTTTCCTAACCTAGCTTAAATACCATCAACTCTGTGGATCCCCTCTTGCTGATCACATCCAAATGCTTCGCCTATTCCATGCCTGCAGCTGTGTGGCTGAAATGTGGCTGGAGAAAAACACATTTCTTTTTATTTTAATAGAATAAATTTGATATGTTTCATTGTGTGAGTTTAAGGTCTACAGTGTGTTACTTTAATATATTTATATATTGTAATATGATTGCCAATGTAGTGATATTCACACATTTACAATTATATTGCCTCTGTTCATTATACTGTGCATTAGATCTCTATAGGTTATTAACTACTCATTTCAAATTTGTACCCTTAAACACCATCACTTTTACCCTCACTCCCCTCACCCCCCTCACCCCATCCCCTGGTAACCACCATTTTACTCTTTGGTTTTTTTACAGGTTTAACTTTTTAGATTCCACATATAAGTGATGTCATACAGTTCTTGTCTTTCTTTGACTTATCTTGTTTAGCATAATGTGCTTGGGGTCCATCCATATTGTTGTAAATGGGAGGATAGCTTCCTTTTCATGGCTGTATAATATTCTATTATGATTTTGTACCACATCTCTTATCTGATCATCCATTGATAGGCATTTAACTTGTTTCCGTATCTTGGCTAGTGTGAACAATGCTGCATTAAACAGGGGAGTGCATATATCTCATTTAAATCTTGTTTTCATTTACTTTGTGTATATACCTAGAAGTAGAATTGCTGGATTATATGATATATCTCATTTTAATCTTTTGAGGACTGTTCATATTGTTTTCCATTGTGGTTGGACCAATTTACATTCCCACCAACAATGTATAGGGCTCCCTTTTCACCACAGCCTCACCAGCACCTGTTGGCTCTTGTCTTCTTGATGATGGCCATTCCAAGAGGTGTGAGGCGATAGCTCATTGTGGTTTTGATTTGCGTTTCCCTGCTGATTAGTAATGTTGAGCATCTTTTCATGTGACTTGTTCATTTTGATTTCCTCTTTGGAGATATGTCTATTTAGTTCCATCTATTTTTAAATTAAATTGTTTGTTACTGAGCTGACTGAGTTCTTTATATATGTTGGATGTCAAACACTTACCTGATGATTTGCAAAATTTTCTAACACTCTGTGGGTTACATATTCATTTTGTTAATTGTTTCTTTTGCTGTTTAGAAGCTTTTGAGTTTGATGTAATCCCTTTTGTTGATTTTTCTTTTGTCATTTGTTCTTTTGGCATCATGCTCAAAAAATTATTGCCAAGACCAATATTGATGAGATTCTTCTCTACACTTTTTTCTAGCAATTTGGGGGTATCAGGTCTTATGTTTAAATCTCTGGTCCATTTCCAGTTACTTTTGTGAGTGGTGTGAGGCAGGCATCCAGTTCTATTGTTCTGCATATGTTCCTCCAAGAAAAAACACAGGTCTGCTGACTGGTCTGTGTAAGAGACCTCACGTGGGCCATGGTGCACGCTGGCACAGCAATACTTCCCTAGTCCATTGACTCCCAACCTTCCCAGGTAAATATTTCCTTCCTTCCCTTCTCCTCAATCTTCTAGTCCCTTTTTGCCCCCATTTCACTCTCAGTTTATGATCTTGCTTCTGATTTTCCTGAAAAAATTAAGACAAGCAGATGAAATGTTCCCCAGATGCTCAAATCACACCTACCATCCTGGAATCTGTAACCACAACTTTCATGTCCCTTGTGCATCATCAAATGTCCCATTTTCTGGTCATCCCACAGAAAAAACATCCTGGAAAAAACTTCTCAAAAGAGTTATTTGTGTTAATTATTTCCTCACAATGGAAACAGTGGAGAAAGAAATGAAAAGAAGCCCAACCTTGTGTACTGAATTCGTTCCCCACACCCCTTGGACTTTCTCATATCAGGCCTCTCTCCCCACCCACCGGGGTCAAGGTCTCTAAACCCAGTGCTCTGCTCAGCCCCTGGGTCAGTCTCCCATTAGCTGCGCTGCAGACAGCTGCCCATACCCTCCCCCTTGCAATGCCTTCCTCCCTGGGTTTCTAGGATATCACAGACTGCTCCTCCTGACTAGTCTCTTCAGTGGGCTCCTTTGCTGGGTCCTCCTCATTCCTCTGAGTCCTAGTGTTGGGGTGTTCCAGGATCAGCTTTAGACCTTTTCTCTGTCAACTCTCACTCCCTAGGTGAGCTCATCCACTCTATTGGTTTGAAATAGATAGCTACACATACACATTAAGGTACTCCAATTTTTGTTTCCAGTATGGATTTCTCTCCTGGGTGTCCCACACTGGTATCTACAATGGCCTACATTACATCTTCCCTTGAAGGCCTAACAGGCATCTCTGATTTCACACATCTGACACAGCTCCTGCTTCCCTCCCAAGCCCACTCTTCTGAGAGTCATCCTTGCTTGCCACAGGCTTATGCCAAAAATCTTGGGATCATCCTATATGCCTCACTTCCCTTCACTCACCATCCAGTCCCCTCAACAAATCCTGTTTTCTCACCTTCAACCTGTTTCTGGAATCCAATCAGCTCTCACCTCCATCACCAGGGTCCAGATCACATTGTCTCTCTACTAGACAACAAGAACGTCCTATATTAGTTTCCTGGGGTTGTCATAACAAAGTACCACAAACCAGGAGGCCTACAACAGAAATTCATTCTCTCACAGTTCAGGTGGCTGGAAGTATGAAACCCTGGTGTCGGCAGGGTGGCACTCCCTCCAAATGCCCTAGAGGCTTCCTGCCTCTTCCAGCTTTGAGTGGACTCCTGACATCCCTTGGGGTTGTGGCTGCATCCTGCCAGTCTCTACCTCCCCTCACATGGCTTCTTCCTTGTGTCCTCTGGGTCTCCTCTCCTCATCTTAGGACACCAGATACTGATTTAGACCCCATCTTATGTCCACAGTGATTTCACCTTGAGATCCTGAGCAATAATGCATCTGCGAAGACTCTACTTCCAAATAAGGTAATGTTCTCAGATTCCAGGTGGACATGCACTTGGGAGACACTGTTCAACCCACTCCACCTCCTCACTGGGCAACCTGCTTCCCCACTGGGCACTCTCTGGTCTGACTTTAAGGCAGCAGCCTGAGGACATCACTCCTCTGCTTAAATCCTCCAAAGGCCCCCATTTCACCCAGAGTAAAGGACAAAGTCCTTCTAAAATCTGAATCTGGTCACCCCACCACCTCCCATTTAACCTCCCAGCCCACCCCCCTCCCCGTCTGCTCTGGTTACACTGGCTCTCACACCTTTCGTTCTGGCAGTGCCCTCTGCCAGAGCACTTCCTTGACTCTATATTTAACAGACATATGTAAAACGTTTATTATACACCAGGCCCAGTTCTAAGTATTTTATGACCATTAACTTACCTAATTCATTTAGTTGTCTTAACAACCCTATGCTGTGGGTACGAACACCCCTCATGTTACAGTGGAGGAAACCAGGTACAGCAGAGTTAAGCAACTAGCTCAAGGCCAAGGCCACATAGCTAGTCAACAAATCAAATGCAGAGTCTGGGGAATGCAGGATTTTAACAGGGCACAGCACCGCCTCACCTTCAGGGCTTGATGAGTATCACCTTCCCTGGGAACTTTGCCGACATCCAGCTTAGAAATGAAGCCCACACCCTGCTTTCCCCACTTCCTCACCCTGCTGTATTTTTGTCCCTGCACTTATTTTGCCATCTGATAAGGTTTTATTTACCTCTATCTATATTGTGATTCTCCCCCTAGGTGGTGGCTAAACTCTGTTGGGATATGAATTCTGTCTGGCCGGTTCATTGGTGCATTCTCAGGCTAGAGTGGTGCCTGGCACATTGCAGTTCAATGAATGAAGGTGAATTTTCCAAGAGAAAATGATAGATGTAAAGTCAAAGTGTCTTGGGCTGTGAAACCTCTTGTTCTGAGAGCACCAGCTCCAATGGTCCTGTCTTCCCAGGTGGAGAATAGATTGGTCAAAAACTGGATAAAGATTAGTAAGGAAAATACTGGTAGACAAACAACCAAGGGTGAGTTGGCTGTAGGTAGCAAAACCTATAAAAAATGCATGCCCTGTGGCCCAGCAGTTCCACTCATGGGCATTTACCTTGAACCATGGTGGCACACAGAGTTAAGGTACAAGGATGTTCACCAAATTGTTCTTTTAATAAAATCAAAAAGTTGGAAATCACCTACATGTACTACAGTACGAGACAACTGAAATAAATTGTGTATGCATTTACTATGTCACCATTAAAAATCAACATATAATAGCATGAGAAAATATATATGGCTTATCAATGGGAGCAAAATGAAATTTAAACAATGCCTAATGGTATTTTAGATACATGAACTTAATATGAAAATAAATCAGATTTGCATCAAAAAAAGAGAACCAGGTTTACAAGGACAGTGAAAAATGTAGACGGAGCACGATAATATCAGTGGGAGTCCATAAGGTACACTAGAAAATCAGGGACTAGATGTTGGCAGTTACTCTGAGCACAGAAACATCATTAGGTTGGCACCATGTGGAAGAAAACCAACTAGCATAAGGATCATCTGCACAGAAGGACTGGGTATGCACTAAGCAGGCTGGTCCAGGACACACACGTCCTTCAGCTGCAGTGATATGCCCGTGTTCCTGTTAGGGCCCTCACACAGGCAGCCTGGGGGCCCTGGAGAAGGACCTGGTGTGAACCCTGGCGGACTCAGAAGATGGCACAAAGAGGCTTTGGTTTGAATGAATCTCAGCATAGCCTCCGTTGCTTGCTGGTGTTCTCCCACTTACTCGGTGGTTCCTCTTAGGTTAATAAGTCAATGTTGATAGATTCCTTTTATTCCACTTCCTAAACCAATCCGAACAGCTGCTAGGACTGCATCTGAGATTAGGAGCTGCTCTTGTGTTGAACTGGTTTGTAGTGATGGTGACAGTCTGATGCTGTAACCCAACGGTGGGAGAAGGGCAAGAAACTTCTGAGCAGGGGCAGAGTGTGGGACTTGGGTTATTACTGGGTGAAAAAAAAATACCTTTAGAGCAGTACAATACCTTCTGATTTCTTCTAAATAAAAATTATCAGGAAAAACCCCCAAAATGTTGAACACCAACATATGAACAGGAGTTGTCTCTGAGAAGTGAATGATAGGTATCACTTCTTTGGTTCATTTTGTTAACTATAATTGCTAATTTTTAAAAACAATGACTACGTGCTGAAGAACATGGCAGAAATATCTACAATAACAAGAAAGACTGAGCAAGCAAAACTATGAGAAACAACCTCACGGGGCCCCACAGCAAATGCATGAGTGAGGCGGGGCTTTTGTTTGGAAGAAGTTCATACAGAGGAAGAGGTGTGGGAGACCGTAGCCCTGGTTTTGGAAATCATCATTGAAATCTTACTGGGAGCTCGATTTTGTTCTTCCTGGTTTTAGGAGAGACCCAAGAGGGCTCAGCAAAGCACAATAATAATAGAATTAAGAAGATTGTAGTGACTCACAGAACCCAAGAACGGACTAATAGTTACCAAAGGGAAAGGGACTGGGGAAAATGGGTGGGAAGGGAGGGATAAGAGGGAAAAAGGGGCATTACGATAAGCAGATATAATGTTGGTGGGGGGGGCACGGGGAGGGCAGTACAACTCAGAGAAGACAAGTAGTGATTCTATAGCATCTCATTATGCTGATGGACAGTGATTGTAATGGGGTTGGTGGGGGGGACCTGATGAAGGGGTAGTTTAATAACCGTAATATTGCACATGTAATTGTAGATTAATGATAATAAAATAAATTATATTAAAAAATAAAAATAAATAAATAAATAAATAAAAGAAAAAAAAAAGAAGATTGTAGTGGATTATTTAGCCTAAAAGAAATCATGGCCTAAAAACCGTCTTAAGTAAATAAAGAGGTTTTAGATGGAGACAGTGATCAACTATGAACCATTTCACAGAGGATAAAGGAAGGAAAATGGATTTAAATTGATTCAGTGAAAGTGTGAGGAAGAGAGCCTTACCAGGGAGGCTGACGAGAGTCTGGCATGGGCCGACAGCGGGTTTGTTCAGTTCTGGGAAGACTGAATGTAGGAAACACCATCTGTCCTAGAAGGTCTAGGGAGACTTTCCAGAAGGTTTCTTGAAGTTCCAGTCCTGTGATGTCTCAGTGAAAGTCCTGAATCCATTCCTGAATGACCTATCCTGGAACTCGAAGTGTCTGTATTCTTGGCCAGCACTGGCATTGGGAGAGCTGGTGGCCATCTGTGTGGAGGGAGGGCTGCCAAAATACCATCCCTACCACCAAGTCATGCTGTCTGAGATCCTACCAGGTGACGACCGTTCTTTGGTCATCGGGAGCCCAGTGGAGTGTGACTGATGCATTATGGTTTTCTTTTTCTCTTCAGTTCAGTAAGGAGTAAGTGTGGAGATTTTGAGATAGCCAGTTTAAAATCTTCTCTCTTTAGGGATTAAGGAAAATGCCTTAGAAATAAGGTGAAGGGACATGTCCTCTCAATGTCATACTGAGACCTTGTTTGGCAGGCTCAGCCAAGGATTATTTAAATCCTGAGGAAACTACACCAGTGTTTGACTTTACTATTTACTAGCTGATAAGCCCAGACATAGTAAAGTTAATGTTAACTTGTCGATTTCTGTCTCTTAGAAAAGATGCCCATAAAGGTTATGGTTTTATCCCTTTGGAGGCCATTAACCAGTTTTGTGCCTAATCTAGCAGTCATTCTGTTTGTTCTTAAATGCCAGTAAATTCTGCAAATGCTCTTTGAACCATCTTTCCTATTGTACTGGTTTACTCATTAATGAGTTAAAGAAATTTAAACTGGAACAAATAATTCTAAAATTCATATGGAACCACAAAAGACCCCGAATAGCCAAAGCAATCCTGAGAAGGAGGAATCAAACAGGGGGAATTACACTCCCTGACTTCAAGCTCTACTACAAAGCCACAGTAATCAAGACAATTTGCTATTGGCACAAAAACAGACCCACAGACCAGTGGAACAGAATAGAAAATCCAAACATTAACCCAAACATATACAGTCAATTAATATTTGATAAAAGTGCCTTGGATATACAATGGGGAGATGACAGCCTCTTCAGCAGCTGGTGTTGGAAAAACTGGACAGCTACATGTAAGAGAATGAAACTGGACTACTGTCTAGCCCCATACACAAAGGTAAACTCAAGGTGGATCAAAGACTTGAATGTAAGTCATGAAACCATAAAACTCTTAGAAAAAAACATAGGCAAAAATCTCTTGGACATAAACATGAGCAACTTCTTCATGAACATATCTCCCCGGGCAAGGGAAACAAAAGCAAAAATGAACAAGTGGGACTATATCAAGCTGAAAAGCTTCTGTACAGCAAAGGACACCATCAGTAGAACAAAAAGACATCCTACAGTATGGGAGAATATATTCATAAAAAACGTATCTGATAAAGGGTTGACATCCAAAATATATAAAGAACTCATGCACCTTAACAAACAGAAAGCAAATAATCCAATTAAGAAATGGGCAGAGGACATGAATAGACACTTCTCCAAAGAAGAAATTCAGATGGCCAACAGGCACATGAAAAGATGCTCCACATCGCTAATCATCAGAGAAATGCAGATTAAAACCACAATGAGATATCACCTCACACCAGTGAGGATGGCCAACATCCAAAACACAAACAACAACAAATGTTGGCGAGGATGTGGAGAAAAGGGAACCCTCCTACACTGCTGGTGGGACTGCAAATTAGTTCAACCATTGTGGAAAGCAGTATGGAGGTTCCTCAAAAAACTCAAAATAGAAATACCATTTGACCCAGGAATTCCACTCCTAGGAATTTACCCTAAGAATGCAGCAGCCCAATTTGAAAAGGACAGATGCACCCCTATGTTTATTGCAGCACTATTTACAATAGCCAAGAAATGGAAGCAACCTAAGTGTCCATCAGTAGATGAATGGATAAAGAAGATGTGGTACATATACACAATGGAATATTATTCAGCCATAAGAAGAAAACAAATCCTACCATTTGCAACAACATGGATGGAGCTAGAGGGTATTATGCTCAGTGAAATAAGCCAAGCCGAAAAAGACAAGTATCAAATGATTTCACTCATATGTGGAGTATAAGAACAAAGAAAAAAACTGAAGGAACAAAACAGCAGCAGACTCACAGAACCCAAGAACGGACTAATAGTTACCAAAGGGAAAGGGACTGGGGAAAATGGGCGGGAAGGGAGGGATAAGAGGGAAAAAGGGGCATTACGATTAGCAGATGTAATGTTGGGGGGGCACGGGGAGGGCAGTACAACTCAGAGAAGACAAGTAGTGATTCTATAGCATCTCACTACGCTGATGGACAGTGACTGTAATGGGGTTGGTGGGGGGGACCTGATGAAGGGGTAGTTTAATAATCGTAATATTGCACATGTAATTGTAAATTAATGATAATAAAATAAATTATATTAAAAAATAAAAATAAAATAAAAAATAAAATAGAAAAAAAAAGAAAAAAAATTTAAACACGTGCATGTTATTTTTGTATGAGAGTCATGAGCTGAACTTTGAAAATTAATACTTTGCCAGGAAGGAGAGGAAACATTAGGACATTGATTCTCATCTGTATAGATTTTTATGGTCATTCTTTGAAGGAGAAGGATTCGTCAGTTCTCGTGTAATCCATGATTAGCCAACCGCTTGGTGAGCAAGAAGTAATTGCAGTCTTTCCAGTTTGAACAGCTGGCTAAGGGCAAGTTCTGCAGGACTGTGCAGGAGTGAAGCCAGTGCTGCAGAAATGGGAAGGAAGGAATTCTGAGTTATAGAATGATTAAGATTCTGAAATAAGAACCCCGATGGATGCCTGTGTCCCACTGAACAGTAAGATTTCAGAGGCAGAGGGATTGAGGGGAATCCATCCTGAGGGCGGAAGGGAGCTGAGGCTCATTGGAGTAGACGAGCCAAGGCAGAGAGTGGCCAGGAGACCAAGGACTCACCTGTGGAGATGCTGCCCCTTCCCTGATGGTGACACATCCCAGCTGTGGCCTCAGGACCACTCGCCCGGTGAGGCCTGGTGACCACGAGAGCCAACAGTTTGGACCATGCCCAGCAAGTCCCAGGAGGAGGGCACAAATGGAGGAAGTCCGCCGTGGGGACCCAACCATCGTAAAAATTATTTAGGTGACACATGGGCAGAATGAATGCTTGAGGTCACTGCTTGCCTCAGAACGCCAACCTATGTGGTGTTGGCATCTCATTGTAGGCCTTTCTCAGAAAGAGCCTCATTTGTCTCACAAGGCCCACAGATCCGTGAAAGCCAGGAAGGTACTGACCCACCTTTCCAAGCTGTAGAATGCAGCATCTGCACCTGGGGCCTTCGGACCCACAAGCCCGCCTTGCCCTGTTGGAAGGCAATCTGCAGATTCCTGAGCTCCACCTCCCACCTCCCCGCCTGGGGCTGCTCTCTGCCTGCTGGCCAATGCTCAGATGCCAACCCCCACGCTAGGCTCCTGGCTGTGAGTCCCAGCTGCGGAGCGTTTGGGGCCTCCACTCAAGGGTCTGAGTCCCTCCTAGGCATCTTCCGCCTAACACAAAACCACACTTCTACGCACACATTGTATGTGGCTGCCTTACTCCATGGGTATCTGTCACAGCTGCAAATTCCAGTTTTATCTCTGTTGTGTTTTTGAACTGGTTTGCTTTTGATTATGGTTTGTTTTTAAAAGGGAAGAGGCGCACACTATCCAGCTCCCTGTTTTCTTTCTAGGATGGAGCAATAAAGCATATTTATAATGGAATTGTTTTTTCCATTACTGCATGTTTAATATCATAATTGTACCACCTTGCATTTCAAAGTGCATAGTGGAAGCTATGCATAAAAGAATATTCCATTGTTTTTTCCTCTTGTAGTTGATTGTGGAAAAAAAGGTGTAACATATTGTTAGTTACTCTGTACCATGATGGTTTTTTTGCCTGTGACCAACAGAATTACATTTTGCACTTGAAAGAACTCTCATATGAACCTTTTCAGTTCAATGTAAGTGGGCATAAAATCCCAAATGGCCCACTCCATGCATCACATCCAAAGCCTGTTTCATCCATGGCTGATGGTTCTCTTCAAGAATCTGGAATACACTGCAGAGCGAGCACCATGGTTTGGCTTCTGAAGAGAAGTCTGTGTATGCTATTTATTTTGCTTTTCTGTCTTTCTATTCAACCCAGTTGAAAACATAACTGAACCCTAAGAATTTTGGTACAGCCTTTGGGTATAACCATCTCGGCCCCCCAGGTTGCTCCTCCATCACTGTGGTCTTTGCTTTGTGAGGCTGGGGAGGAGGACAAGAGAAACCTCTCTCCTTGGAACCAAGGAGGTCCCCCAAGGTCTCAAACAGGCTTGCAGAGGACATGATTGTATTTCACGTGAAGCTTTTTCACTTGTTCCAAATTCTTAGGTTTGAACCCACATTTCTTACCACTTTTGACCATGTTTTCTACTGCTATCTTACTGCATTTTCTATTGTATTGGATCAGTAGGTACTTTAATGAAATTCTCCCTCTGTCTTCATTTCTAGGAGAAAAATGGAATCACACAGGAGGACAGCAAGTGCCAGAAACCCTCAAATTTAGAAGGACTTTGATCAAATCCTATTGCTTCTGTTTCAATTTGTACAAATAAAAGGGAAACAGATCTTTGCCAACTGGGGATGCTCTCCAGGAAAGAGGTGGGGATGCTACATATCACCCCCCACTTCTTTTTTTTTTTTTGTAGTTCAGTTGCACATCAGTTGTTTTAAAAAGCATCCTACTTACATAGAGAAATCAGACCTCTTATACACTGCTGGTGGGAATGTAAAAGGGTGCAGCTGCTTAGAAACAGTCTCAAAATGTTAGACACAGAGTTACCATTTAACCCAGCCACCCACTCCACAAAAATGTGTACGCAACTGTTTATCTGCAGCATTATTCATGACGGCCGAAGACCAGGAACAACCCAAATATCCAGTAATTGGTGATGTGTGTTATTATATGCCCATAATATATCCATACAGTGGAATATTGTTTGGCAATAAAAAAGAATTCTAATGAGATATTTAAGCCAAAAAAAACTGGTTTAAAAATCATGGGGCAAGTTTTTGCTTCAAATCAAGGTGTAAACACATAATAATAATACTCATTTGTTTATTATAGTTACTGTATTCTATATATCTCATTTGATTCTCGTTGCTGACCTTCAAAAATAGTCATTATCATTCCCATTCAGATGTAACTGAGGCTCAGAGAAGTGCAACACTTTCTGAAGTCCCTCAGCTCATTTGTCTCCAAAACCTGGCCTTACAGTTTCTGAAATGTGCGATGCCCACCACAGAGCTGGCACCATGGTGGCATTTTCCAGGGGATGCTGTGCCATCTCCTGTAGAATGCACTTGACCTTGGGCTGGCAGAGCAGGTAATGGTGAAAAGAACCAGCTGCAGTGTAGTTTTGTGTTTTCCAACAAGTATTTCTTCCAGTGAATGAAGCAGAGCGCACACAGACCCATGCTGTTGTTTGTCATTCTTATTGGTACAGTTCTAGTTGGCAACAAGGTAAAAGAATCAGGTCCCGGAAAGTAGTTTTGCACCTGCATCCGAATGATGAATGTGGGGACAGTTCTGAGTTCACGGACAGGAGGAATCTTTGTGATATATTAACTAATTCATCCGTTCCATTTACTCATGGGTAATTCTTTTCCCAAGCGTGGCCTGGTCTCCGTCTGAGGCCAGCTTCCTGGGTCCACAGGTCGTGCTTCCAGTCTGGTTTCATCCTTGATCATTCTGGCTGGTGGCTCCTTCCGGCTCCCAGCCTCTCTCTGGCCCAGCAGCCCAGGCTCCTCTTCCATACAGTCCCCTAATCTCATTTTATTGGTCCAGGTCTGTGTTTGACTTTATGAGGCCTTGGACTGCTCTTGATATTTTAGCTACTGTTTGCTGCTTTGTGTCACCCTGTTTTTCCTGATCTCTCTCTGGTTTTGAGCTCAGCTATGTAACACAGTTCTGTTGTGTTCTACTCAATATTTCCATTCATTTGGAGCAGGACATCCTTTCTCATCATCTCTGTCTTGCACACTGACCAGAATGCGTGTATTCTTACTGTTTCCTCTGTGACGTATTTGTTTTGGACTGAATGTGTTGTCCCACCCCCACCCCAATTCATATGCTGATGTCCTAATTCCTAATGTAAAGGTATTAGGCCTTAGGCCTTAGGCCTTTGGGAGGTAATTAGAGTGGGGGCCTCAGGATGGGATTAGTGTCCTTATAGGAAGAAACACCAGAGCTTGCTTCCTCTCTCTCTCTCTACCAACTGAGGATTCAAGAAGAGGCCCACCTTCAACCAGGACAAAGGCCCTCACCAAAAGCCCAGCCATTCCCATTCTGATACTCTGTTAAGCAGCCTGAACAAAGACATCAGTCACGGTCAATTTTTGTAAAATCCTTTATGAGTGTATGAAGGAATTTGTTTTCTAGGTTTAGTGCAAAGCTCTGCGCAGATCTATGACATCCACTGGTTACTCAGTTTCTCCAGATGTTCGCTTAGTCAATGTGATCTGTCAGTTTCAAAGCCGGTGAAGTATCCTGTATGACTGTGGATTCATCTGCTTCTTTTATTTTTGAAAAGTTTTGTCCTATCTATGTGGGAACAATGTCATTAAGGAATACATAATGGCTCGGAACTCATTTTCTCTTTGGAGTTGTACCTGTCATCCTTATAAAATATTCCTTTTTGTCCTGTTTGATAAAGCTATTGGTCTTAAATTCCTCTTTATCTGATTTTCATATTGCCTCTGCTCACTTTGTTCACTCTTGCCTGATATCGTTTCTCATCTCTCTCTTTCCCAGTTTTCTTTATAATTTTGTCTAGCTGTTTTTCATAAATAGCATATAACAAATAGTGCTTTAAAACTCTATTTCAGAGTATTTGTCATTCAACGGAGGAACTTAATCTAGTCACATTTATTGAGATGGCTGATATCTTTGGTTTTATTTTTTCATATTCTCTCTCTCTTTTTTTTATTAAAGTTTCTCTTGCCTCTTTTTTTTTAAACTTTCCTTACTTTTCCTGGATTGATGAAGTTTGCTTTTTTGGGGATTTTTTTTAAAGTTCTTCCTACCCATCTTGTCCTCATCCTCATTGATAATGAGAAGTTCACCTGTGTATCTGTTTTCTGATTCAGTTTTCCTTAATCCTGAATAGTCCTCAGGCTTTCCGCCAAAATGGAATGTGGGTAGTATACTTATTTAAGTCTTTGTAAAACCCGAAGTGTCTTTCCCTGGCTGTCCATATGCATCATATTGGCTAAGCAAAGGGATTTAGATTGGAGCCTTTTCTTTCAAAAGCCTTAAGCCTAGCCCCACTGCCTCAGTGTACCAGGTTTTTCCAGTGAGGAATCTGGTGCCATTTGAATTCTCTTCTCTAGGTAAACAACTTGTTTTCACTCTCTGGTACCTAGAGTTTGGAAACTCAGATTATGTCCAGGTGTGAGTCTCTTTTTGCTTCTCAAATTATTATTATTAATCTTGTTTGGTTTGTTTGGTACTTAGAGCTTACATTCTGGTCCAAAAATTGGTCTTTATTCAGTTAAGAAGTGTTTTCTTCTATTTGTTTTCCAAGTGTGCTTCCCCAAATTGTTTCTCTTTTTCCAGATCTCCTAATATTCAATATTCAATAGCCAATATTCTCCCAGTATGCAATATTCTTGAATCTGTATTCCCTTGTGCTTATATTTTATTCAAGATTTTCGTTTCATTGAAGTTTTGCTCTGTGCTCTGAGATCAGTCAGGTCATTGATCATTCAGATAAGCCTGGTTATTGGTACCATCTTGAGAAAGTTGAAGACTGAGGGATGGCTGTATACTGTTAGCACCCTGTGCCTTTTATGCTAATGGCCAGGGGATGCTTTACACCTGGAAGGCAACAGGATCCAAAACCACTTACAGGGAGACTACCTGGGTAAGGGGGCAGCTTCAGGCTCCAAGAATGACCCCAGATGGCATTTCAGTCTCACTGATCCCAGGATAAATCCAGTTTCTGGAGGTAGCAGTGCTGACAGTTTTGAAGTTGAGATGATCCTTTGACCCCGTTCATTATTTCCTGGAACCACTTCTTTTTTCCTTCTGTGCTCTCTTTATAGGCCTGAACCCTTGCTCATCCCCTGCTACACATCCTGCCTATTGTTATCATTTGTCCCTGGGACAGCTTCCTCGTGAGCCTGTGAGCTCCATTCACCCCCCCTCCTCTCTCAGTCAGCTCAGGCTGCTGTCACAGAGGGCCTCAGACCAGGCAGCTTAAGCCACAGGCATTTACTTCTCCCAGTTCTGGAGGCTGGAAGTCCAAGATGGGGGTGTCGGCAGGGTTCTCCCGAGGCCTGTCTCCTTGGCTTACAGACGGCCCTCTTCTCGCTGGGTCCTCACGGGGTGTGCACACATTCCTGGCGTCTCTCCATGGGTGTCAATTTCCTCTTCAGAGGATGCCTGTCAGATTGGATTAGGGCCCACCCTGGTGACCTCATTTAACCCTAATTACCTCTTTAAAGGCCCTATTTCCAAATACAGTCACATTCTATGCAGTGCTGAAAGTTAAGGCTTCCACATATGAATTAGGGGGACACAATTCAGTCCATAACACACCCCTAGAGCTTCATAGACAGTAGCTGCTCAATAAAGGTTAGTTGAGTGCCTGAATGAGAGTCCTCCTCCACTTGTTCTCTTTCCCCATTTTGGTTTTCAAGCCAGTTGTGTTGCATGGGGTGGCACTACATTCTTCCTTAAGATAAATTAAATAAGCTGTTTATTATCTATTTTATTCTTAGCCAGTCATATATTGTGCAAATAACCATAGTGGTGTGATTACATGATCCTTTGTTTCCTCAAACAAATATCCTAGGAGTTCTATGCTTGAGATCATATTCAGCCTGTAGTCTCTGAGGCAGAGCCACTAGGTTTCTCACAGTATGTGCCTGTGTGTGTTTGTCTTTGGGGATTTTAATCTGTGTTATTGCATGCTGGATTTACCTGCCTTGGGAATTTAATTCCTTTTTTTATTTATTAGCATACCTTCTCTCTTTCATCATATTTATTTTCATGCCCTGCCCCAAGCTCTGACAAATGTGAATTTTTCAAACAGCACAGAGAAATACATACTGATGATATCCGTTATTTGTGATTGTTCTTCTCATTTACAATAATCAAAAGATGGAATTAAATTTTTTCCTTTGGCTGTTTTATTTTTTTGCATTCTTCATTTTTGTGTTTTGCTTTCAGTCTCCTCATTGAATTTTCGACCTCTGAAACAGCCAACTAAAATAGCCATCCCAGGGTATATGTATCCACAACAGAGTTTGCTGCCCAGCATACAAAATGAAAGGGTTCCTTATTCAAATGTTCAATGCCTATGTAACAGAGTCTATGTGCAGAACAGAGTCTATGTGGAGATCCGGGATTGAATTCTACCATGGGTATCCTCAGGGCCACAGCTTCCAGCAGACTTAGCCTTTCATTGGACTTAACAGTCCATCGATGCTATTTGATAAAACTACACGATTCTCTTCTGTGCCTGTGCTGACCATTCTGAACTACTCACTGTGACCCATACTTTCCATGCTCTGGTTCTTTTCTGGCTTATGAGCATGACCTTCTGTCTTCTGAGAATACTTTTCCTTCCCTGCTCCCTGGAAAGTCTTTCCTGATCCCAAACTAGCCTTGGTGCTCTCCAAGGGCTTCCAAAGATCCTAGCTGTTCCTCTTGAGCATGTATAATGTTGACTTGCAAGTAACTGTTGATATGTCTTTGTTTCCCTTTTGGCTAAGGGTCCTTTCTGTGCCATGGGTATCTTTGGAAGCTGTGAGGCCTGTGACTCTTATCTTAGAATCATGTTTTTAAATGCATGAAATAAAACACATCAGGTTCTGGTTCAGGGAAAGATGGAGTAAGCACATTCCACCCTGCTTTCCAGTAAGTACTGCTGTAAAACCTGGACAGAATGTGTGGAATAGCTTCTACAAGACTCCAAAAAGCAAATGGTAGCTGGCAACTTTGTGAGGAGGACAGAATCTGAAGTACCCCTAAATTGGTGGTTAGTTACCATTTCTTTCCCTCCAGAACCCCAGCATATATTCAACACAGCCTAAAATCCAGACGTGGGAACTGGTGCCAGTAAAGAGTACCCCAGGAGAAACCCTATAGAGAGCAAGAGGAAGGTCTCCTAATACTTAGAAGAAGTGGAGAAATCCCACTTTGCTTTGTGTTTCCTTTCTCCTATTCTTGTGTCTCAGCCCCCAAGCAATCCAGTGGTGAAAGGGTCATGAGAGATCTCAGGAGCTAAAAGTGAGTGAGGAGAATCTTCCTCTGATCAGAGAAGCTGTGGTCCCAAGACTGGAGCAAACCCCTAATGCTTTTTTTCCCCTCTGTTCTCCCACCACTTGTCCCTGGATGCAGATGCAGTTAGGGGACGTGCATAGAAGAGAAGGCTAAGTAAAGCTCCAGCTTTCTGGCTAGAGGACTAAAAAGCTGAGCCCCTGGGAACTGAGAGAGAGAGAGGAGCAAAGGAAAGCACAGCTCACCCCTGAGATACACAAGAACAGACCTGACCCTAAATAGCATCCCATAGACTTTGAGAGCTGAGCTCTAAAAAAGACCATTGCCCAGGTTTCAGAGGGGTCACTGGATAGTGTATAAAGGACAGATCTGAAGTCTTGGCAAACAGAGCTTATTTAAAACCACAACCTGTGAAAGACTGTTTGGAACTTCTGACCTAAATGCAAGCTGGTAGATTCTCAAAAAAAAAATCAACATTCTCCATAGGATTCTGACAAAATCTAGAGTGTTGTAACATAACCATCAAAAGTCCACGATAGTTAAGAATTACTCAGCACATATGAAGAACTGAGGAAAATCTAAATTTGTATGAGAAAAGACAACAAAAGCCAATGCTTAGATGACACAGAATTTAAAGCAGCTATTATAAAAATACTCCCACATGTAAGTGCAAGCATTCTTAAAATGAATTAAAGGTTAAAAAGAAATATAAGATATAAAGGAGCACCAAAAGGAAAGTTTAGAATGGAAAAATACTATAACTGAAATAAAAATCTCACTGAATGGGTTCAGTAGCAGGACGGAGATGACAGAGCAAAGAGTTAGTGAACCTCAGTGTGGATAACAAACTGTAACATCTGAATAATACAGAGAAAAAAATGTTAAAAATAAAAAAAACCTTCATCAGCTTGTGGGAAAATACCAAAAAAATCTAACAATCTTGTTCATAAGAGTCCCAGAAAGGAAGGACATGGTGCACAGAAAATCTTTGAAGAAACAATTTCTAAAAACTTGTCAACTTCTTTTCTCTATTTTCTTGTGACCCCAAGCAATCCTATGGTGTTGGGGGCATGAGAGCTCTCAGGAGCTAAAACTGAGTGAGGAGAATCTTCATTGGAGAAAGACATAAACCTACAGACTCAACAAGTCTAGGAAATCCCAAACAAGGTAAGGCCAAAGAAACCCTTGCATGCCCAGACACATCATTATCAAACTGCTTGAAACTAAAGAAAAATAAATTTAAAGCAGCCAGAGCAAAGCAACATATTACTTACAGGGGAATATGATTTAAATAGCCACAGATTTCTCTAGAAGCAAATGGAACATTTTTAAAGAACATTTAGAAAAAACTGTCAACCTGTAATTCTATATCCAGTAAAAACTCCTTCAGGAATGATGAAATAAAGACATTCTCAAGTAAAGGAAAAACTAAGAGAGTTCATTATCACCAGGTCTATTGCTAAAGGAAGAGACAGATAGGAAATGACACCAGAAGGAAAGTTGGAACATCAAGAATGAAGGAAGAACAACAGAAATGCTAATACCTGGGAAATACAGTAGACTGTTCTTCTCCTCTTGAGTTGTTTAAATTATGTTTGATGGATAAAAACAAAAATGATAACGCTGTCTAGTGGGATTTTCCATGTCTGTTGAGGTAGCAAATCGAACAATCCAACATAATGGAGAGAAGGTAATGGAACCTATATGGTGGTAATATATCACTTGGAGTGGTAATTATTGATTCTACATAGGCATGCAGTTAAGTGTGTATATATTAATCTTCAGAACAACCACTTAAACATTATACAAAGAGATAAGTAGAAAAGTGCAATAGATAAAACAGAAAACTAAAAAATGTTTAAGTAAGCTAAAAGAGAGCAAGAAAAGGGAAAACATAGATATTAAAAGTAGACAAACAAAAAGCAAATAATAAAATATACCTAAATCCAAAATTATCAGTAATTACATTAAGTATAAATGGGCTAAACATACTAGTTAAAAGACAGGTTGTCAGAATAGATTTTTTTAAATGACTCAGTTATATACTGTCTATAAGAAGATCATTTCAAATACAATGACCTAGGTAGTCTAAAAGTAAATCTTGTAAAACATATATCACTAATCAGGAGAAATCGGGAGTGACTAGAGTAATATTAGACAAAGCAGACTTCAGGGCAAAGAATATTACCAGCAATAACAAGGGACAATACATAACTATAAAAGGATCAATTTATTGATAAGACACATAATCCTAATGTATGTATACCAAATAAAAGAGGTTAAAAATAAGTGAAGCAAGAACTAACAGAATTGAAATGAGAAATAGACAAATCCATGATAATAGCTGGAGACTTCAATATTCTTCTCTCAGTAATCAGTAGAAACTAGGAGACAGAAAACCAGTAAGGGTATAGTATAGAAAACTGAACAATATTCGAACTGGTTTTAACTGACATTTATAGAACACTCTACCTAAAAATAGCAGGATACACATTCTTCACAAGTATACATGGAACCTTCACCAAGATAAACCATATCCTGAGTCATAATACAAATTCTTAACAAATTTAGAGAATTGAGATCATATAAAATATGTTCTCTGACTATAACAGAATTAGATTAGAAATCAGTAACAGAATGATAACAGAAAAAATTCTAAACCTTTGGCAATTAAAGAGCAATTAAAATGCCCATATCAGAAATAAGAAAGTTATCAAACCAATAATCTAAGTTACTCTTAAGAAATTAGAGAAAGAAGAGCAAAATAAACCCAAGTAAGCAAAAGAAAGGGAATAATAGAGGTAAGAGCATAAATTAAATTGAAAACAATTTCAAAAACAATAGAGAAAATCAATAAAACCAAAACTTGTTTCCTTGAGAAGTTCAATAAAACTGATAAATCTCTAAGGAGACTAGCAGAGAGAGAAAGAGACAGAGAGAAAACACAAATGATCAATATGAAGAATGAAAGAGGGCTCACTACAGACTCTTTTCATAGATTTGACAATTTAGTTAAAATGGACAAATTTTGCAAAAAACACAAACCACCAAAACTCACCCAAGATGAGATATAGATAAGTTTGAGTAGCTGTGTAATTGTTTTAAAATTGAATTTGTAGTTAAAAATCTGTGAAAGAAATATCCAGACCCAGATGGTTTCACTAGCAAATTCCACCAAATATTTAAGGAACTATAAGAACTACACAGTCTCTTTGAGAAAATAGATAGGTGGTAATACTTCCTAATCATTTTTTGAGGCCAGCATTACCCGGATACCAAAACCAGACAAAGATGGTATAATAAAAGTAGGGAACGATATCCCTCATGAACACAGATGCAAAAATCCTCAATAAAATGGCAGCAGATGTCCAGCATACATAATCACATGAAGAGAAATTCAATATCATTGAAGCCCTGACGAGATATAACTACCTACCTAGAATGGTGAAAATAAAAAACAAAATACCAAGTGCTTATGACAGTGCAGAGCAATCAGAGCTCTCATACATTGCCAGTGGGAATGCCGAATTGCATAGCCACTCTGGAAAACCATTTGGTGGTTTCTTATAAAGCCAAAAATACACTTATCTATGACCCATCAGTCCCACAGCCAGGTATTTACCCAAGCGAACTGAAAACTTACATTCACACAAAAGCTTGTATATAAATGTTTGCAGCAGCTCTGTTTACAGTCATCAATAACTGGAAGTGGTCCAAATGTCCTTCAGTGGGTAAATGGGCAGATGAACTGATACATCCCTACAGTGGAATACTACTCAATTTAGCAAGAAAAAAGTTGAACTATTGATACACACAACTTGGGTGAATCTCAAAGGTGTTATGCTGAGTGAAAGAAGATAATCTAAAATGTTCTATATACTGTATGACTATTAATATGAAATTCTTTGAAAAAATAAGACTATAGTGACAGAAACAAATCAATGATTTCCAGGGATCAGAAGTTCATGAAGTTTCTGTTGTAGTATTTTTCCCACTCAAGTTCATGAACTAGTTGGGGAGAGGGTCTGTGGGCCCCCTGTTAAAAGTCCATTCTGTGCTACACACCGTGTAGAAATTGCATCTTTTGTTTTAAACCTTCTATGCCCTGTGCCATGTAGAATGGATTGGCATATAGTAGGCACTCAATTATTTGGTGAATAAAAGAAAAAATGAATGACCAAACTATGAAATGACTTAAATATATAACAATGTTCATGTAGACAGACCCTAAAGACTAAGAAAAATGGACACATTTTGTTTAAACCAACACATGATCAGGGTTGATAATTATAAACTGGACTCTCTCTAATGACTCTCCTAACTGTACTTTTCTGACTGGGCCACTGACCAAGTTTTGTCTTGTGTTGTAGGACCTGCACTGGTTCTGAGCATCTCTTCCTTCTGTCCTGTAGAGAGAACACTTTAAATACTCAAATCTGTCCTCCAAAAATTACACACTGAAATTAGCGTTTGAGATTTCTCCGGTCCAGTGGGACGGGACTTGATAGGTGTAGTGGTGAGACAATAACAAGATTCTGCAAATGGGCACCATTCGGGCTTAGCCAGGTGTCCCGGGGGGAGGGGCAGACCTGGGCAAGCGCAGAAGGCCCTTCACAGAAGGCCCCCATGGGAAGTTCGTGGGGACCGGAACACTGAAGTTGGTGCTGGAACCACTGAACCCTCCTCATCCTCAGCCAGGAGTAGGGGCCAGCAGAGAATGAGAATGCAATCAGCAGCGGGAAAAGTTGCACAGACCAAATGGATTGCTACACTTTTCTGACCCTATCATGTTCCAGTAATCCCTTTGGTGGTCCCTGGGAGGGCTGCCCTGTAGACATGAATTAAAGAACATTAACAAAAGGCTAATAATACCTTATTTCATTAAGTTAATTCTAAGATGCCCTTGAATGGAAGATCCACCATGATTTTATACGCCAATACTAATTAAAGGAAGAGCACTGCCAACAGACTGTCGCAGTTGCTGTTAGCCACAGTCCTGAGTGACATGAACCAATCACATCAGATTTCTTGGAAGTTAATCTTCATCTCTTCCGAAGGATTTAGCAGTGAAACTATCTGGGTAACGCAAAATAATACAGCTTGTCCAGCTCTGTGGGTATCTTTGTGGGTGTCTGAGGTTTCCAAGGTACTTGGTTGTTCTTTTGTTAAGAAAACGCAGACTTAGAATCATTCCTCTGAGACAAATATTCTTCACTGATATCACATTTACATCATTGGCTTCTATGCCTTTCTGAGTACAAAATTGCTTGTCATTTCAATGCTGAATCATAGTGAAATTTTTAAAAGACATTTCTAAATGTAGTTAAGCTCTCAGGTTAACAGATGCACACACCTCAGCTGAAGTGAGGACACCGTGAACAGCTACAATCGAGTGGATGTACACGCAAAGACAATAGCCAAGTCATGGCCATCGCCACTTGGCTGATGGCTTCTGGAAGGCACCATGAATTGGGATGCATGTGGAGATGCTGAAGTGTGAAAAACTGTGTAACTTAGAATCAACAGAATACAGTAATTCTGTGAGATTCTGTGCTTTCAGAGAGAGGTCTGCACCTAAGACATGTTTCTTGCATATCTTCTTTGCCAGAGAATATTCTAGGGCTACAGCAGGAAACAAGCTGGACGACTCCCTTGACCACATGGAGCTCACATCGAGTAGGAAGAACAGACCATAAATGAATAACCAGAAAAACAATCACATTATTTTAAGTGCAATGAAGAAAATAAATGGGGCTGTGTGCTCTGGTGGGGTGGGTGCAGGGTGTGTGGGGCTTTTGTGATGAGGCCTCTCAAATCTTGCTGATTTTTAACTAAGTCAACATTTAAATTTTGGTCAGAGTCATCGACAGCCTGCAGGATCAACTGTCCCAAGGTTTTCCCAGGAATGGGGGTCTCCCGGGATGTGGGAAATTCAGTCCTAAAACGGGCAACCCACGCATACTGGCACAGCTGGTCACCCTGTAGAGGTTCTAACTCAGTTTCCATTTACTTTAATATTTCTATTACTATTTCCATGCCTAATGAAGTTGCATACT
The DNA here is from genome assembly GCA_032199065.1 of Smutsia gigantea. Lineage (NCBI taxonomy): Eukaryota > Metazoa > Chordata > Mammalia > Pholidota > Manidae > Smutsia > Smutsia gigantea. The sequence continues at coordinate 209,872 of JAVSCE010010725.1, read as the reverse complement.
AAACCTACAACTGTGGCTTTTATTTTCGTTCACTCCCATCTCTTCTATTTTCATAAAAAGAGGTTGATAGATATGACTAAAATCTTATCATTACTAAATGCATTTGTCATTCAACAACACTGACTAAGCTTCTGCCTAAAGGCGTGTGGGGGCTACAATGACAGGTCCAGGCAGCTGTTAGGGGTAAGAAGACCAGCCTACACCCAGTTAGAGGAAGGCAAGGTGTTGGTATAGGAGCATCCAGCAAAGACTCCAGGAGTTGAGAGGAGGTGGGTGGCTGACAAAGCAGAGGGCAGCAGGGCAGGAGGGCAGGGACTGCTGCTTGCTTCTTGTAATTTTATTTACTTGAGATGAACAATGCACATCAAAGGCTCCAAAGAAGGGTGATTTTCTCTGCCTTTGAAATGAGTTAAGGGGGAAAAGGACTCCATTCTTTCACCTTAGGGATCACTTTAGTAAAACGGTATGTCGCTCTGTTTTTTAACTAAAAGACTAGCTGAACTCTGGATTGCAGATGCTTTCACGACAATTAGAAATACATATTTTCTCTCTTTGAAACAGTGAAATGCATACTCTTGGCTTTCCCTTCAAGGAAGGGCCCCCCACGTGTGAATTCATTTTCCTGTCTGTATGCAAATGTGGTGATTAGGTTGTCAGTGACATTACACTCCTTACACGCCTTAATTTTCACAAGCCCTTAGTGAATTTCATGTTTGATTTCTGCCTTCCGTTCAGGGTTGATGTGTAATGACTCATACACATGCTGGAATATTCCAAAACTACTGTGTGATTCCTTTCCTCTCCCTTTCCCCCTTCCCATTTCATTTCCCCTTCATAGCTAATGAGTTCCTTCTTTAATGAGTAATTGTTTTGAATGCCATGGTCAGTCTTAGAAACACTGTAATCTGAATAAAGCACTCAAACCCTCCACTTGATTACTCCCCTTTACTATATATATATTTTTAAAAGATGGAAGTTGTCATATGGAAATGGGGCATTAACTCCTTAACCTATTCCAAAACTTTAACTCATGTGCCAAGGAAATAGAATGTAAGTGTGAGTGTGTGTGTGTGTGTGTGCGTGTGTGTGTGTGTGTGTATGTGTGTGAAGCGGTAGAATAGGAGACCAAAAAGCCTTAAAATTAAGTAAAATTTGTAATCAAAATTTAAATTAGGCATGCTTTAACAGTTGATGTTATTTGAAAGATGAATAGCTGATGCCAAAAATAGACTTCTCTTTCTTTCCAAAGTGTGGCAAAAATAACCACATGCCTTTCTTGGACTCCTAACTCTGACCCCAAAGGGTTTTCTTGTATAGGAACCAACAATTCCTTGGATGGAAACACTGGATAGGCAAGTCATTATTTTGAGATTTAGGAGATTTCAGATTCTTGGCAGACCTTGGTTGTTTTTCTAGAGTAGTAGGCATGTAGCTGGACAAAAAGCAAGAGCTGATCCATGTTGCTGGCTTTGGGTTCTTTGTGTAAGAATGAGACAAGGTGCGGAGCTGCCCTGCACCTCCTCCCGCTCCCCCCTACCCTTTTTTCCTGAGAAAGGGTTCTGGGAGCTGCAGTCCTGGTGTGGGATCTTGGTCTCCTGGAAAACAATGGGTCCTTTCCCCTTTGCCTTTGGGGTTGCCGGCCACTTGAGGAAAACCTAAGCCATGTCTGCCTGTTGCCAGCACAGCCCATCTAGGGGTTAGAAATAGTAGGATGGCTTGTGGAGGGGGAACAATCACGCCATTGTCAGATTTTTTTTTTCACTTTTCCTCCAAATGCTGGGCTGCTTCATAGCACAGTGGGAGATAGTGTGTGGAGGAGCCTTTGCCCATGGCAACGTTTTCTCTGTTCGCTTTCTGCCGCTTCTTGCATTGGAAAATTCCATCCTTGAACACTGGGATTATATGTCACCGTTGCTGAAATTATAGACAGGAGTCCACTTAATTTGCTGTAAGCATGAGAGATAGCCAGAGAGAATGGGAGAAGCACAGCATTCCCTTGTATAAAGAGAAGATTGAACAAGGTCAGTGAACCAAAGAACCAGCAGGTCACAAACCCTCAGGGGGTCGTGCAAATCTTCCCGGGTTTCCTGTCTTTAGGAGCAAAAAGACGCCTGTTTAAATGAAAACATATTTAAGGTTGACCAGGATAATTGAGCTGGGGGATGCTTTTTTGAGGTCTCATTAATCTAGTCTCAGTGCTTTTGCATAATTTTGAAAATTTCAACAACAGCAAGTTAAAACATTTAAATACCTCAACGACTGCGGAGTGGGTATCACGTGCGCGTGCGCGGCAGGGATGGCCGCTCTACTGAGCATGCTCCAGAGCCGGCCTCAGTTAATTTAACTGTGAGCCGAACGCCCAGGGCTTTTAAACATTGCACGATTTCAAATGACCTTTATTCTTAGCCGTACGTTCTTTGGTCCATATTCTGAATGGATCATTTGCTGAAGATTGGAAGCATTAGCAACACACGTGTTGAAATTCATGTTAATAATTCAGTAAATTGCCCTATGATCATCTTCACTTCACTTTCTCTCATCAAAGTCCATCCCTCTGAAGATGCCCCTGAATCTCAGAAACTTAGTGTTACAGGAAGAAAAGATAGTGACAATTGTGTCTAATTTTGATTTTCGTTTATAAAAAACAAACGATTGTACAGAAGTGATTATAAATAGCAGGTGATTGATTTGTTAGCACAAAATAGAAGAATTTCAGATATGAGCTCATGAAAGCAATTTTTGATGACCCAACTCCTAATTAATTTCAACCTATCTTTTAATGTGAACACCAAACAGCTAACATGGAATAACTTTTATTAAGACTTCCTCCCTGTATCTGTTGATCTCGAAATGGTTATCATGAACTTAATTGTTTGGACACAGAAATGGTAGAAGTTTCTAGAAATAAGGCATTTGGGTCCATTGTAAGGCTTATGGGCTTTAGGAACACCTGAAATTTGATGCTAATCTTCACCTTCAATTAAAATTTTAAATATATTATTTATTAGACTAATAAGAGATTTATAATATATGTGAATAGAATAGAAAATAGTTTTACTCCCAGTTTCTTGTTTTTCATAATATACCATGTGTGTCCCTCATCTTCTGGCCCACCTTTGGTGCCAGCCATTGAGGGGGCAACCAGCTTTGTGCAGGTGTAACCAAAAAGCACCCCATTTCAGCTGCACCAGACTTCTCCCTTTTGGCCCAGGTCTTCCCTGATACAGTACCCTGATATACATGTGTGTACAACCTGGAAGTTGGGGGAAAATCAACTCCCCATGGGACAACCCTCCAAAAGGGAATGGGAGTCTATAGGTTAATGCTTCCCTTTTTCTTCCCTCACTCTGAAAATGCACATGCTACACAGCTTAGATCATGTGGCCACCTTCTCTCCCCCCTTTCCTGCCTCACTCCCTCCTGCCTCCTGTCTGCTGGGATGGAATCTCCAAAATAACCTTCCTTTATAAAAGCCCTTGTCACACGCTCTGCTTTCTCTGAGGAACCCAGGCCAAGACACTAAAATGAAGCACTGGAAGACGAATTGCCAAGAGGTTCTTGGGTTGTATATATCCTTGAATGGCGTTCCAAGAGAAGTTTGGGAAACACTGGGCCAGATGACCACTGGGATCACAGCATGTAGAATTCAAATGGTCAGATCTCCATCCAATTCTAACAGAGGTAGGAGTATCTGAGTCTTTCATGAAGAACAGTGGGAGAAGATCCTCAGGCCTTGTCAAGCCTGTTGAACATCTGTGAGTGTGTGTGACATCCAGGAGAAGCAGAGAGCAAAGCAAAATGGAATATTTTCACAAACATTTGGAAATTCCACAATCTCAGGAGTCATCTACAGTACTTCTAGATCTAAGTATAGAACTGCAGTGATCTTGGCCTGTTCTAAGGGAATTTTTTATCTCACTCTAGGACATGGTCTCTGCCTACAGGTAAAGGTGGAGACTCTTTGTTATGACCCAGGGAAGGGTGGTCTTTGCATCAGCCAGGTTATAAGATGGACACTCAGGATTCTGAAACTCCCGTTACCTCTCTGAAACCTCTCTGTACCCATACGACCTAAGCCAGTGATTCTCAAAGTGTAGTGCCTAGACAAGACCATCGTTTTCTGAGGGCAAATTTTCTCCTAGGAGGGGGGTTAGAAATGCCAATTCTTGGGTCCCTCCCCAGATATTCAGCAATCTGTTCTAATGAGTCTTCCAGGTGGCTCTGTTGCTGGTCCGAGCTTGAGATCCACTGTCCTGGGCCCTTTCCTTCTCACCCTGACTTGTGCGCTTTGGGAGATGATGTGTCAGACCCCAGGCCCAGAGAATGGGCCCAGGAAACAAAAGGCGTCTCGAGGAGTCCAGAGGTGAGAAAAGGGGCTAGAACTGTGTAGGTACTACCCAGCTTACGAACAGCTTATGCTCTGGACTTTGAGTCAGTTGTTGGAATGTGAGTTGTTTTCCTAGGAATGGTAGATAGGGTCACAGGCCAGCACACAGGGCATATTTAATCCTGAATCTAGCTGAAGTACTGCTGCGTCATAATGAAGAAGAGCAGATCTCAATGCTCCCTCAGGATTAGTACCCACTCAAAGTGGAATAAAGCAATAAATGACACAAGAGATAGTGTGTCATTTACACCAACATTGGTGGTTGGGGGAAAGGCTGATTCAGAGGCTGGTGAAGAGGTAATGGGGGTTTGTTGAGAAAACACAGGGGTTGCAGGCCTTGCTCCTTAGAATGTCATGATATTATGATATTAATTCCTTTAGATTTTTCCTAAATGTGGTTCTGGACTGTTACCTTCTCTCTTTCTGAAGGGAAATTTCTCACTAGGAGGGAGGTAAAAAATCTCTGAGGGTGGCCCTGGATTCTCCTCTGACAAAAGAGGGGCAAGAAAGCAGACAAAAACTGAACACAGTTGGTAAACCTATTTTCATCTTGGAAAATATTTATGAATAAATAGTTTTATATGAAAAAAAACCCTGACCACATGGTTTGGGGGCTGCTGTTCTGGAAAATTCTGTCCCATTGCATTGCCTTTAGAGACTCACATTTGTGGCACTTGTCCTTTCTTTGGCCACCGAAGGGCTGCTGACCAGAGGCCTTGACAATGACCACTGATAGGGTGTAAGAAGGTGAGCTGGATTGATCCAACATCTTTTTTTCCTCCTAGGCATTTGAACTAGAAATACCCAGAGCACCTGTTCTGTCTGTGGCTGCCAGAGGTACGTGGCTGACGGTGATCGGTTTACTTGTTCTCAGATCAAATGCTTCCAGCTAGGTTTCCTGTGGTGGCTAACATACCTTCTTTTTGGGTTCATTGTGCATTTATTAACCATTCTGTTTTTGGACCATACAAATTATTGTTGCTGATGATTGAATGGCTGGATTGGGGGAAATGTGGTAGCCCTAATGGAATTAATTAATTAAATAATATTGCCTGACAAATGGCTCTGTCTACCAAGGGGGCTTGAAACTGAATTACTGATGGCATTTATCTCTCTATTTGCACCCCAACAGTAGTGACTCGTTTTTATTAATGTAGGGTCATCTTCCAAAAGGAAGAAAAGAGGCCAAAATTATCAGGATGGAAAAAAAAAATCAATGTCTTTGTTCCCCACCTCATTATCCTCATAAATCATAACAGACTCTGTTAATTAGATGGGCAGCCTTAACTGGCTGACTCCTGTCCAACAATTACCTCAGAAAGTAGCACCATTGAGAACACTGCCTTCCCTGGGGAGGACATGAAAGGAAGAGAAAAAAAAGGGAGCACTTCCCCGGCCAGGCCCGGGGGCTCACAGTTGTCAGGGCAAATTTCTAGACGGAAGGGCCTGAGCTGTGCAGTGCACTGATGATGGGGTGTCTGAAGCTGCCTCCTAATCTAAGTCTTAGGTAATGGTCCTCAGTGCCTCCAGCTCCCCCAGGGAGATTAGAGCCTAATTAAACAGGAGAACAGGTGTAAGAGGGCCTGCTTTGATCCGGCCAAATTAATTGCTGATATTGGGCTGGCATTTGGTAACTGCAAACAGTGAATTAACTACAGCCGGAATACAGCTAATCTCTTGGTCTTGCTGCGACTGTATGTAAAACAGACCAGACTCACTGGGAATACAAACAAAGAGGGATTTGAAGTGGAGGTACAAGGCATTCTTGCATGGGAAAGCCTGGGCAATAAGCCTGGACACAGAGGGTAGCCATACATCCCAGACTGCCTGCCTGGGACAGTCCAGGTTTGTGCCTGTTGTCCCTGCAAAATTATTAATAGTGCCTCCTTTCATTCTCAAAAACCATCCAGGCTAGGCAATAAATTAAATGGTTACATTATTTCAATGTCAATTTTTGAGCCACTTTTTTTTCTTTACCAGAAGAGTGGTGTTAGAGGTTGAATTGTTTTCCCAAGATACTGGAGTCCTAACCCCCAGTACCTGTGAAAGTAGCTGTACGTGGTAATTAGGGTCTTTGCAGATGATCAAGTTAAGATGAGACCATCTGGGTGGGCCCTGATCCAATATGACTAGTGTCCTTATGAAAAGGGAAAAATTGGGCACAGAAACAGACATGCACACAGCAAGAATGCCATGTGACAATGAAGGCAGGGATCAGGGTGATGCTTCTACAAGCCAAGAGGTGCCAGAAATTGCCAGCAGCTAAGGGCAAGCTTGGAGCAGATCCTTCCTCATGGCCTCAGAAGGAAACAACCCTGCAGACACCTTGATCTTGGACTTCCAGCCTCCAGAGCTGTGAGCCAATCCATTTCTATCGCTTGAAGCCATCCATTTGTGGTATTTCAGTTCAGGTGGGTACTGGTCTCAAAGTGTCTGAAAACACTGTTGTTGGTCTTCATGTGTACAGTTCATGGAAATGAGCCATCTTGGTGAAAAAGGCAGATGCAGGGGTAGAGTGAGAAGTGGGTCAGTGAGGCAACACCAGTTTCTCAGTGCCAGGTGCTAGGAGAGGGGGAAGGAGACAGAGGTGGATCCTGGCCTCCAGACCAGCATTCAGCAAAGGTCTAAAGCACACTCACCGTGTGCCAGCCCCTGGGCTGGGGGCAGGGGCCATCCAGCTGTGGAGACCAATATGTCGACTGTCAATCAAGCAGTCGATGGCCCGGGGCTGGGAAAAGAGGTGAGAGCAGGGGGCAGAGGACAAAGCAGCTTCTTCTGTCAGGGGAACTCAGAGCAGTGGAGGAGGCCACCTCTGAGGTGAATCTTGAGGAAAAGCTATATGCAGTGGCTGTGAATAGGATGGGAGAAATTGGAAATGTTAACTCCTAGTTCAGAAGAGGGGTACCCTTTGGTCCCTGACCTCTCTGGCCAATAGTTTTAACGTGACTGGACTTGGAGAGGTCACATATCATTAGAGCACTAATTCCTTCTAAGTATATTATATGATTGTTTCCTGGAAGCGGAAGTGGGGCTGCCCCTTGTCTGGGTTTCAGTCAGGGACATGATAGGACATTTCAGAACATTCTACAGAGTACCTCTTAACGGCTTCTTGCTGTCGAAGCCCCACACCCCATGCCCTTGGACCTGGGTTCCCTGGACCTGATGTGGATGCTATCTTCATTCTAGGTTTCCATCCCCTTGACCAAAGGCTGAGGAAATAATGAAATCCATAGACTCAACCCATACTGACTGCGCATATATGTTTGAACTCTAGCTTTGGGAGTTCTAGGGTGCAGCCCAGTCAAAATGGGCTGTCGACAATGCCACTTGCAAGATGGACTTTTAGGTTCGATGTTAAAGTCGCTGTTTGTCTTCTCTAGTTGATTTCAATTATCTGTCCCTGGTGGGCCCAGGATGAAAAGTTTTGGTCAGGCAACACTGGGCTCTGATTCTGTAGGCATGGCATTTATTATGTAAGGGTACAGGTCTGCATTTCAAAACGAAAAATAACAATGATAATTAAAGTTTCTCTAGGCTTCTTGTGTCCAAACCACTCTTGCAAAACCACCTCTGGATGAGCTTTAAGTATCAGCAAGTCGGAAACATGTGGCTTTGATTTCCATTGAAATACACCAGGGGAACAAGGACGCAGCAGGGCTTGGCAGCCAGCATCTTAGGATTCGCCAAGCCCCAAATACCTCACACTCTGTAGGGGCCGTCACGCTTGCCCCCACAGTCTCCTCTGGCCAGTCCAGCCACTGCCTCTCTTGCTGTACCATCTGGGTTTTCTCTGACCATAAGGCTGTTCTCTTGGTCCATTTTAGCTGCCAGAGGGTGCTGTTAACACCACCCACAGGCTTCACAGGACTTTGGAAGAGGGACCAACCCTGAAATGAGGTGTCAAGTTGGCTCCGGTCTTACCTGGACGAACAGGCCATCTTTGCAGCCATTACTGTGCTTTTAAAACCCAAACCAACTATGAGAGAGGTTTTCCAACTTGACTTCTAGATGGAAAAATATTTTGCTTTTATGGTGGATGATGGTATCAGGTCCCAAATATATTAGGTTTCACGGTCATTCAACAACTCATGCATATAATGTAAACATGCCCATAGTCTGCAAAGACCACCCCACCGCACCAGTTCCAAGGTAAATATGGCCCATGAATCTCCTGGGAAAATACAGGAGACATATCCCTAGAGGAGAGGACCCGCACAGTCCATTGGTTCTTTCTTGATATCAGGGCCTCTCTTTTCCCTCCTATATTTGCTAAGGACAGCAGTCTCTTTTCCCTAAAAAAGTAGTGTACATTAAATGCAAAGGGCAAACTGAACGTTAAAAAAGGGCTTTTTGCACTGAAGACAACGAGTGCTTTGGAGGCCGCTGTGTGTCCTAATGTGACACATGACCACGCCTCTGTTACTCTCCTCTTACCAAGGGGCAATTGAGGCAGCCTCAGTAGATGGAATAACCTGGGAATCACATAACTGGTAAAATAACAGCAGGAACTTGACCCTGGGCTCCTGGGCTCCAGAAACAGTGTTTTTTCCTCTGCTCAGTGCTGCCTCTTACTCCACTGATTCCTATTATGTGTTGATTTGACTGGCTGGCCCATAGGGGTACCTAGATATTTGGTTCAACATTATTCCAAATGTTTCTGTAAGGGTGTTTTGGGATGAGATAAACATTTAAATTGGTAGACTGAGTAAAGCCAATTGTACGCCTTAGTGTGGATGGCTCTTGTCCAATCAGTTGAAGGCATGAGTAGCACCCAAAGGCTGACTCTCCCCCGAGTAAGGGATGATTCCTCTTCCCTGACTGAGTGAGCTGGGACAGCGACTTTTTTCTGCTTTTGGACTTCAAACTGAAATATCAGCTCTTTTTGGGTCTCAAGCTTACTGGCCTTCAGGCTAGAACTTCCCTATTGGCTGTCCTGGTTCTCAGGCCTTTGGGCTTGGACTGGAATGACACCACTGGCTCCCCTGGGTCTCAGCGTGCCAGCTCACCCAGCAGATCTCGGGACTTGTCAGCCTCCATAGTCACATGGACACCCACTTCTTATTTGATCTACGAGTTAATCCCGTAAGGTAGATGGGTCAGGTACTCTCAGTGATGTTTGCGCAATGAGGGAAAACCTGGAAAATGAACGTGAGTGTGTGCATGCGCACACCATACTCCCGACTGAGGGCAGAGCCAGGTCCACTCATTCCTATTTGTTGCTTCTTCTGCAAGGTACCCACGGAGCAGCTATGGATGGCAATGCTAAGTTACTTTTAAAGAGTCGTTTATCTCCAGAAAAATCTGCCTCTGTGTATCATCAACAGGGGGGCCACAGTGATTTGTTTGTTCTTCAAATTCCATATTGTAAATTCCAGCTACAGAAAACAATGCAGCAAGGAAAGACTCAAACCTCTCAAGTTCCCACCTGGAGGTCCTTTCAAGTAAAATTACCCTCTGAGCAATTGGACACCAAGCTGGACAAGGATATCTGGCTAGTAGAATTTTTGTGGAAGTGAGGGGGAAAATTCCTGTTATCATTCTTAGCCATGTTAACTCCAAAGCCATTCAGTATGACTACTGACACTTATCGTGGGTGTTAACATTCAAGGCTTTCTGTTTTATAAAGCCACCCCTGCCTCAGGGTTAAGAACAAACCATGCTCTTGCTTTTGCGATATCCATTTTGGCAGTCCAGGGCAATGCCTGAGCTGTTAACATTGAAGATGTGTCCTGACTGGTCATCGCAAGTCAAAGGAAGCATGTGAAGGAATGCTCAGACCTTGTCAGCTGCCCTTATCTAGTGGTCAGAAGGTCAGGAGGTGGCAGCTGTGGCCTTCTGCTGCTGTTTCTGAGTAGCAGAGGGAATTATATTCTGGGCTTCAGCAGCCACACGATCCTTGCACCATCCTCTGAACTTCCCTGCTCCTCTAACCTCCCACCACAAGCTTTCCGGTGTTGAAACATCTGCAGAAAATGGACGGGGGATGGTGCACTCACTTGAGGCATGCACCCTCCATGCTTACCTCCCTCTGCGTCTGCATGGGCCCCTAAGCTGGTGATGGACAAGGACGGCTGTGGAGGGAGGCCTGGGACTGAGTCTGCAAAGATGGGGCAGCAGGTGGGCCCTGATGCTCGCAAGCAGGCAGCTTTGTTTTTAATGAATGAAATCTAGCCAGTTCCCACCTGGGGACAGGGAATACAGGGATGGGATCCTTGGACTGGATAAGTGGATGGGATTCAGTTTGGCCAGGGGGACAGAAAACATTCTCATCCTTTGACTGAAAGCCTTCTCTGTCTCTCCCAACCCCCTCGTCCTAGAACAATATCATTTTCAAAAGGTCTGGTTTGGGCTTCACACCGCAAACTAGTTGCTGTGAGCAGCAAAGAAGAAAAGAACATTTTCCATTTAAAAAATTAGCCTCAAACCCACTAGTCCTGCCTGGAGTCAAAAGCTCCCGACTTCCCCACCTTCTCTCAGATGGACGGTGGGTAGTTTTTCATACTTTGAAAAGTACTGGTGTTTTTCTCTGCCGGTTGAGTAAGCTCTCCCAAGCCCGGCTGCACAACAAATGCCGTTTCTCATGGAAATGGCTTCATTTCCATGATACCCACAAAGCAGCTTGTTTTCATCATGGTTCAAATGTGCTGGACAACGTACTCTGAATTGAGGAGGAAAATGGAGATAATTGAAACATTTGCTCTGAGGGAAGAAACCAAGCAAAGAGATCTATTCATTCACATTGACCTTGAAGGTAGATATCAGGCAATGTTGCCATGTGGTAGGCCTGATTATTAGCTGAGGGGCAAGCAGCTCCTGTTCCATGTGGTGTGGCCATGATCCTTTCCTGCATGGAGCTTCAGTATTAGGTGCTTTTCCCCAGCGGGCTGGGTACATGTGATGGGTTCTGGCATCCCCTGGTCCTTTTCCATCTCAGCAGAGTCGCCTTAGCAGTCAGCCAGCCCAGGGTCATTGGTAAGGCCACAGAATCACCCACACCTGACCGTACAAATCCTGCTGGTTTCTCCCCAGGTCCTTTTTGGAATGTTTCAGGCTTAGGCAGCCTTTAAAAATATTGATTCAAATCGAAATCTCCTAAAAAGAACAGATGCCTAGCCTCAATCCAGATTAATGAAAGACTCACCTGGCGTGGGGCCCAGGTGTTAACGTTTAGCACAGCTTCTCAGGTGCGCGCTTCTCAGGTGCAGCCGGGCCTGGAACTTCTGAACCAGATACGTGAAAACTGTCTCTTGGCTGCATTTTTGAGGATTTCTGGGTCTCCCTCTCTCTCTGCCGGTGATGCTGCAACATTTATAGGTGTGGCCTAAGGGCCATGAATGAGTGTTCATGCCCTAGGAGGGGGCTTCACTGTCACAGCCCAGCTAGTAAGTAAACAGGCGTTGTCTGGAAGCCCACCCAGAAGGTGGATGTGCACGCACACTCGCAAACCGTTTTCCCAGGCTGCAAGGCCCTCACACCTATTACCTGGCTATGCAGGTATCAGGACCTGTGGGAGCTGCAGTCTCCGTGACCTCAACATCTACTCTGTGGAATGTTTGCTATTCGTCTTCTGGTTTCCACTGAGAAAAGAGGTACTTAATTTTTGTCAGTAGTCTTTCATCGTATGACCCTTGGGGACCTTCTAAGCCCTATATATGCCATGCCCCTAATTGTAGGCCATGGCCCAGTCCAGTTATGACAAAAAGGTTTACAAGAGACACATTTCAATATAAGGACACAGGCTAAAAGCATAAGGATGGAAAAAGATGTGCTCTGCAAACTGAAAGCACAGAAAACAGGTGTGGTGATCTTAAGATCAGACCAAGTCAGCTTCAAGATAAGGGATACAAACAGAGGTTTAAACTCACAAGCCCTCTTCCCAGCCCTTTCCTCACTACCTGCTCTGCCTTGCAGCCTGCCTTCAGACCCTGAGGTTCAGCTGCCTCCGCGGGAACAGGAATCTGGGTAAGGGTCTTGGGGGCCCACCTCTCTGGGCAATCGGCAGACCATCTGCACGCTCAGAGCTCCAGGTCCCCAGGGCTCCGCCTTATGCTGCCCTGTTTGGGAACTCATCCCTTCTCCTTGCTTTTCTCCCTTTTCTCAGCTTCCAGGCCATGGCAGCGTCTCATCCAGGGATTTAGCTTTTACAAAGCAGGGAAGAATCTTTTCAGCTGGCCCCAAACCCCCAAGGCAAGGGAGTGGGAAGCTTGGCTACCAGCTGGAATCGGTGTAGCGGGGTCGTGAGGAAGCCCAACCTCAATTACATCTTCACAGCGGGCCCTGCCCTAACACCCCGCCACTCTGCCCAGGTGTTCCCAAGCAGCTTTCTTGTTTCTGTCCTGGGCTGCTCCGGGCTCTTGGTCTCTGCACCATAGCTGCAGAGGTATGTTAGTTACTCTTTTATCCCCGCCATGGCATACACACTTTAACCTCTTTAAGGCAGTCCTCACTTTTTGCAGGGCCTCCCAGTTCACTCAGAATTCCTGTTGAATTGGGCAGAATTTAGTTATTCCCTCTGTGGCCGCATACGGGTAGAGATTTGGCTTTGAGAACAAATCCCCACGGGGGATCTTTGCTACTCTGAGCCTCCTCCGTTCAGAGTTTCTCTTCAGGGGAGAGAGAGCTGTTCTCCCTTAGCAAGACAGACCCAGGATGTCTTAAGATGGAACTGCACTGGTCCAGCATCCAGTAGCTCACTACTCAGAGCAGGTCTGTGGGCCAGCAGCACCAGTGCCATCTGGAAGAATCAGTAATGCAGATTCTCAGCCCCCCGCCCCACCTCTGTCGCTTCAGAATCTGAATTCTAGAACTGTCCCAGGTTATTTAGGTACATATTAAAATTTAAGGAGCACTGCTCTAGAGCATTCACATCACACTGATATGAACCGAAACGATTTTACATATTTAAAAAATGTTTTTAAACAAGAAAACATGAAGCATTTTGCTTATTAAAGTAGCAAAGGGTAAAAATAAAAAGAGATTATACCATTGTTTTTGTTTAAGAGATACTTTTTATATTCGACACTGCTGGTGGGAAAAGTAAATCAGTACAGTGTTTCTAAAGAGCAGGTTGTTGGGGAAGTCTCAGAACAATCTACAGCTCTTTAAAGGAGCAATTTCATTTCTCTGGTTTTATCTCAAGTTAAAATTTCGGTTGTGATACAGCTTCGGGGATATGCTGAAAAGAATTTTCAGACAATGGTTCAGTTGTTTTTCTGATTTTCCTGCTTACTCAGAACCCTGGTTTTGTGGTGGAGGAGGGACCTGTGCTTTGCTGGAAGATGTTTTCTTGACTCTGCAAATAGGGAAGGACAGTGAGGTACAGGCAGAAGTCATCTCCAGGTTTCTCTTGGGGGGAATCAACTCAGTTCCAGCCTCCTTCTGACCTCTGACTGCTGACCCTCCTCCCCTTTTATCCAGGCTGGACCTCTGAGACGGTGCTGGGGATCCAGTCCCACTAACTCCTCGTCAGCTCTGCACCTTCCAGACTTTTCATTACCCGAGAAAAAGAATATCTTAGTTTGTTTACATCACTGTGTCTCAGGAGTGGGATATTTGCATCTGAACACAACTCCCACCTTCTATGCAACCCCAATGTCCAAAAATAGATGTTTGATTAATACATTCTCATTTATCTGCACAATGAGATGCTATAAGGCATTAAAAAATCATGGAGAACTGTGGTTTCAAGTGATTTCTGGTAGGCTCTTCCCCTTATTAATACTCAGTTGCTCATGGAATCCAGTATCTAGAACTAATAAGAGTAGACTGTTTTGGGTGAGCTGAGGGTGGGAACTCATAATCTCCTTCCTCCTGAAAATTCTATTCTCCCCTCTGTGGGGGTCCTGAAACACCTTCAGTGGCCTCTAGAATTTGGTAGAACTATAGAGCATAGTTTGAAAACCAGTGTTTTATCATATAATTATCTCTTTGTCTACATGAAAAAATATTCACAAGATCTTCTTAAGCAAAGAAAATAGTTTACTAATCAAATTATGCTGTGATCAATTTTATATGTAAAAATATAGAAACATTAATTTTCCCAGGCTTCACCAATTTTTGGAAAAAATGAAGTCACGGGAATCATAATTACACAGATGCCCTGGGCTGGTGGTTCTCATTTGTGAAACAGTAGTGGCTTCCTCCTCAGTCTTCCCCCCACCTACCTGTTATTTCTGAGGGCCTGGGAGGAATTTCCCACCTGTTAGGACCACCATCCCTCAAATTTTCTCTCTGCCTTCTTGTTTTCTGTCACCTGCAAAGGGGCGTGAGGACCATGCGAGGCTTCGCTCTGGCTGCTGGTGCCTCTGAGAGGCCTGCCCAGATGCCTGCCAGGTGCTCGCTCTGCTATGAACACCTGCCTTGGTCCTGTGCTGCCGGTTCATGATACTTTCTGCAGAGAGCCAGGAAACGGGCTGTTCCACAGGGCTGGGCTCGGCTCGGGGGAGAGCTGGGGACCAGAGGCCATGCCAGCAACCATGCTGACCTCCTCATTTTCCACAGTCCTACACAAACCCATGCCTCCATGCATCCAGCATCAACCTCTCAGCTCTCTCTGTCCCCAAAGAGCCCCCATGTTTATGAGCCTTAGCCATGCCCCCGTGTGTGTGTGTGTGTGTGTGTGTGTGTGTGTGTGTGTGTACATGCACATGTGTATATTATTAAACCAATATAAATTGGAATTTAAAACTTTAATAGTTTCTGAATGGCAAGATTGGGGTGCTTAAATGTTCTAATTATTTTTCATGCTTATTTGTGTTTTTAAAATTTCAATAATAAACATGTGTTACTTGTATTAAAAAGTTAAGATGTACCTGAAACCAGTTATGATTCTAATCACTGAATATACTTCGTAGCTTAGTACATTTAACTGGGAGTTTCCTGTAATCCAAGGCAAAGTATTTTTACCTGTGTCAAAGTTAGAGGAGTGGAGAGGTAGGTGTGAGGAGGGTGGTGGGAGGGGGAGATACAGCGTAGGCATCAAAAAATCGTGTGGAACTGTGTTTTCAAACTATTTCTAGTAGAAGACACCTCCATTTTTTATATTCAGGCTTTCACAGAATCTCAGTATCTATATGCTGTTAACAGTTAACAGGATGTGTGTGTACCTATATCATTTCTCCAGCTTTATTGAAGTTTTATTGACATCAAGGTGTTACTCTGATCACTTGTCATCTCTACCTCTGTCTCCATCTCTAAAGACTGAAGACAGTGTGAAGACAATGCATTTCAACAAAGCCTGAACATCTCAGACTGATGGGGCTTGGGGTCTGCTCTCCCTTAAGTGCCAGTTCACTGGGCTCGCTGCCTCGAGGCTGGTAGGAATGGGGCTTTGGGAACACCGGCTGACCACACAGGGAACTGTAGCACAGACACAGGGGGACCCCTGGGTTTTCACACTGGCGCATGGCGGGGATGGGGGTGGGGTGGGGGGCTCCAGTTACAGTGAGGAAGCATTAGGACGATGACTGATATCACTGAAGCTGAGCCAGGGCACCAATTCCCATTAAAACCTGTGCTCTACAGTCTCCCTTTTGCTGCTAAAGGTTCTTGGCCTCAGGCTGAATTGCAGAAAGCTTCACTCTCACGAACAGACTTTTCACCTCAGGTGGGAACAAGAGGAGAAGGCTTCAGGGACATCTGTGCAGTGGGCGTCCACTGAGCTTACTTCATTCGTGGTTTTCCTTTGAGGAGGTCTGCTTGGCTGGGCTGATCCTGCTTTGAAAGCTAGACTCCAAGTGTTGCAGGGGACAAAATCTCAGTCCCCCTTCACTGTTACAACAAAAGGAGTCTGTCCCATGCTCTGTCGGGACCCCTGAACTTCTGGGTCAGCCCCACTTCTGAGCTACTCCCACCATCTGGCACTTCCTCTGTGCTTTATTCTCAGAATATGCCTTGGCGGTGAGTTCTCCCCCTTGCCCTGTCCCCCAGCTTCCCCTGCCCCTCCACCCTGCAGCGCTGCACAATGCTTCCAGCAGCTTCCAAAGCAACCACAAAGCCCCCCCTTTGCTTTCAGCGCTAGGAAGTGGTCCTTTGTCTTCCTGACTCCCCCTGTCCGGCCCCCAAGCAGAGCACAAACCACGCAATGTTTCTTATTCATTGCTTACCTTTTCCTTGATGACACAAGCTAACATTCGTTGAGGGTGCACTTGGTTTCCAGCACATGCATTAATTAGCTGCCGTATGTGGGAGGTACTTCAGTAAATCCCACTGGTTAGATTAGAAAACTGACTCCTGACAAGAGCCTTGGCCTGAGGTCCCACAAAGGGAAGGCGGTGGAGCTGGCAGTCCAGGCCACCCGGCTCCCAGTCTGAGAGGTGAGCCCCAGCACCGCTTCTGTGCTCGTTTCCTCTGGGAATCTGCAGCCATATTTTTAAATACTCCGATCCTCCCATTCAGTGTTTTCGGTGGTTTTCACGGTCCCTCAAGGCCCTTCTGCCTTCAGGTCAGACCAGTGTGGAACACTCCGGTGCTGGGGCTCACACATCCTCACCAAGGCCTCCAGTCGCACAGACCCGCAAGGGAACACAGTGGAGAGCATCAAAGAATAGGGTGTTTAAACTGCTTGAACATCTCTACATAGACGTCACATTTAATCCTCAGTCAGGTGCTTTTATTATTAGCCCCATTTAATTTTTTTCACTGAGGTGAAAGTCATACAACAAAATTAATGTTTGAAAATGAACAAGTCAGTGGCATTCAGTATATTCACAATGTTGTGCAACCACTACCTTTATCTAGTTTCAAAACATTTTCATCTCTGCCCCCCAAAGCCCTTACTCACTAAGCAGTTATTCCATTTCCCTCCCCCAGCCCCAGGCACCCACCAGTTGCAGTCTCTATGGACTGACCTATTCTGGGTATGTCATCTAAATGAAATCATACAATAGGTGGCCTTTTGTGCCTGGCTTCTTTCACTCAGCACGTTTCTGAGGTCCATCCATCTTGCAGGCTGTATCAGTACTTCCTTCCTTCTTCTGGCAGAGTAATGGTTCCATTGAACGGCCAGTGCACGTCTTGTTTGTCCGTCCCCCGCTGAGGGACACTTGGGTTGCTTCCACCTTTGCTGTTGTGCGTAATTCCGCTATGAAAATTGGTGTACAAGGATCTGTTTTGCAAAAGAGTACCTGTTTTCAATTCTGTTTGGTATATACCCAGGCATAGAATAGCTGGGTCATATGGTAATTCTCTACCTCACTTTTGAGGAACCTATTAGTACCGTTTTAAAAGCAAAGGAATCTGAGACTCGCAGAAACTGTGAGGTGTCGAGGTCACATGACTAGTAAATGACAAAGCAGTGGGACCTAGGAACTCTTAACTGCTGTCATTCTTAGGACCTAGATCGCAGGCCACAGGGAACATCATTCATTCACCCACCAAACGCAGAGGGCCAGATCTAGCCTCTGAGGCAGATTTAACAATAACTGAGAAAAGAGCTTCCTAATGCCAGCAACTTCAGGAGAAAAAAACAAAGGGAGTCTTTTTAATCAAAAGTCAACATGACGAGCTCACATAAATTCCGTTAAACCAACAATATATTTGAGCACAGGGTAGTTATTCTTATGTCTGGCTGCATATTTTAATATTTTAATGTTCATGCTGATTCTCCAACAGACATAAAAGGTCTACTCTCCTTCTTTGTGACTGTCTTGCACTGTCTGCATTTCTTGATTGATCCTGTGGAGGAAACCGATTTGGTTCCGAGGCTCTGATTGGAGTGGGGAGTCTGTGAAAGTCATTGTCAAAAGCGAAATCTGTTGATGGACGTGCGTGCTGAAAGGGTTAAATGCCAGGGCCAGGAGGGAGGCCAAAGGGGGCGAGGTGGGGAGAGAGGCGGGAGGCAGCGCCGCTTCAGCGCTGGGAGTCTTTTCTTCCAGGGGTTTCTAGGGGAATGTAACTACGAAAAGGCAAATTCTAATGTCTACCCTCGACTGTTCCCAGCTTACTGGAGCATTTTCTGGATAGAAACGTGACATCCAGAGGCTGGAGTCGAGCTGGGTTTGAAAACAGACGGGGGCCCCTCCCGGCTCCCAGCCTCCCTCGACTCCCCTCCCCCCCTCCACCCCCCCCACCGGCCCCGCTGGCCTGATCCACCAGCGCCCTGCCAAGCCCACTGAGGAGGGCTCCCTGGCTAATCTAATCTCCGTCCCCATGCAGGGACAGACACCCCCCTCTCCGCCAATGAGACGCAGTTGTGCAAGCTCTGCCGGGCGGTGGAAAATTCCATGCGCCGGCGGCCGCTGCGGCCCCTGGCGGCGAGCGCGCCGGACTCTGCAGCCGCCAAAGCCCTGCGCTCGGGGGCCGCTCACGTCGCCGGGCTTCGCGCCCTCCCGCGGGCTCCGTGCAAGACGCTGTTTTGCCGGTGTGTTCCCCCTACCTCTCTGCGAGAATAGCAAATCAAAGGAAAGCTGGCGACGGGGTGGGGTGGGGGGACATCTATGATATGATGGCATTTTCCCCTTGGGATGTGTGTGCGCGCCACCGTCCCCAGCCCCCGCCTTGCCCACCCAACCTCTAAGTCCTGTCTGGAATTGTCCCCCAAGTCCCTCCGCCAAGCTTTGCCACTCAGTAAGTGTGGGGAGAATGAATGAACCGGGAACCTCTCTGGGTCTGTGCCCTTTTAGAAATGGCTGATGGGTCCTAGAGAGCGAGGGATTAGGAGTTAGCAAAGGTGTATATAAGGTATATGTGCACACACACACGCTCCCTCTCTCTCTCTCTCTCTCTCTCTCTGAAGGTGCGGAGGGAGACCCGACCAGCAGGCAAAGCCAATGCAGTAGGATGGGTGCCAAGATCGAGAGGCACACAGGAGGGCCCTCCTGCCCAGTTGCCAGGGCAGGGGAGGAGGGCTGTAGATCTGAGATGGCAGCCTAGCACTTAGCCAGGGGGAGAAGGGGGAGGCGCCGGGGAGCCCGCGCTCCAGCCCCCGGTGTGAGGCTGCAGGGCAGCTGGAGGCGTTTCCATGAAGCCAGGCGGTGTTGCCAGATCGCTATCTTTCTTAACTCCACGTGAATTATTGCGGATCCAGGCCTGTTTCTGGTCCTCGAAATGTGAAAGAACCTAGTGAACAGAGTCCAACATGTAGAACGCAACCTTGCCGAGCAGTGCCAATGTCAAAAGACAACCCAGGGCTTCTTCTGGGATTGGAAGGGGGAGGACAGTGCACCCGGCTGGTCTGGGAGGCAGAAAGAGAAGGAAAGGGAAAACAGACAGGTTTTTCTTCTTAAAGGGGACTATGAGCTTCAGGAAGAACTCAGGGAACAGAAGGGAAGAAGGAGCACTGCCCAGCCTAAAAGCCTGAACCAAGCTGGTCTTAGGGGAGACAAAACACTGGGGGGGGCCCCAGTTCTGCCAGTGACCAGCTAAAGATCCAGGAAAACCTAACTTTTCTGAGGCTTCGTTTTCACCTCTCTAAATTCAGGATAATAACAAGTCCTGGGACTAAAATAAAATGGAATTATGTCTGTGAAACTGTTTGTAAAGAAATATAGGGAGGTGTTTTTTAGTCACATGCATAAACAATATATAATCTATGTCTTTTTGGTTGAATTAACTTTGACAAAGAGCCAGGGCTGTATCAGTCAATCAACTCATATACTAATGTATTTAGTAAATATTTACTGAACACCTGCTGTGTGCCTTGGGATTCAACACTGCACAGAGCACAGGAGTCCCTGCTCTTGGGATGCTTATGTTGTCCTGGGGAGACCACTGATAAATAAGAAAACTACGGTGTTTTAGGTGGAGACAAGTGATATGGAGGAGGAAAGAGGGTAAGTGGGGGGTGACTTTGAGTAGGGTGAGGAGGAAAGGCCTCTCTAGAGGGTAATCTTTGATCAGACTCCTGACAAGGAGGTGAGAGGGGAGCCCTGTGGGTTTGTGGGGAAAGAACATTCCAGGTGGGAAGTACCAGCACGTGGGATGGGCCTGAGGGGACTGTAGCCCTCTCTGTTGCAGGAACAGGACCGTGGGCACTGTCCCTGCAGTGGGTGAGTGGTGGGGATGAGGTGAGGCGCTGGCAGCGGTAGAGTTGGGGCAGGGTTTCTAGGGCCTTGGAGGGACTTTTGCCATGAGTGCTCTGGACAGCCATTCCATGACACAGCTGAGGATCCACCCTGGGTTTTAACTGACTGGAGTGCAATTCCATTTCTAGCTTGGAGACTGGCGAACAACCCGCAAGCCTTTACAGAAGGTATTGCTATGTGTTGGAGAGGGTGCCGGGGCCCTGAGGAACACAACGAGAGTAGCAAGGACCTACACTTTGAGAGGAACACTGTCTTGTTGGGAATAAAGTCAAGCTGCAAAAAAGCAATCAGTGACCACTACAGGACAGTTTCTAACACTTGCTAAATTCTGTGGATGGAAGCAGGAAGAAACTGGGAGCTATGGGAAGCCCAGGGGCTCCCCGGGATTCTGCCAGGATCTTACTAGGTGCCCAGTGACCAGCTGTGGGCCCAGGAGTGCCAGTAGCTGAGAAGCTGAGAGAGCTTTGTGGCTACTTGTCTGCTGCTCTCTGGGTCCCGGTGGCTTGCAGCCCCTGGCAGCCACTCACATGTGGGCCTGTGTTGCCAGTGCACGGCTCAGGCTGCTGTGGACAGTTCTCCAGCCACATGGTGATAAAGGCCTCAGGCAGATGTAAATGACTGTGTTGGTCACTGGATGGAATGTGTCCACCTCCCTCCCGCCCCTAACCCCCCAAGGGAAATCATATAATGGAATCAGGTGTCCAGGCCTCAGGCTAATTCCTTTACTGGGCCACACTGGGCCCAGGGCCAGGGCCTGGTGGTGGCTGCTTCCTGAGGACAGGCCAGTCTCCTCTCCAGGTCTCTGACCCTCCTTGCTTTTAAAATCCTGTTTGAGGCCTCTCGCCAGGGGAAGGGGGTGATCAGGGATGGAGAAGTTGAATGAAATCTGTTCAGAAAATCCCACACCACCTTGCCATTCACAACCATTTGCAGATCGGGCCAGCTGCTCAGGGCTCCCATGCAGTGACCCTAGAATGCAGCAGTCGTGGCCCCTCAGAAGTGGGCCA
Source organism: Smutsia gigantea (assembly GCA_032199065.1). Lineage (NCBI taxonomy): Eukaryota > Metazoa > Chordata > Mammalia > Pholidota > Manidae > Smutsia > Smutsia gigantea. The sequence goes on along the minus strand of JAVSCE010010725.1, from coordinate 188,456 downwards.
GAGGCCTGCCTCCTCTCCTGGGGGCCAGGGGCTCCATTCTGAAGTTACTAGGACTTACCACTTGCAGAGTCTCCCACCCTGGGCTTCCCGCTCTAGAATCACCCTTGACCTCCCAGACAGGCCTGAGCAAGTCCTGTAACCTTCAAGGACTCAGCTACACCCACCCCTGCTCCAGGAAAACTAGACAACCACAGAGCTCATTCCTCAGCTCAGCTCAGCAGGAGCCAGGCTGCTCTGGGGACAAGAGAGGGAGAGGGTGGCATTGTCCTATACTCCCTTCTTATAGCTAGACATTTTATTTATTTAACGTTGTGAGTAAGTACTATATCAAGTGGTTCAAAAAACCAACAATTACAAAACATTACATGGGGGAAAGTGTCCTTTCCGTTCTGCAGGGTTCCTATCCCTGACCCCAAAAATATAGCCATTGTTACTAATTTGTTGTTTATCTTTTTCACCTTATTCTTTTTTCTTTTCTTGTTTTTTTCTTTTTGTTTGCACAGACAAGCAAATTGAATATATATTCTTCCTCCATTCCCGACTCTTTTTCCGCTTGTTTGCTAGCACACACGCTGTTCCGTACCTTGCTTTCAGTGAATGGTGTACCTTAGCGTCCTTCCCACCATGGTACATAAGCACGTCATCATTCTCTGCTGATGCTTACTATACAGAAGGTGCCCAAACAGTCTCCTCTAGGTGCACATTTGAGTGATTTGAGCTCTTTTGCCTTCAAATAATGCTGCCATGGATAACTTTGCAACTCTTCAATGCAGCACCTGACCATGTTTATGCAAAAGGTAAATTCCTAGAAGTGAAATTGCTGAGTCAAAGGGTATATGCGGCTCTAATGTGGACAGATGTTGCCAAATTACCCCCTGCAGGGGGTATGACAATTTATGCTCCCAGTAGCAATGTAGGAGAGAGAGGGCCCAGGTCTGCAGAGCTTGCCAACAGAGTTTGTTTCCAAAATTTAGGATTTTTGCCATTTCTGGTAAGTTAAAAAATATCAGGTATGGGTTAAATTGGTATATTATTATGATTGACATTAAGCCTATTTTCATATGTTTCACAACCAAGTCTCTTTCCTATGAACTGTCCATATCCATGTCCATTTTTCTATTGCTTTGTCTTTTGTCTCATGAATTTGCAGGGGCTCTTTATATATTGAGGAAATGAACTCTTTGTGATAGTTACACCTATTGCTCATTTTGTCACTTACTTAGCGACTTTGCTGTGGGTGTTTTTAAATATTTGGTTTCTGCTGTGCACAAGTTTTTTATTTTTCCTGTAGTTAAAATTGTCAACCATTTACTTTTTGTGACTTCTAGATTTGGAGTCAGAGTTAGCAAGACCTTTTTCATCTCTTATTTTTGCTTGAGTAGTTCAATGTTTTTTCTTTTTATATTTAAGTCTGAGATACAATTGGAGTTTATTCTACTGTAGATGTGAACTTTATATACCAAATGTTTGTTACCAATACCACTATTGAATAGTCCATATTTTCCCTATGTATTTGAGATGCCACATTTATCTTAAACAACACTTCTATATGTATTTGGGTATTTTTTAGGATTTTCAATTCGGTGTCATATGTCAATCTGGCAAATCGTATTCAACTTTATAATGTTTTAATTATTGAAGATTTTAAGTATATTTTAATATATGGTATAGCTACTTATTCTCATTTATTTTCTTTATCAGAATTACCTGGGCTAGTCTTGTTTATTTTTCCATGTGAAAGCTAAATTACCTTGTAGAGATAAAAATTTATTTTCATATTTTTATTGGTAGAATATTTATAAATTAACATTTATAAGTTAAGTTAAGGGAAATTGACATAAGGCTGTTTTCCAATCCAAGAACATGGTATGTCTTTTCATTTATTCAAGTCTTTTTCTTTATTTTTACTTTTTTATTTTTGGTCTCTTATAATAAAAGTATTTAAAATATTATGTAGATCTTAAACTTCCCTTGTTAAGCTTATTTTTCATTCTTTTATCTTTTCTATTGTAAATGAGGTATTGCCTAACTGATTTTGTTTGTATAAACAAAAGCTATTGATTTCTGCATATTAATTTTACAGATCCTACTTTCCTGTGTTCTTTGACTATAATAGTTTTTATTCGTTTCTCTTGGGGGTGTCAAGGTATAAAACAAACCACCTAAAAATACCTCTGTTAGCTCAATTTTTATACCTTCAGTTCTGTTCTTTTTGTGTTCATTTCCAATTCTGTTCTTTTTATGTTGGCTAGTACCTCTAGTGCAAAATGAATAATAGTGTGATAGTGAGCAAGCACTTGTATCACTCCTGACTTAAGAATAAAGCTTTTAGTATTTCTTGGTTAAGCTTGCTTTTGGTTTTGAGTATGAGATATATATTTACACACGCACACACATATAGTTTAAAGGTATCTATTCTATTCCTATGTTATTGACTTTGAAAAATTAAGAATGAATTGTTGAATCTTGTAGAATTCTGTTTGAACATGTGTGGAGTTGACTACATAAATTTCTCCTGAGAATTAAGTGGATTTCCTAATGCTGAATTACTCTCACATTCCTGGAATAAGCCCCATTTGGTCATGGTGTACATTATTCACCTGCTGATGAATTCTGCTTGCTAATATATTTGCCAACATTTTTAAAGATGCAAAGTTTAAAGGAGTATAAGTTGCAAAGTGTACACAAAGTACACAAGTCTGAAGTGTACAAGTACATGAATTTACATGTGTATATACATGTGTGTATGTATGTATACATATATAATATACACTTAAGAATCTGCACACAACTTTCCTTGTAAGAAGACCGATTAAAAACACTGGTTATATTACCAAGGTTTTGACTGGAATACTGTTGCTGAGAGACACATGTGTAAACTCATATTAACAGACACCCTTAAGGAACTGAGGTCGACTTTATAAAGCCAACTAAAAAAAGAAAAAAAAAAAAGAATCTGCACACAAGTATAATTATAAAGCTAATAGATAGATGAGAAAATGGAATAGAAAAACATGATTAATTCTCAAAGAGGCAGAAAATGAGGAATAGAGGAGTAGAACAGATGGGACAATTAGAAAATAAATGGCAACATGGTAGGACTTAATGCAATTGTATCAGTAATTATTTGAAATACAAATGTAAAACACTCCAATTAAAAAGTTAAAGTAGACTAAATAAAAATAATTAAGACCCAAGTGCACTACTTACAGTGAGTACACATGAAATATAAGGGCAAAGTGAAGATGAAAGTGAAAGAATGAAAAAGTTATACTCTGCAGTACTAGCAAAAACAAATTTGGTTGACTGTCTTAATACCAGAATGACACCTTAAAGGAAGAATGATCACTAGAGAGAAAAGGAGATGTTTTATTATGACAAAAAGGTCAATTCAGCAAGAAAAGCCAAGAATATAAAACTTGTATGCACCTGATAACATCGTTTCAAAATATAAATTAACAGAATTAAAGGACAAAATAAATCAACAATCACAGCTGAGAATCGATCATGTATTTTCTATTTCATTTTCTTATCTATTTCAGTCTTAATTATAGTTTTTTGTATGTGATTGCCCTAAAGATTTCATTATGCATCCCTGACTTCTTACCTTTGATTTTAAATAAGTACTTTTACCTCTTATTTAATAATGCAATAAACCTTACAATAGCTTAAGTCCATTTACTCCACTCTATACTTTGGGATGTTGTTATATAATTTTACCTCTACATGTAAGGCTCACAAGACATTATTATTTTAGCTTCAAACAGGAAATATTCTTGTCTGTTTTCATGCGTATTTGTTCTTTCCATTGTGCTTTGCTCCTTCCTGAAGGTCTGTTCTTCCATCTGGGAATATTTTCCTCCTTTCTTTGAAAAAGTTGTCCTTTAGTTCATATAATATTTGTCCACTGGGGATGAATTATCTCAGTTTTTTTTTCCTGAAAAATGTTTATTTTGCCTTTATATCCGAAGGAACTTTTTGCTGGATATAGCATTCTAGTTTGATAGTTTCTTTTCTTCTTTTAGTGCTTTAAATATATCAGTCCATTGTCTTGTGGCTTTCATGGTTGCAGTTGAAAAAGTCAATCATCAGTTTGTCTGTTGCTCCATGAAGGTTATCTGCATTTTTTTTCTAGATGTCTTTAAGATTTTCTCTTTGTCTTTGATCTTCACCTGTTTAACTCAGATGCATCTTGGTATATTTTTCTTTTTATTTATTTTCTTTGGGGTTCCCTGAGACTCTGGATGAATGAGTTGATGTCTTTCATCAGTATTAGAAAATTCTTGACCATTCTTTCTTCAAATATTGCTTCTGTCCTTATCTCTTTATCCTCTTTCTTGACTCTAATGACACACATATTAGATCTTCTGACTGTGTCCCATACATCACTTATGCTCCAGTCTGTTTTTTCCATTAATTTTTATCTCTGTTCATTATACTGGGTATTTCTGTTGATTGAGTTTGCCAATCTGGTCTTCTGCTGTATATAGTCTTCTTTCAAAACAAGTTCTTTATTTCAGTGATTGTATTTTCAGCTGTAGAATGTCCACCTGATTACCTTCATGGAATCCAATGATTTTCCTTTAACACATTTGTTGTATTATTTTGAATCACAGAGGCTCCAGATGACATCTTCCACTAACAAGGATTGCCTTTTCCTTCTGTTAGGCAGATAAGGTGAAGAGCAGATTACTTCAGTTTAATCAGGGACTGAGTTGGGCTGGGGCTAGATTCTAGTTTAGTAAGATGCATTCCACCTCTGATTTATACTGAAAGTCCTGCCTTTTGGAGGATTTGATATAAGCAACCACCCTAAGCAAGTTAAAATTTGTCAAATGTCTTGAGTGGAAGACTGGTCATGTGTTTTGCAGGCCTCTCCATTTCAAGGGACTTTGTTTCCTAAGTACCTAAAAGACTGCAGGATATTTCACCCTGCCATCCTGGCCCAGCCCCCAACCTTCTGGACCACCCTAGAACTTAGCAAATGTCTCAGGAGGAAAATTAGATTTGTGTTTTGGGATCTTTTAATTTCTAATCTATTGCACTAACCAAAAGTTATGCTGGTTCCTCTTCCTGTGCAGAGTCCAGCTTTGAGCCAAGCTGACATTAATTCACATCCAGCTGGTGATTATCAGCTCATCTAGGATGAGCTCTTCACTTTTGGAATTTTTGTTTGTATAATTCTTGTTTTCATGGTTCTCCACTGTCTTTAAAATATGATTATTTCAAATGTATCCAATTATTGTTGTTACTGAGAGAGCATTGATCTTTCTCATCTATTGTATTCTTTCTGGAAGCCCAAGGACCACCCTGTTTGTCAATGTTTTATTAGTTTTGTTGTCATTTTTTGTTTGCTGCTTCAATATCCATAAGTGAAATTAATTTATGAGTTTTTGTGTGCAATCCTTGTTAGTTTGGCATTATGCTTAGTTCATGAAGAACAACTGAAAATTTTTCTCTTAAAAAGGCTCTGGCACAGTTTAAATAATTTTGGAATTACTTGTCTTTAATGGGAAATCATGGTCTGGATCGTATATTGGCAGAGGTAGCAGGGAGAAGCCTCTGGACAAATTTCTTTGCTCCTCTGTAGGTATTAGTTTATTAGATTTTCCAATCTCTTCCAGAGTCAGTTTTGACAAATTACATTTTTCTTTTACAGCACTGTCCAAAATAAATATAATACCAACCACATATATAATTAAAATTTTTCTAGTGGCCATATTGAAGAAGTTTTTAAAAAACAGGTATAATTATTTTTAAAATACTTGATTTAACAAAAAAAATATAAAAAATATTATAGTTTCAAAATGTGGTCATTTAAAATTATAAATAAATATATATATTTCTTAATACATTTTCAAAATCTAGCATGCATTTTACACTTATAACATATCTCAGCTTAAACTAGCCACATTTTAAGTGCAGTTTCCACATACAGTTAGTAGATACTGTATTGGAGAGCTCAGGGCCTGTTATCCATGTTTCACATGTATTTGAAAATTTATTTTTATAACCTTGGGCAAACTACTTTTACATGATTTCTTTAGTGTCCACGGTTTCTCTGTTGTTGGATTAATGTAATCTCATTTTCTATATTTGCTTTCTTCCTCTTGATTTTATTAGCTATAATTTATATATTTACTGTTACTTTATTTTTCAAAGATTTTGAATTTATTAGTTCTATAGCCTTCTGTTTTATAATCATTATATTCTAACATTATTTATCCCTTCAGCTCTCCTATACTTCAGTTTGATTGTTTTTTCTAACTTATTATGTTATTTCATTAATTTATTCTTATGTTTTCTCTTTATTAATAAAACTCTACGAGGCTGTGCATTTTCATCCAGTACTGCTGTAGCTGTAGTGCCGTAAGTGCCGATGGGTATCTTCCTTGGCACCACCTTCTGTTATTCTGTGATACCAGTTTATATTTTTTCTTTGAAAAATCATTGTTTGAAAGAATGTTTAAAAATTTCAAACTAGTAAAGGCTTTTTGTTTTGGGGATTTTTGACATGAATTTCTACATTGTCATTAGGAATATTTTCTATTCTGTTTTTGTCTTTTGGAAAGTTTGAGGTTTGTTCTGTGATCACTTGAAAAGACGTTCTCTATTTCTCTTATTTATCATGTAACTTAGTCCCCTTGAGCTTTGTTAATTTTTCCCCACTTGTTCTATAAAGCTTTCAACATGGATTTTTCACTTTGTCCTGGGTATTCTTTAGTTTGACTATAATGTATTTAGGCACACATTTATTTTAATTATCATTCTCAGGTTTTGACATATTTCTTAAAGGAACATTATCTTCTTTCAATATTGAAGAATTCGGAGCCATTACCTCTTTGAATATTGCCCAATTCTTTCTTTTCTGTAGTGGAACTTCTTTTAGCTATATGTTGGCTTTTCCCATTCAGATGTTCATGTTTCTTAATTTCTCTCTCATATTTTCCATCTCTATTTTCTTGAGGTGTGTTGGGCAAAGTTGGGGAGGAAAAAACTTCCTCTACCCTTCAAGGTTCTTCTCAGTGGTCTAAGAATAAAATTGACGTGAGACAGATTAATAGGAGAAACCAAATCTACTTTTGTACGTATGGGAACCCCACATATATGAGAGGTTCAAAGACAGAAAGGTAAAATGTGGCATATGTGCCATCCTGGGCTCAGGAATGGGGCAGGGGCCTGGAGCTTCAAAGGGGAGGAGGGAGATTCACAGGACCTTAAGCAGAGGAGGTATTTGATGAATAGATGTTTGCCCTGCCACACAAATTTATCTCTGGTAATAACACCTATTTTGTGAATGACTCTAATTTAGATTCTTCTAGTAGTCAAGATAGAGGCAGTTTCTTTTGAGCCATCAGGGTCTTGATTGCCTTCAGCTCAAAAGAGTCTACAGGACAAAGTGGCACATTTTGGGGCAGCCTGCCCTTGGCCCCTGCAGTTCCCTCTTCTCAAATGTCTCTGGAAGTTTCACATTAAAAGTTGAGCTGGTAGATTGTTCCATTTCATTGAACCAGTCTCTTGGTCTGGAAAATTGTTCAGTTCAGTTAAATAGTTATGTCTCAGGAAGTGGTCCTGCCAGTGGACTCCCAAATTTAGGCCTGTATTTGTAAGCAATCAGGTAATTAACAAGAGCCATTTATATGGAAGCAAAAGAAAAAACAAGATTAATGGTTGCAGCAAATTACGAACCCATTGTCTGTGTCCTGAGTGCTGCCAGTGAGGAGATTTCTAGATGTCAGGCTTGAAACATCTTCAGGTAGACTGATGGAGACAGTGGCAATGTGACAGATTTTCCTGGCTTGCTGTTTGACTTCACCGGTGATCTTTCGGAGTGGCCTCTTGAGGCCAGGGAAGCCAAACCAAGCTCTTGCCGTTAGATTTCACCTACCATACCTATAGATTTAGGTGGATTCCTCTCTACCCCAGATCCCCCAAATATCCCGATGGTACTGTGCCTGCAGAAAGTGACCTCTCTCATTCACCTGGTAAGTCTTCTGTGAACCCTCTAAGCAAGCTTTCAGGGTGATTCTTCCAAGAGCTTCACCGGCTCCATAAAGTCAACCTTAGTTCCTTAAAGCTGTCTGGGGTATCAGAGTCTATGTATCTCTCTCTTAAATGACATTCCAGTCAAAGCTTTAATAATACAGCCAGTTTCCGATTGTGTCCCATTACAAAGAGAGCATATTCTTATTGAATGTATGCAAATGACTAGATTGCCATAAAAAATAATACTCACCAAGAGTTTCTGAATTCTGGAGGGCAGATAGAGAGAAAAAGATAAATGTTTCAAATTTGTTTACAAAAGCATATTTTATTTAATTTCTGTAAATAGCTGAAGAGAAAATGATTCCTTAACTCTGGAAAAGAAAACATTAGAGAACCAGCAATGTTTTAAGCAAGAGTCAAAAGAATTATAATCATCGTCTTCAGTACATTCAGTCCCATGTTATAATTCTTATTCTGCTGGAATCCAGTTTTTTCCCACTTGTTCCATAAATTCTTATCCAGTTTAGTTTTATGATCTTAAGATTTTCAGAAACTTGTATTTGTCAGAAGTCCTTTCCATGGATCTTGTTGAAGATGAAGTACTTTTGCAGGGACATCTTTGAAAAGCATCTGAGTAAAACGATAAGTCTGTAAATGACAAAAGGCTAAAAAATGGCATGGTTAAAGATCTGATGAGACCTCATTATTATTCAACTGACAAGGAGATCTGGTTATTTCTGTGACATATAACATTTTATTCGTTATAATTACAAATGATAACATACCAGGACATACCAGATTTCTAGGACTTTCACCTAATTTCTCAAACACTTATTTAATAACATATTTCTACACAAATATAATGCAAGAAGGTTTAGCATCACTTATTTGACAATTTAACGTATCAAATAAAAAAACAAATTTGTTTAATATCTTTCTGTTACGATGAGAAAAAAAATCCTCTGACATGTTCCAGTGGCCCTGTAGAAAATCTCAGCATTAATTAGAGGTAAAAAGGACTTTATTTAGAATTTGATTTTGGGAAGTTCATCAAAAATATCAAGAAAGTTTTAAAACACCTGGTGGAACAATATCATAGGTCACTCTGAAACAGTACTAAGTTACCTATTTAACCAAAGTGACAAGATTTTGCAGGCAAATATAGAAGGTTACATAGTTGCTAGCAATATTTAGCACTTTTAGTATTAAGAAGGCCCAGTTTTCTTAAGTAATGAGAGAGTATTACTTTTTATGGCAATATAGTTATTTGCATACATTCAATAAGAATCTGCTCTCTTTGTAATGGGACACAATTGGAAACTGGCTATATTACTAAGGCTTTGACTGGAATGTCATTTAAGAGAGAGATACATAGACTCTGATGATGGAGATATAAAGCATAGGAAATAGTTGGATAAAACACAGAATTTGATTTTCTAGGTAATTCAGGGCAAAGAAAAACCCTTCACAATGTTTTATTATCAAGAACAGACCAATAGTCTGAGAAAACTTTGTCTTTTTAACAGAGAGAAAACCAAATTTTAATTCTGCAACAGCTTGCTTTTGATATTAAAATCATTTTCAAATAAATTCATTTTAATATTAGCCAGCTTGATCACACATTAAAATTCTTTCCCCAAGATTCCTTTTCATAAACTACAGGTTTCCTTTTTACATTCAGATTTTACCCTAAAATTTTCCTCTTTAAATAACTAGCCTCTCACTTTTATGACAAAATTACTTTGTTTTTCCTTCAACACAAGAAAAATGCATTTTTAGTCCTCATAACTTCTTTTACCAAAAAACACACATCTTATTTTCTTGTGTGCAGAGATGCTTCTTATTATTTTCAGTAATTTAATTATCCCTATTAAAATCCTTAAGTTTTAGAAAACTGGTTGTAATCACTTGTGAACTGTTGCACCAGCATTCTTTTAGACTGGCAAATTTATGAATATATTTAATAACTTCTAGAAACATGCTTCTTCATAGTCCAGTCTTTTAAGAGTACAAAACATGTTTACTGACAGACCCAAATTTATCTTTTGTTTCTTTGTAATAAGATAAAAGTAGATAAACTTAGACCTTTTAGCAATTGATGTTTCAGTAGTTTATCTTATTTGGAAATGATCTAGATAGTTAATGAATTCCCATCATTAGCAAAATTCTAAGGGTGGAAGTTGCTAAAGAGATTTTGGGCAACTATTTAAGTAGACATGCCATAAAACATAAATATTGCCAGGAAGTTTGTTTATAAGCTTTGGTCTTACTTACATCTACTTGTTCTTAATTATGTTTAAATTCCATGTAAAAACTTCATGAGACAGCAAAGTCAATCATTCTCCCAACCTATTTTATTTTTGAAAACATTTTGTAACAGAGATAATATCATCTTATTCTTGGTGAATCTAGGTAGAACAAAAGTATAATTAATGTTGATAACTCTGAAGATATGTCTATTTATATTAAACCAATAATCTTAAGCTAGCTTTTATTTACTGAAAATTTTCCTATATCACATAAGCTTGAAAAACATTTGGGTTGTTTTTTATTATATTTCTGAGATTTAAAAATGCTTAATTTATAAGCACTTATTTTTAAACCAGTTAAATACAGCTCTTTTAAAATTAATTTTAGCAATACCATCTGGTGATAGGAAAATATCGCACATCTACACCCATATATAGACATACTTGAACATATAGACAGATCCAACCAGAGACATTATAGTTTTGATATGTGTGGAGAGGACACTAAAGATTTGTATTTGACCTTGACAAGCAACCTTATAGAAGCTGTGGGGTAGATTTTGAGCAAGGGTGCTTCTATAGCCATTTGCATTTTTAAAAGGCCTCTTTTCCACCTTCTTTCCCAGTCTTAGGAATTGGGGTTGATTTGGCTAAGATTTATAGGTGGGCTTTGATCTGTTTCTAGAGTTGTATTTCTGGTTTTGTAAACAGTTGTAAGATAAAGACAGTTGCTCTCAGTTCCTTAAAGAATTGAGTTGTAACTTAAATGACAACATATGCTGATCCACCTATCCAAGTACATTATCCTCTATTTGCTTCTTTCTGTCTGGGTACATAGTTCTAATTTTACCTTAGGAAAGAAGACCTTTAAGAAATTCCTATCAGCCTCTAAATATGAGCCTCCAATCTGGCCAACTTCTGACTACAGAGCTTGTCAGTTTTCAGCTGGGACAAATAGTAAATATTTCTGGCAGTAATGAATAACTTCCCCTTAGGTGTAACAGGGGTCCCCAAGGAGGGTGCAAAGGATATTACCTTCCCCAAATCCAGAGTCACTCCAAAGATAACTAAAATAAAGTACCAATAACCTGTACATTCCAGGCAGGGAGAAAGCGTAGCCCTGGTCTTAGGATGCAAAACAGGATAAGCAAGAAAGCAATAGCTGTTCTTGGAAGAGAAAGGATAAATAACCACTGATTTTGGATTTGGAAAGGACAGGGTGTCATGAAATTTTATTTTCTTCTATCAGCCCCTGAACATCAGCCTTCAGTTCATTTGTAGGAGGGCCTAGAAGAAATTCTTGTTACCTATTTCCTCAGTGAGTAGGGGTTTGTGAGTGGCCACTGATCTTTCTAATTATTCTCTAAATTCGGGAGAATCTTCTGAAAAGATCTGCTGCTGGCTGGGGCATGACTTTTTGGGTGAGGGTCTAGGATATATAGACAAAGGACATTGCCCAGGAAAGCCCAAAGCTGAAACAGCCTGATTACAAAGTCCAGCAAAGTCCTATTGCTTGCCCCAGGTGCTTCTGCTAAGTTCACGTCCTGGCTTTCAGCATTTACATGAATAAACCATATACTCTAGGCCTGGATTCAGGCTGGAGTGTTTTTTATAAATCTTAACGGGAAAGGAAAGTAAAACAGGCAAATGGAGCCAGATTTTGAGGAGGGGAATTTATGTTGCATATGAACATTAACTTTTGTTCTAAGCCTAATATCTGTTTTTTTTTGTCTTGTCATGGGAATTCCTAAGGTTAACCATTATACTAGTAAGACAATTGAGAGCTCCTTAAAAAGAATGTTTTTCTTTTAAGTATAGCCAATTCAAAAGATCCAGTATCTGGCCATTGATGAGTAGTATCTATCAATAGCCACTCAAACAAATAAGCCTTTTCATGGAAAGACCCAAAGGTAACTTTCCAGTCTTAGACTAAATCTTTACCATGGATGCAAGAGGTGTCCCTGGGTGAGTATACATGATGTAGCTCCCAAGATTTACTCCCAAAGTTATTATAAGAAAGCAAAGGCCTTTGTTGTACAGGCAGTAAAGCTTCAGTCTCCCAAAGGAATGTGAGATGCCTGCAGTTCCAGACCCACTAATCTGTGACAGGCAGGTGATACTGGAATGGGATTCTTCTAGCACTAGTGAGCAATGGAAGTTGAGATGATAAAGGTTCCTATGGTCTGGGACCTCTTAGTCAAACTCTCCTGGGAGCTGACACAGCTAGAGTCATTCAGTGGAGCCTATTGAATCCACAGCCTTTTGGGCTGCCTACCAGATGCACACCGATATGTGCACCCTTCAGCTGCCAGAGGCCAGAGAGAAAGTTCTCACTGGTCACAAGGCCAAACTGTCAAGATATATAAAGGGCAAAGACCATCTTTGGGAGGAACAAGAGTACTCAACACATTTACCAAGAATTGCTGCAAACACAAGGAGCTAGTTCCACCAATATTCTCTCCTGCTAATCTAAATTTAGGAAGAGAGAAAAAGGACTCTCACCATTCTCACTCCATCGGACCCCACAAATTCCTGGAGGCTGACATAGTAAGAAATCTGACCTCCTTCCCATGATCAGATGTTCCCAAGTCCCAGCTGCAGCGGCCTAAAAGTGAGCAATGTCTGGCGAGATAAAGTGTCTTGCCGACTACACCAGCTGTTAGGGAGGAAAAGCTTTCCTCTACCCTTCAAGGTTCTTTTCAGTGGTCTGAGAAGAATCAAATTGATGTGAGACAGATTAACAGGAGAAAATAAAATTTAATTTCATATGTTATGGGAACCCCACATACAGGAGAGGTTCAAAGACAGAAAGGTAAAATGTGGCATATGTGCCATCCTGAGCTCAGGAATGGGATAGGCACCTGGAGCTTCAAAGGGGAGGAGGGAGATTCACAGGACAATAGCAGAGGAGGTGTTTGTTAATCAGATGTTTGCCCTGCCACACTGATGTGTTCCTCAGATGAAATTTATCTCTGGTAAAGACTCCAGTTGAGATTTTTCTAGGTAGTTAAGGGAGGGGCAGAAATCTCTCTTAAGACTGCAAGGTCTTGATTGCCTTCAGCTCAAAATAGTCCCCATGGCAAAGTTGCACATTTTGGGGTGGTCTACCCTTGGTCCCTGAAGTAATTTCCTTTACGCTCCTTATCTATAGCAAGTATATTATATCAATTGTATTTCCCTAGAGAGGGTTTATGTTTCTTTTCTCAAACTTGTATTTGGTCCTTTGGCAATATCCCTGTTCTTTTTTCATTCTGTTCTTATGGTTTATGTTTCTTCCTTTATAATTTTAAACATGTTAACTATCTCTTTTATATTGTCCTATTACCTTTGGTTCTTGTTTTGCAGTTTTTCCCATTTCTTTTATCTGTGATTTTCCCTCACGGCAATTCATTTCCTCACGCAGTTTGTTATTTCTGTTTATCTTCAGTGTGGCTCCTGTTTTTATGGTAAGTTCCAGTTCCCTGGGTTTAGAGATGACCTCCACAGGGGTAGTTCTCTGTTTTCCTCTACAAGGACCTTATGGATTTCTTTAGTGCTGAATACTTTTTACATGAATGTTGTGTCTCTTGACCACTGTGCTAGGCAGGTAGTACTCACAGCAGGGCTGGCATGGGTTTCTGATTTCTAGTATTTTTCTTTTTTCTTCCCTAAAGCTCAAGTTGATGACAAGCTTCCTTGTCACTTTCAGACTGATGGATAGAATGTTTCTCATTCTCATTTCTTATTTCAAGTCTGGAGCAGCGTTTGCAGATTCCAGCCCTGTGTTTTAGCTTATCTGTGACTCAGCCTATCGCAAGTTCTAGTTTTCCATAAATCCCTTGTCTTAAGTTCCCACCCTCATTTCACTTTTTTTCCCCCTTACACTATGAATATATATATTTTCTTGTTAAGTTTTATCTGTAATTTTTATCCATTTGAAGTAAGAGTGAGGGATTTACCAATATAGTGACCATAATTCCACAAATAAGACTTGAAGAGAAAATTACTTTTTATAGTAAGTCGAAGATGACTCTCTTGGGGAGTAAAATGTAAAATTTGCCTGAATTTTTAAAATAGTCTGGACACTAAAGAAATTTTGTGTGAGGCAGAGGTTTAGGCCAATTTCCTCCATTCCCTGAGGTTACATGTTTGTTCTGTTTGTCACTGGGGGTGCTTCTGTGGAAAAGTTTGAGAAGTCCTGCCCTGAGATGACCTTGACTGCTAGAATGGAAATGGCTCTGTGGGCAAGTCCCAGACACGTAAATTAACACCCGCAGCTTGAGAGCACTTGCGTGGCCCATTGGTCTGCATCTAATGTTTGGCCCAGGCCTGCCCTAGAACGTCAGAAAACAGATCTTTAAAAATTATTTTTATTCCTGATAAAAGTTAAGACAGTACAAAAGGCTGTTAAGTGGAAAGTGCCCCAAGCAGTCATTCCTCCCTTTCCCTCCTATTCCCATAAGTCCCCACTGCTAAGAGCTTCTCATAGAACTTTCCAGAAATGTTAATGTGTGCTATATAGACTTTTTTTTTTCTTTTTAACACCAATGGGATCATAGTATACTTGTTTTGGAGATGTAAATTTTTTAATTTACCCATATACATTGGTTGCATTTTCCTACCAGCACATGTAGCTCTATCTCGTGTTTTCAGCAGCCCCATATATATTAAGGATCCTCTATTCATAGACATTGGGTTTATTTCTCTATTTTTGCTATTTCCAAAAACACTTTAAGGAGTGTACTTGTGCATACATCTTCTTGTAAACGTGTGAGCAGAACTCAAAGTTTTGTGCATTTAAATCTTTGATGGACAAGTCTGGACAGCTCCCCAAAACCTCAGCAGCAAGTAACACTGTTGCCAACAGTGGCAGTGTCCCTGGTAAGCAAGACTTTAAGGAGCCTCCAAATTTGTCCTCTCTGCTTGACTTCCCCAGAGAGTGCAGAGATACTGTACCCCATCAAAGACAAAAATGTGGTTATTGCTGTCAAGATCAGATGCTGCTTGCTTTTGAGGAATCTGGTTGATTGAGTGGCTTTTGGGACTCCACATGGGGGCCAGACATGGGTTGGAAGCCGGTGAGGGCAGAAAAAAGGTCAGTGGATGAAGAAGTACATATACACTGAACTCCTTATTAACTGTATTATTGTTTCTTTTGGCAAGTAATATATTTCCACTGTTAAAAAAAAGTGGAAAACAAAATACCAACAGCATTCCTCAATGAACTGGAGCAAATAATTCTAAAATTCATATGGAACCACAAAAGACACCGAATGGCCAAAGCAATCTTGAGAAGGAAGAATAAGAAAGGAGGAATTATGCTCCCTGACTTCAAGCTCTACTACAAAGCTACAGTAATCAAGACAATTTGGTATTGGCACAAGAACAGACCTACAGACGAGTGGAACAGAATAGAAAATCCAAACATCAACCCAAACATATACAGTCAATTAATATATGATAAAGGAGCCTTGGATATACAATGGGGCGATGACAGCCTCTTCAGCAGCTGGTGTTGGAAAAACTGGACAGCTATATGTAAGAGAATGAAACCGGACTACTGTCTAACCCCATACACAAAAGTAAACTCAAAATGGATCAAAGACCTGAATGTAAGTCATGAAACCATAAAACTCTTAGAAAAAAACATAGGCAAAAATCTCTTGGACATAAACATGAGCAACTTCTTCATGAACATATCTCCCGGGCAAGGGAAACAAAAGCAAAAATGAACAAGTGGGACTATATCAAGCTGAAAATCTTCTGTACAGCAAAGGACACCATCAGTAGAACAAAAAGACATCCTACAGTATGGGAGAACATATTCATAAATGACATATCCGATAAGGGGCTGACATCCAAAATATATAAAGAACTCACGCACCTCAACAAACAAAAAGCAAATAATCCAATTAAGAAATAGGCAGAGGATATGAATAGACACTTCTCCAAAAGAAAGAAATTCAGATGGCCAACAGGCACATGAAAAGATGCTCCACATCACTAATCATCAGAGAAATGCAGATTAAAACCACAATGAGATATCACCTCACATCAGTGAGAATGGCCAACATCCAAAACACAAACAACAACAGATGTTGGCGAGGATGTGGAGAAAAGGGAAATCTCCTACACTGCTGGTGGGAATGCAAATTAGTTCAACCATTGTGGAAAGCAGTATGGAGGTTCCTCAAAAAAACTCAAAAATAGAAATACCATTTGACCCAGGAATCCCACTCCTAGGAATTTACCCTATGAATGCAGCGGCCCAGTTTCAAAAAGACAGATTCACCCCTATGTTTATTGCAGCACTATTTACAATAGCCAAGAAATGGAAGCAACCTAAGTGTCCATCAGTAGATGAATGGGTAAAGAAGAGGTGGTACATATACACAATGGAATATTATTCAGCCATAAGAAGAAAACAAATCCTACCATTTGCAACAACATGGATGAAGCTAGAGGGTATTATGCTCAGTGAAATAAGCCAAGCGGAAAAAGACAAGTATCAAATGATTTCACTCATATGTGGAGCATAAGAGCAAAGAAAAAAACTGAAAGAAAAAAACAGCAGCAAACTCATAGAACCCAAGAATGGAGTAACAGTTACCAAAGGGAAAGGGACTGGGGAGGATGGGTGGGAAGGGAGGGACAAGGGGAAAAGGGGGCATTACGATTAGCAGACATAATGTTGGGGGGCATGGGGAGGGCTATACAACTCAGAGAAGACAAGTAGTGATTCTATAGCATCTCACTATGGTGATGCACAGTGACTGTAATGGGGTAAGTGGGGGGGACCTGATGAAGTGGGGAGTTTAGTAACCATAATGTTGCACATGTAACTGTAGATTAATGATATCAAAAAAAAAGTGGAAAAGACGAAAACACACAAAGGAGTTAATAAAGCTACTAATGTGTGGGTAATTAAATAGTGATAATCACTTAAATAATTATTTGTTCTGTTAAATAAATAAAACGACTTTGTGGGTAGGGGTAATTGGCCCACAAAGCATTTAATAAAAATCCTAGCACTGAGACAAAGTGTATTTAGAAATATGGCCCTTTGTTCTTGGAAACCAGTTGTTGAGCACTTTGAGTATCTCTTCTGTGCACACTGTGTGTGCAGAAAGTTTGAAAGTAAAGATAATGCAAAGCTGTACCATGTAAATAGTTGCCAAAATTTACACTGACCTTTATGATTTGTAACTCTCTTTTAACTTAAGGAGCCCCTCTGATGTATTATTCTTTTGCATTCTTTTTTGGTGACTGCATATTATGGCATGGATGTACCATCATTCATTTAGTTAATCTAAATGTCATTAGACATTTTGGTTATTTCCAACATTTTAATGTCAAAAGCAACACTGTAGAATATTCTTGATTGCATAGTAGTGCCTTACACACTTCTTCAACAGTTTCCTCAGGAGACATGTTTAGATGTAGAACAGCTGTTCAAAGGTTATGTACATTTTTTTAATTAAAGTATCATTTGATATACAATCTTATGTCGGTTTCGAATATACAACACAGTGGCTCAGCAGTTACCTATATCATTAAATCCCCCCCCTCTCTCGTGCAGTTACTATCTATCAATGTAGTAAGATGTTACAGAATCACTGACTATATTCTGCATGCTGGGTTATGTACATTTGTAAGTCTTTTTTTATCTGTTTTGCCAAACTGACCTCTGGAAAGGTTGCATGAATTTGTGTTGCCTCCCAGGTTACACGTTACACCATTTCCCTTGCCACTATGTGGTATATTTTCTTTACCATTTTATGAAGAACAGAAAGAACAAAACAGAAAAAAAGAAATGAATGTCTTGTTTTTCAACTTCATTTTTTTATTACTGGTGAGTGTAGCATTTTTATATGTTTTTATAACTAACTTATTATATATGCTTTACATGGGCATTCATTTAAAAAAAATTGATCTGTAAGAGTGCCTGATAAAGATATCAAACCTTTGTCATATATGCTGCAGATATTCTTCTCATTTTTTTCTGGGAATTTCTTGATAATCCTTTTGAAGGAGAGATTTGACACACCGTTGAGGGTATCTTTTCCCTTCCTGTTCTGAGAGCCAGCTATAAGCTCAGCAGCTGTCTTTCAGCAGAGGGTTCCAAAGCCCAGAGGCTGAGAAATCCTGGCGGAGTGTTGAGGGCAAGCGGACCTCCTTGCCAAAGTTTCTGTTGGCAGAGTCTGGCCAAGGATGACGGTCATTGCATAGAATGAGAAGGAGCTGGGGGCTTCGGACAAGGATTGCTTTACTGCTGCCGGGATCACGGCCAAAGTGTTTTGCTGTAGGGTCCCTCCCAAACCCGGTCACTTGTCTCGTGATCTGAGAGAGTGGCTTTAGCAAAACGCCCTGGGATGTTGAGCATATTGTTTCTGAATTCCAAGCAGGCCATCATGATATGGGGCCTCCTTCTTTGTCCTTGGTGGCTGCCGGGCTGGCAGGCTGTCTTTCATTGTCTGTAAAATGTTCCCCTGGACATAAATGTCACTTTGGGCACTGGGACCTTGGATTTTTGTCCTCATTCAAAGCCTATCCATCTTTAGTCAACAGTACTTGAGTGGCATGGAATGCAAAACCAGCTGTTTTCTTGGTGGGGGTCATTATTAAAATGCCTAGAATTCCTGCAGCCGTCAATACCAGACAAGAGAGTGGAGCCCACACCAAAGGCAGAGAGAAGGAAAAGGCTCAGTTCTTGCTGACATTTGTGAACCACTTACTCAACTGGCCCTGGAGTTCCCTACAGGGAATTTTTATTGTATAAAATAATACATTCCTGTATTGATTATGCTGGTTCCAGTCCGGGTTTGTGTTTTTTACAGCCAGAGTCTCCCAGTGGGTGGAGCAGTTATAATGCCAAAGCCCCATAAAACCCCACTGAGCCTTAGCACGTCCCAGGGGCAGGATCTGAACATGCACAGTGGTGGTGTTCTTTTGCAAATCTTGGAGATGAAGGTTCTTTTTCATTTTCCCCTAGGGACCCAGTCCTCTCACCTCCGCTGAGGTTTACACTTTCATTCCTCTTGGCTTCACTCTCCTAGGAAAGTCAAGGAAAACTTCCCATCTTGTGCTCTCTTCAGGCTGCTGTTTGTGAGGAGGCACAAGTCACTGCTTATTGGACAAGGCCTGGCTCAGGAGTGCGAGGAAAGGCTTGCCAGGCGGCAGGGGGTGGGGAGCAGCTCACTAGTGGGGAGGCAAAGAAGATCTCCAGCCAGAGAAGATGTGGGGAAGATCAGTCATGTTGAGTATGTTCGGGTTGCAGTGTTTCCCATCTGGGAACTTTAAGCAGCCTGGGGGTGCTGAGAAGCTCAGGGGCACTGGCTTTGGGGATGGTTAAGACGGTGGACTGATGGTATTGCCCTCTGGACCCGGTCTCTTTCCTTCTCCTTGCCTTATCACCCTTGGAATTGGCTTCCTCCTCCAGCTGGTTTCAAGATGGTGGCATCAACCTGAAAAATAACATCCTTAGGAATCTGAGACCCTCTCCTCCTGTGCCTTCTCTCAGGAGAGAGGGCATTCCGATTCCTGCCTCACTGCACCCCTACCTACAGGTTCTTTTCTGATTGTGTTTTATTGGCCATCAATGTGTGGTGGGCTTTCCCTGAGGAAATCACTGGCCACCGAGAAGGAGCCCTGGGCTCACAGCACCATGGGAGTGGCGTGGATGGCTGAACAAAATGGGTGTTCTTTTCAGAAGGCAGATGAGGATTATGGGTACTGTGACAGTCAAGGGTGCTGTGCGTAAATATGATTTGCAGAGTTGCTCCATGTTCCAGGGCTTGATCTATAATATTTCTAACACCCACCTCAACTCCACGAGGTTCTAACATTACCTCATTTTACAGAGGCATAGACTGCTTAGAGGTTAAGGTTTTTTTGATATTATTAAACAACCTTTTCCAAAAATACTGTGGTAATAGAGTTTGCAAGTGGGTAGCTCAGGGATATGATTTCCCAGGTTGGGGGTGGAGTTCAGCCAAGTGCAGTGCAAGCCCACCTTTCAGGGAGGCCAAGAGCCTGTTGGAAGCAGGCTTTGCCCTGGATGCCCCTTGCCTCCAGCCGTAGAGAACCACCAACAGCCAAGACAGGCCCATTCAGAATAATGGGAAGGCTTGCCAGGTACTAGATGGAAGTACACTGGAGAACAAGGTAGGCACAAACCTTTTAGACTGAGGTGTCTTTCTGCCCCCACTGCACCCCACTAGGGGCCACCCAACAAATGATGCCCCGGGGCCTTGGCATGCAATTAAAAGTGAAGAAATGCTTAATCAAATCATGCCCCTTGAAGTGAGTTGGTCTAGAATGAAAAACTGTGCAGCGCTGCCCACAGTGGAAATTTACCAGGTCCAAGCAGACACCAAATCCTCCCAGATTGTTTGGAAATAGATACTGTTGTGTTCTGTAATGCTCTGAGATATATTTGCAATTAAAAACCTTCCAATGAACAAGGACTGCTTTAGGAGATCACACGCAGACACAAACATGTGCACACACACACCTCACTCCCCTGCCTCACTGCTTAGGAGAAGCAGAAACCCACAGAGGGCACTCAAGCCACCCCAAATGTCTCTTCCAGTTGGCTGAGACTCATGAATCCCTTCTATTGCCTATTGAGACATCTCTCATTTTAAAAAGTTTATTTATATTTTCCCCCCTCAAAAATGTCATGACTAACTTTCCATTCATTATCAAAAATACGCTTTTGCCACTAATTTCCCTTCTTGGTTAAAATAAACAAAGAAGCAAACCCTGTTGGCATTGCATCTAGGATGCGCTCTGTTGTCAACAACAGAAAATTTTTCTTCACGGAGCTTGAAGAGCCCTCTCGTGAGAATTCCCTGTGCAGTTCCTCTGTGTTTTCGCTCCATTTGACATGGAGGGCAACTAGAGACCACGAAGTACAGGGGCAAGGGGAGGCTGTCTTGGACATGCCAGGAACAAGCATTTCATCCTTTAAGGCTCAGCTCCAATTGCTCAGGCTGGCTACTCCCTCCTCCCCTCCCCACTGTCACCTCCCCAGCAAACCGGTGTACTCAGCCGAGGGTGTGGAGTCATGTGACCCTGGGGCGGCTGCTGTGTGACCTCGGGAAGTCTGTGCACTATTCTGGGCCTCGGTTTCATCAGCCATAATATGAAGCTGTAGGATCTTATTTCTAAGCCTCTCTTGCACTGAAATCCTAGGATTCAAACCCAAAATGTCTAAATGAAAAAACACAAGGCAGGGGCAGAATACTTGACAAAAAAAAAAATCTTAGTTTCCAGGATTCAGGAGTATGTAGTGAAGGACTCTGTGTGAAAGTGAAACACTTCATTCTCAAAAGGCAGAATCAAAAAAACTCAGAAAACCAATTCATCCAAAGCTTCCATCCCAACAACACAGCTAAGAGCCTGCCTTGAATCCCCAGAATATATCTATAACTGGAGGAGCAGAAAGGGAGTGGAGAACAACCCTCCTTGAATCCCCAGAATATATCTATAACTGAAGGAGCAGAAAGGGAGTGGAGAACAACCCTCCTTGAATCCCCAGAATATATCTATAACTGGAGGAGCAGAAAGGGAGTGGAGAACAACCCTCCTTGAATCCCCAGAATATATCTATAACTGAAGGAGCAGAAAGGGAGTGGAGAACAACCCTCCTTGAATCCCCAGAATATATCTATAACTGGAGGAGCAGAAAGGGAGTGGAGAACAACCCTCCTTGAATCCCCAGAATATATCTATAACTGGAGGAGCAGAAAGGGAGTGGAGAACAACCCTCCTTGAATCCCCAGAATATATCTATAACTGGAGGAGCAGAAAGGGAGTGGAGACCAACCCTCCTTGAATCCCCAGAATATATCTATAACTGGAGGAGCAGAAAGGGAGTGGAGAACAACCCTCCTTGAATCCCCAGAATATATCTATAACTGGAGGAGCAGAAAGGGAGTGGAGAACAACCCTCCTTGAATCCCCAGAATATATCTATAACTGGAGGAGCAGAAAGGGAGTGGAGAACAACCCTCCTTGAATCCCCAGAATATATCTATAACTGGAGGAGCAGAAAGGGAGTGGAGACCAACCCTCCTTGAATCCCCAGAATATATCTATAACTGGAGGAGCAGAAAGGGAGTGGAGAACAACCCTCCTTGAATCCCCAGAATATATCTATAACTGGAGGAGCAGAAAGGGAGTGGAGAACAACCCTCCTTGAATCCCCAGAATATATCTATAACTGGAGGAGCAGAAAGGGAGTGGGAGAACAACCCTCCTTGAATCCCCAGAATATATCTATAACTGGAGGAGCAGAAAGGGAGTGGAGAACAACCCTCCTTGACTGCCTTGAGACAGGGGAAAGTTCTCAGCCCTTTAGTCCTTCTATTTCATGACTTAATGTGCGTGCCTCTTGGGAGGACTGGAGATTGGGGCAGGTCTGCAGGCCTTCTGGAGAAATGATGAGAGTCCTGGGGATGCTGATGTTCTTCCTGACCAAAGAGAGGAGCAGAGGTCTCAGGAGGGACTCACCTTAAAGTAAATGAAGGCAAAACTTTGAGACGTCCTGTGATAGATGGGGCCACTGGTAGACACTGGTAGATGAGACACTGGGCTGGTCTCCTGAGGACTTGTTTCACATGGAAGGGATGTGAGGCAGAAAGAGGGAATACTGTTGGGAAAGATGTGACCTTTCAAGATTGGCCAAAAGGAGCACCTGTCTCTACTGGGGAGTCTCCCTGTCTGGGGTGTGGCAGCAGTAATGGGCCCAAACTCTTTGGAGATATATGATATAAATCTGGCAATGTGATTAGGTTCTGCAACCACAGCAGTGAATTCCAACTGCTTAGGACCTGGGTCCCCTTGGACATTTGGAAACAGGAAGGACTTGAAAGGGTGGACGCTTGGGTGGCCATAATAGTACTAGGTGGGAGCAGTCATAGCCACCCCCTAAATCAGGGTGGTGTAGGGAAATAAAGATGATACCAACAACATTCTAACAGCCATGGCTCCCAGTTCAGGTCAGGAGACGTATGCTTGTGCTTATTTCAAAGGAAATGAGAAAAATTATGATACACTCCCTCCTTCCTAAATTCATTTAATTTAAAGGACTGTTCTCTATTTTGAGATTATGTCTTCAATTTTGGTATTAAAAATGTCCTTTCTTTATAAAACAGTGGCAATAGGTGGTAGTTTTTAAAAACTGCTCCAACTTAACAACATCAAAAGTTGCAAATCTACTTCATACCTGTGGCCCATTCTGCTAGTTTTCTCTCAATATTGGTTTTCCCCTTGTTCCACACCAAGAGAAATTTAAAGGGGCATATGACCATCCAGAATAAAGCCTACAGTTTCCAGTATTCCTTGGAGCTAAGTATAGCCATTTGTTCAAGTTCTGACCAATAGGATGTTTGCGGAAGTGATGCCTGCAACATCTGGGTAGTGTCCTTAGAAGGATGGAGCTGTGTGCCCCCTGCCACTTTCCTTCCTCCCTAAGTCCGTGGTGTAAGTATGGAGTTATCTGGACTATGCAGAAGAATGTAATACATTTGGGGAGGCAGAGGGACAAGACAGAAGGAGCCTGGGTGCCCCAAACCATAGCACTACTATATCAGCCCTAGATGTTTACCCAAGAAAGAAATGGCCATTTATATTTCTTGTCTTTGCAGATAAAATGAGTCAGAATTTACAGGATATTTACAATGATGGAAATAGATGAGATTATCCTCATAGGGTTAGGGAGTCAAGGGAGAAAAGAAGAGGTCCTAGAATGCAGCCTGAAAGAACTCCAACCTGTAATAGTTACGTAGAGGAGGAAGAACCCCTCAGGAGACTGAGGAGGGGAAGCCAGAAAAATAGAAAAGCCAAAATGGTGTGAAGGAGTCAATGGGAGAGTGTCTTTCAGAAGAAGGGAGTTGTGAACCAGTTTCAGGGATGCTGAGAGGTCAAGTAAGAAGAGACCCCGCACACTGGCCATTCTGTTTAAAATGGAAGTAACTGGTGACCTTATCAGGGACTGTTTCATTGAAGTGGTGAGATGAAAGCCAGGGGAGGGAGTGAGGAGTAAATGGGAAGTGAGAGATATAGACAACATTTTCAAGATGTATGGCCATGAAGAAAAGGATAGGAGCTAGAGAGAGATGGGGAACGTCACTCTTCTATCACCTCCTTCCCTTCCCCTCCCCTCCCTGCTTCTCCTTTCCTCTCATCGCCTCACCTTTTTTCTTTTCCTTTGCTCCTTTTCTTCCTTTTTAAGAGGTTGCAGAATATAGGGCATTTAAATACCGATGAGAAGAATCCAAAACAGAAGAGATGGAAGAAACAGGATAAAGAGAAAGTAATTGATAGCACAAGGCTCCCAAGAAGATTGGAGGCAGGAGAGGCAGAGATCATCTGTGAAGGAACTGGCTCTCCATAGGAAGGTGAAGAGCTGGGTACAAGCTCAGAATGTATATTTATAGATTTGGCAGGGGGCAACTGATTATTTCTCAGTGCAATAGAAGGTAAGGACTCTTGCTGAGAGTGAAGGAAGGCAGAATGGTTGTAGATGTGATGATATCAGAGAAGGTGTGAAATACGATTGTGAAATTGGAGCCCAGGCTGACGGGAGGAACCCTTGGAGGGCGTGGTGCGGTAGGCAGTCCCGACCGTGTAGTTGAAGTGGGTCTGTACAGTTCTGGGAACTGCCTCCAGTAAGGCTCTGCTCGCTGGTGCCTGGTGGGGAGAAGATGGATGTTGACATTCCTCCAGGGTTGGAATTTGCTGAATGGGTGGGATGTAAGGACAGAAGAGAAAGGGAATGTGTAATATCTGGAAGAGAGTCCTACATGACGAGACTATTGAAGTAGGATAAAATGGAAGGTGATGAGTGTGAAGGCAGTGGACGAGGAACATCCAGAGGGGTCACTGGCCCAAAGGCCTCAGTGGCGTTGAGTCATGATGCAGTGGGGTTATGAAATTGAGAGGGAAGTCAGAATAGGAGGTCATGGACAGAGTGAGGGCACTTGGGTTTGAGAGTTAGAGGTGGAGAACCCGAGTGTCAGCCAGGATAGGTGAGCATGGGAATGGGATGCTGAGGAGGTGGAAGGCAAATGCTTACGAGAAACTGAGCGGACAGGACCTTGGCTGGCCCACCTGCAAGGATTCCAAAGCAGCAACGTGAAGGGGGTTGAGGAAGTGGTGAGCCATTTGCTAAGTAGGGGTTGGATAAGGAAATGTACCAAAGAAAGTCCAGAGATGATCTAGACTGGGGCAGGGAAAGACCTGAATGACCTTAGTCTCAACTGAGCAGGTAATCTGCAAATCTGTGAAAAAGAAATGTGCTGGAAGTACCAATATGGAGCAAGGAAATGTGAGCCAGTTCCTAGCCCCAAGGTCCAGAGCGTAAGATTAAGCAGTTTCCATGTGGGAGGCCTGTAACAAAAGCAGTATTTCTGCGTGGGCAAGTACCCACCAGCCAGCTAAGTCACCTTAGCATCTCCTGGGAAGCTTTTAAAATGCAGATTCTGGGGTCCCACCTAGGCTAATTAAGTCTGAATGTTTAGGGAATGTGCCAGAGCACAGGGCTGGCTTCATAGGCACAGACCCGTGCAGCCACACGCTTAGAAGGGCCCCACTCTTGGTTTAATGCTCTGCCGTCGTCATCTTGAAATTCTTAATAATTTTTTAACAAGAGGCCCTGCAAATCCATTTTGCACGGGGCCTTGCAAATTAGGGTAACCAGGCCTGTTTGGACTGCACCACCTTTTTGAAAATCTCTACAGGGGTTTCTGAGCGGCCAGGGTCGAGTGTCACCAAGTTAGTTGGAGGGAGCATGTGAAGAAGTGGGTGAGGGTGTAGGACGTTTGTCCTTACAAAGAAGCAGTGTGCAGACTGGGAGGGAGGGAGGAGTGGCCGACTGAGTTGGAGGAATCTGGCAGAGGGCAGGACGCGGAGGTGGGTGGGCAGAGATTTCCACTCCAGGTTTGCGCCTGGCTCCTTGGGGAGGAAGGAGTGCTTGAGCCCAGCGAGATTGTGCCCCGGCCTGGAAGGGAGGCGAGTGGTGGGGTGGGGAGCCTTGCCTTACAGTCTCCTGCAGTGTGCACGGGGGCGAGGCTGGGGCCGTGGGTAGAAGGGCAGGGCCGCTGTAGGGGTGGGGACAGATGTGAACCGGCTGAGCACGGGGCTCTGGGCCGGGGCACTGTGTGCCCGTGTCAGGCGTTGGGGCTGGGGTGGCGGGGAGGGTCTCCAGGGCTCCTGCAAGCTGAGTGACCCATGCTGTTGGGGCTGGGTCCGTCTGTCTAGACTCAGGAGCCGCCATCCCATGGATGACATGTGCAGCGATGCCAGCCTCCAGTTTTGAGCACTGGGAATGCTCGGGAGCCTTACCAGGGACATGGCATGTCCGTGAGAATCTCAGACCCCTGGGAGTCTGAGAAGAAGCAAGCAGGGCCGCGCAAACCGACCCAGGGCTCTGGGAAGAGGAGGCTCCCCGGAGAAACGACCACAAACGCAGGCGCCGTGGGGTCACGTGTCCGTGAAATGTTGGTTGTTTTTCTAAACTGGGAGAGATAAGAGGTGGTGAAATCACCCCTGAGCTTCGGCCCTTCGGTATAAATGTTTTGTTCAGAATCACCCAGGCAGGGCTGGGCCTGGAGGAGAAGGCAGGTACGCAACCCTGCGGCTGCTCCACTAGGAGCCCTTTGTCGCGGGCCTGGCGAGGCCCCTGGGGCTCCAGAGGCCCCTCTGGGCAGACGCCTCCTTCGGCAAAGGGAAAGCTGGGAAAGCCTCATGTGGGGCTTGTATGTCCCGGGCAGCTGCAGACACCGGCGTCACTCCCCAAACCCAAACGTGGCCTGGCAGCAGGAGAGGCTGGGGACGGTCGTCTGACTGAGGACATCCCCACATGTGCCAGAGCAGGCTCAATCTCGTGCTACTTCGGGTACAGCTGGGGCCTGAGGGCAGCCTCTCTTCTGGCTACGTTTCATCTCATTTGGCCTCACAGGGCTGAGCTCCCGCTGCCCACCGGCCTCCGTTTTCAACCCCCCGCTTCTCACACCTTCCCCTGTGACCCCCAAGTCCTCCCTGAAATCTCCTCCTTCTCCTTCGTCCTTTGCCTGAGAACCTTGCCCCAACCTCTTGAATCGGGAGCTCGTCAAGTTTCTTGCTTTGCTGGCTTTTCCCCATCCACCTCTGCTTTTGGGTCAGAAGAGGGTCGGAGCGGGGCTTCAGATTAGGAAGGTGGAGAAAGAAAGGAATGGTCTGGATTCTGGAAGACAGTAGAGTGTTCCCCCCTCACCCCTTCACTCAACCCTGGGGGCTTAAACTTTTGCACAAAATGGTTAACCTGCTGAGATTTGCAAAGCCTAAGGGCTGCCTTTGCTCAAGAATCTTTGTTTCTCCACCAACCTTGAAATACATGAAAAAGTCTCTTTGACTTGCCCCTTTCCTACATCTGAGGGCTTTTTCCTTTCGCTGCCACAGGTAGTGGGAAGCCAGGCTGCCAGGTTCTCCTCCTGAAAATCTCCTCCACCTTGCAAGGCCAAGAACTGCCTCCATCCTCTGCCTGCGAATACGTGGGGCAACGTGGCTGTGTGGCGCCCCTGTGCGCATGGCGGTGTCCTCTCCGGCTCTGGGCTATGTAGTCACCAGCATATCGGGCAGCTCTGCCAGTGCCCTCCGTGGGGGTCAGTGCTGGTCTCTCTGCCAGGGATGCCGAGTCCTTTCTCTGATCTGGGGAACATCCCTGGTGTATTTCCTGAGCCAGAACATCTCTCATGTCTCAACAGCTTTGGTCTCTGGCTGAGGGTCCGATACTGGGGCTCCGGCACCTCCTGTTTGGGTGTTAGCCCACATTTGTCTGCAGCCCCTGCCCCGGCTCAGTGATCTCCAAACTCTTCTGATTATGTGCCCATTTAATAAGACATTGGAGGACCTATGTCCCCACATGCTTACTTATAAACTGGACACTGTGTAAACTGTAAAGCATATGTAAAGTGGAATTTAAAGCAAGGAACGTGATGAAATAAACAATGCTCTAAGTGTCGTGAATCACGTAGGCTTTGTATTACCATGGTTATGACCTCAGAACATAAAACTCATATTAAAGTTTAGATTTAAGGTTTATTATTGGCAATAAGGGATACAAGTACTCACTTGAAGTAGTTTTCTTGTTAATTTGGGCTCGTTTTGGGCTGGCTTCTTGTCAGCTCTAGTGGGCTCCACAGCATTTTCCCTGTGCCCTGTGGTGAGCGGAAGCCCTCTCATAGGGGACAGGTCAGCTCTGTCTGGCCTTGGTGCTCCCAGCATTATTTCCAGTCAGGATTTTTAATAGTCATCTTGAAACTACCCATTCATTTTGTGAGCATTGACTATATTACAAGAGGATTTACTAATCTATAAATCCACTTACCCTGCTCCAGGGGCTCTGCCGGCCCTATGGTGTGCAACTCCCACCTCCCTCAAGGTGCCTCAAATCCTGCTCGTGAGGGATCAGGGCACCCATGAGAACCTTTCTACTAAATCTTAGAATATTAGCTTCTTAGCACTGTCATAACAGGATCCCACAGATTGAATGGCTTGATCAGTTGAAATTTATTTTCTCATAGTTCGGGGGTAGCAGTCCGAGCTGAAGGCGTGAGCAGGGCTGGTCCCTCCGGAGGCTGTGGGGAGACCCTGCTTCAGGCCTCTCCCCCAGCTGCTGCTGGTGGCTGGCTCTCTGGGGCTCCTTGGCTTGAACCCTCATCACCCTCATGTCTGCCCTCGCCTTCACCTGGCGTGCTGTGTGTGTGTGTGTCCAAACGTCCCCTTTTTATAAGGACACAAGTCATATTGGCTTAGGGCCCACCCTCACAACCTCATTTTAACCTGATTAGCTCTGTGAAGACCCTAACTCCAAATAACGTCACTTCCTGAGGTGGTGGGGGTTAAGACTCTTCACATAATCTTTTTTGGGGGCAAAACATTCAACCATAACAATTAGTAAAGCTCATTTTTTCTTACCTTTTAGATACAAATAACATAGAACTAGAAGCTCTAGTGGCTTCCTCTGGCAGAATGTACTTTTCTTTGGAGACCGACGCCTCGTGAGCTCTGTCCCTCCTCCCTCTTCCCCGACGGTCATTCACCCTCAGTTCCCACGGGGGGCAGGGAGGGTGTGGGTGTGTCGAGGATTGGGTTTTCAGGAGTGCCACTTAGGACTCTGCAGAAGACTAGTTTCATGATGGACTTCTGGCAACAAGCTGGCTAAGGGAGCCACCGGTGAGTCTTCTCTCCCTTGTCCCAAACCTCAGAAATAATAGGAAAGACAGTTTTGATCAAACAGAACTGCACTCAGAAGTAAGGAGCAGGGAAATGGTTTGATTGTTCTTCAAAAAGTTAAACGTAGAATTACCATATGATGTAGCTGTTCCCCTCCTAAGTATATATCTCAAAGAACTGAAATGTTTTCAAACAAAAACTTGTACATGAAAAAACTATTCACCATAGCCAAAAGGTGGAACAACCCCCCCAAAAGTCTGTCAGCTGGCAAATGGATAAACATAAAGTGGTATGTTCACACAATGGAATATTACTGTGCTATAACAAGGAGTAAAGTTCTAATGCCTCCCACGTCATGGGTGAACCTCAGACACTTTATGCTAGTGAAAGCAGCCAGATATAAAACTCATATTGTATGATTGCGTTTATATGAAAAGTCTGGAATAGGTTGATCCATAGGGACAGAAAGCATATTAAGGTTGCCAGGAGCTGGCTGTGGGTGATGGGGAGGGACTGCTTAATGGGACAGGGTTTTCTTCTATGGTAACAAAAATGTTTTGGAACTGCATAAAGGGGGTGGTTGCACTATTTTGTGAATCACTGAACTGTATACTGTAAGACGGTTAATATTACATAATAAGAATTTCCCTCAGTTAAAAAAATAAAAAGCAGGAAGGAGGTCTCGGGGGAATCAGAGGCCATGAGGGCTCTCTAACCATTAATGGCTTGATAGGGAACCCTCTCGGTGGGCACCTCCTGGCTCTGGGTGAGCAGCCCTTGGAAAAGCACTGATTTGGGGCCTTCCAGTGTAATGACAGAGCTAAATTGGCCTGGACAGGCTCCACCACGCTGTCCATGTAAAAATCCTATCAACAATGCAGAATGTTATTCAAATCAGAATGCTTGGTGCTGTCTGCTGTCAGAGCGCTAGGGCAAGGTCAACGTATTAGTAACCCCAACTTCTATGACCCCTCCATGTCTCTCTACCTCACTCCCAAAGCTTAACATCTTGTTTTTGAAGTACCCCCCTGTTTTCTTCGGAATGTAGTTAATTGGATTGGAATGACTATAATCTCCAGTGGGGAACAACATCCTTATGGGGTAAATAGCTCCTCCTCAAAAGAGCTGCAAAAAAGAAGATTGTGTGCAAATTCAGAGAATGCTTTTTGGTGCCAAGCTCTGGTTGGATTTGAAAGGTCCCGTCAAGTTTCAGCCTCACAGCTTGACATTCATGTGGTTATTTATGTCACTTATTAACTGCAGTGTGTTAGTAGCAATCTAATTATGATCACCCTCCTAGTTGTCTTTTGAATAGCAAGAGGAGATTGCTTTGTGTCAAGAGTTCACCATGAGATGTTCTCCTTGAATACTTCTG
This sequence comes from Smutsia gigantea, assembly GCA_032199065.1. NCBI lineage: Eukaryota > Metazoa > Chordata > Mammalia > Pholidota > Manidae > Smutsia > Smutsia gigantea. The sequence continues at coordinate 157,646 of JAVSCE010010725.1, read as the reverse complement.
GGGGACAGACGGGGGTCAGAGGGCTGATGGCTTTGGCATGGGTTCTTTTTGGTCTGCAACGTTCTTAAAGCTTTTGCCGCGGGAACGCTGGTTGCTGAGCATTTCTGCCGCTCTGGGTCCAGAAAGAGGCAGAATGATCTACTCTTGGAACTTGAGAAGCTGCTCCAAGTGCAGCATCTTGAATAGCCTTTGTTTCTAGGATATTCTGAGGCACCCAGAAGGAAGCTTTGCATTTTTTAAAGGTAGTCCAGAAAGCCAGCCTGAGTAGGAAATTATGAAGAGCCAATATCCTGCTTTTTGAGAAATTTGTTCTAATTTTTGACATGCTGGCATTAAAGAAAGATCTTCATCTGTGATTTTTAGCTTTGTGCCTGAAGAGCAAAGGGACTCTGCTCTGTTCTGAGGGGCCTGACGTCCCCATGTCAGACTTGGAATGAAAATGGACCCACATGCTGAGGCTTCTGGTTGTGATGTTTCCCTTCCCATCCCCTTCCCTGCTCTGTGGGGTTCAGAGTGAAATGAGTCTTGAATGGAAGGTCAGTAGGTGAGGGAGGGCCCAGGGCAGCAGAAGAGAGGTGCAGATTTATGGATTCTCACCCCACAAGGAACTCCTCTGGCCCCTCCAGCTCCAGGGGAGGTTCTCAAGAGGACTGAATCCTGACACTTCCCAGGAGAAGCAGACAGGCTAAGGGAAGCCCAGCTGAAAGGAAATACAGCACTGAGCTGAAAGGCGGTCAGTGAAAGATGGACTGCTGCCGTTCAGGTGGCGGGAATGGCTCTGTCTCACAGCGTGTGGTGACGCCACGGTGACGCTGTCCCCATTGCAGCTGTCCACAGCTTCCGGAACAGCTCCGCACTGTGGGGAAGGGGGAGCTGGAATTCACGCACAATTTGCCACCTGCTTGGAAAGAGAGCTATCCTAATGGTTTCCATTTTTATAAAATTGAATTAAGCTCTGATTGACACTTCCCCTTCTCCAAACCATCTTTGCTTTCCACTTTCCTCAAGGCAGGGTGCCGTTCGCCACTCCCCAGGTGCTCTGCCGCTGGGTGAGGTCTGAGTCCTGGCTGCTCGGACTACCCAGCTACCCAGAGCCTCGGAGGCTTCAGATGTGCACAGCCATTTGCAAGATACTGGCAAGCGGATGCCACACAAGTATGTCAAACTGATTTTGACAAAGTGCAAAAACTCTTCCGTGGTGGAAGGAGGGCCTTTTCTGCAGATGGTGACACAGGCGAGAAAAATAGAACCTTGACCTTCACATCACATGTTATTTCTCATACATATTGATGCAAAATTTAACTCAAAACAGATCATGGACTTAAATTGAAAATGTAAAAAGCAAACTATATAACTTTTAGGAAAAAAATAAGAGAAAGGGGGCACCTAGGGCTAGATGAAGTTTCTAAGCTTGCTACCAAAAACTTGATCCATAAAAGGAAACATGGGTGAATTTTACCTCCTCACAATGAAAACTTTTGCCCCATGAAGAGAAGGGAAAGACAAGTTACAGCCTAGGAGAAAATATTTGCAACCACATGTTCAACTTGTATCTAGAATATTTAAAGAAGTCTCAAAGCTCAACAGTGAAAGAGCCCTAAACAGCCCAATGAGAAAATGACCGAGAGACAGGAGCAGACATTTCACAGAAAAAGCTATGCAGTGACATGAGCAGAGCAAATATGTGTGTGAAAAGTTGTTTGACAACATTAGTCATTAGGGAAATGCAAAAATTAAAACCACAACGAGATATCACTCCTCACCTCTCTGAGTGGCTAAAATAAAAATCAGTGATAACTCCAACTGCCGGCAAGGCTGGGGAGAAACTGGCTCACTCATACATTGCTGGTGGGAATGTAAATGGCGCAGCCCCTCTGGAAAAGAGTCTGACAGTTGCTTACTAAACACATACTTACCGTATGACCCAGCCATCGTACTCTTGGACATTATCCCAGAGAAATGAAAACTCAAGTTCACAAAAAAAACCTCTACAAAAATGGTCATAGCAGCTCTATTTGTAATAGCCACAAACTGGAAACAACCCAGATATCCTTCAATGGGTGAGTGGTTAAACGGAATCATACATCCATATCTCTGTCAGTTTCCTGCTTGGCATATTATACTATAGTTATGTAGGATGATGTTATCATTGGGAGAAACTGGGTGAAGGGATTTTCTTGATTATTTCTTACCACTGCATGTGAATCTACAATTATCTCAAAATAAAAAGGTTTTGTAAAACAAAAAAGTCAAGTGAATCAGATGCTAAGAATTGGGGGCTGTGGCAGCAGGACTGGGTTTTTTAAAGCCCCCCCTAAGGCTGAACCCAGAAGATCTGGGAGCTGAGGAGGAGGTACCCTTTGCTTGAAAAATGCAATTAATAATAGCACTGCCTCCTATCATACTGTCCACCAATTATGCTCTTTGGTATTTACTCACATGAGTTGAACACTTATGTCCACATAAAAACCTGCACACAGATGTTTATAGCTGCTTTATTCATAGTTGCCAAAACTAAGAAGCAACCAGGATGTCAGTAGGTGATGGATAAATTCTAAACTGTGGTATATCCGGACAATGGAATATTACTCAATGCTACAAAGAAATGAACTACCATGTCATAAAAAGACACGGAGGAATCTGAAATGGAATTATTAAGTAAAAGAAGTCAATCTGAAAAGGCTACATACTGTATGATTTCAACTATGTGACACTCTGGAAAAGGCAAAACTATGAAGATGGTAAAAATATCAGTTGAGCATTTGGGAGGGGGGAGGGATGGATAAACAGGCAGAGCACAGAGGAGTTTTGGGCAGTGAAACTATTCTGTATGACACTACAAGGGTGGATACAGGTCATCACATTTTGTCCAAACCCAAGAGTGAGCTCTGATGTGAACCATGGACTCTGAATAATCATCTATCAATGTAAGTTCATCGATTGTCACCAATGTCCCACTCTGGTGTGAGATATTGATAATGCGGAGGCTGTGCATATGTGAGGTGGGAGGTATACAGGAAATCTCTGTACCTGCCACTCAGTTTTGCTGTGAACCTAAAACTGCTCTAAAAAATAAAGCCTATTAAAAATAATCCTAGCACGGCCTTTATTCACATCCTCACACAATTCAAGGTGCTTTTAGGAACATTGTCTCCTTTTAAGGACCATCCTCAAGACCATGCCCTGGGGGGTGGAAGGGAGGGGTGAAATGATAGTAAGGGCTGCGTAGAGCATATTGGCGAGGACCTGGTATGGGTAAGACATGTGCCCTGTATCATGCCCTCAGCGGCAGACGGCACTGATATGACCAGGGACACACCTTTCCTCCTAGGGCAGGGATGGGGTGAGAAGGCTCCCTGGGGTTCACAGGGGCTGGGGGGTGGATGAGGACAGTGGGGCTCCAGCTCAGCCAAGTCAACCGAGGTAGGGAGGAGAGATGTGTGGTCTGAGAGAGGGAGGAAAGAGCACAGCACAGAAGTGATCAGGGTCTGCTGGGATTCCCTTCCTGTCACTGGACACACGAGAACTGCACATCATTGGATATAGTCAAGGGACATGGAAGGAGGGATTTTTTTTTTTTTTGGTGTCATGACTTCGAGGGAGGGATGCCAATGGATTTCCCTCATTTGTGCCTTCTTAAATAATTTCTCTCTCTTCCAAGCCCTTGTGGGGCCTAGGACTGGCTGCCCAGGTTTTCCTGCGGCCCACCCTGGCAGAGAAGGCTGTCTCCCTCCTGTGGTCTCTTCGGGGAACCACTCAGAGGGCCACAGCGGTGCTGGTAGGTGTGAGGCCACCTCTGCGCGAGAATCACGGACAACTGGAAATGGAGCGCCCACGTGGTCCTGTCTTGGTGATTTTAAACCAGAATGAACTCAGAGGATACTGGAAAATCAGGAGAAGTGAAGGAGAAGAAAATGAAGCGACTGTAGAGTGGCAGAAGATTCCAGAACCTCTCGGGTCTGACTGGGTGCTGCCATCTTGGTCAGAGGAGGAGCAAAGTGTTTGGAAAGAGCCAGGCGACGAATGCTCTTGTCTTCCAAGCCCTCCTTTTGCGGGCAGCCTCCAGCCCCCACCCCATGCAAGATAACCAGGAACACCCTGTCCATCTGCAGTGTGGTGGCAGACACTCACTCTTTTGTGCCTCTATTGATGTTTCTTTATGGGGACAGTCACAATGATTTGAGAAAGGCAATGACACTCTAAAGACCTGTGGTTGTCTAGTGCCTCCTAGTAGGATCTCCATGACATCTGTTGAGCAGAGGTGTTGACTTAGGGTCATGTGGCACAGGGGCCAAGAGCCCAGTCCTCCTGGCTCCTGGGGACAGCCTTGTCTACCACTGACCTCTCACCTCACCCTTATCAATCACTGAAGTGCAAATCGGAGCTTGAAGAAGGAAAGAAAGCACAGATGTTAGACAGGGAGAGAGGAAGGAGATTGCCCAAGTAGCAACATCATTTGGAACTTGAAGGAGTCTGATTAGATGCTCCCAGGAAGTAAGCCCCCTCACTTGCGGGGCTGAAGGGCCGCCCCTCTTGGAGCCCACTGCATTTGATTGGGGGTAACGGCCCATGGCTTGCCTTTCTTCCCACTGACAGTGGACTCCTGCAAGACAGGCTCGGCTTTTTGGCCCTTGTTGTGATGTGTTGAAACCTATGAGGGTCAGTGAGCTTAATTAGAACCAGATGCTCTCGCCTCATCTTTGTACCTGCTGCCTTTAATCCCAAAATAAAATGTTTTAAAAATCACTAGACACAATAGACACTTCTCCAAAGAAGAAATTCAGATGGCCAACAGGCACATGAAAAGATGCTCCACATCACTAATCATCAGAGAAATGCAGATTAAAACCACAGTGAGATATCACCTCACACCAGTGAGAATGGCCAACATCCAAAACACAAACAACAACAAATGTTGGTGAGGATGTGGAGAAAAGGGAACCCTCCTACACTGCTGGTGGGAATGCAGATTAGTTCAACCATTGTGGAAAGCAGTATGGAGGTTCCTCAAAAAACTCAAAATAGAAATGCCATTTGACCCAGGAATCCCACTCCTAGGAATTTACCCTAAGAATGCAGCAGCCCAGGTTCAAAAAGACAGATGCACCCCAATGTTTATTGCAGCACTATTTACAATAGCCAAGAAATGGAAGCAACCTAAGTGTCCATCAGTAGATGAATGGATAAAGAAGAGGTGGTACATATACACAATGGAATATTATTCAGCCATAAGAAGAAAACAAATCCTACCATTTGCAACAACATGGATGAAGCTAGAGGGTATTATGCTCAGTGAAATAAGCCAAGCGGAAAAAGACAAGTATCAAATGATTTCACTCATATGTGGAGCATAAGAGCAAAGAAAAAAACTGAAAGAAAAAAACAGCAGCAGCCTCACAGAACCCAAGAACGGACTAGTAGTTACCAAAGGGAAAGGGACTGGGGAGGATGGGCGGGAAGGGAGGCACAAGGGGGAAAAAGGGGCATTCTGATTAGCAGATGTAATGTTGGGGGGGCACGGAGAGGGCTGTACAACTCAGAGAAAACAGGTAGTGATTCTATAGCATCTCACTACGCTGATGGACAGTGACTGTAATGGGGTCGGTGGGGGGGGACCTGATGAAGGGGGTAGTTTAATAAACATAATATTGCACATGTAATTGTAGATTAATGATACCAAAATAAATTTTTAAAAATTGCTAGACACATTGTTTTTTAAATCGATTATTTCACTTTATTTTTAACCCTTTGTTTTGCAAAAGTCCAGGCATGCAAAAAAGTTGAAGAATAACACAGTGGACATCTGTCTGCCCTTGACCTACATTTACTGATGGTTAATGTTGCCATTAGCGCTTAGCTTTTAGCTCTCCATAGGTAGACTTGTTATATGTTTTATACTGAACCCTTTGAGAGTAAGTGGCAGACACTGTGATCCTTCATCCTTGAATGCCAAGAAGAAGGACACTCGTTTTAATAATTGCAACATGTTAGATTCAGGAAATTTAACATTGATACAATACTAATATGTAATATATAGCTCAAATTCAAGTTTCACCAGTGTCTCTCCAAAATCCTTTATAGTACTTTTTTTAAATCCCAAATAAGAATCTTTTATCCTTAGTGTCAACAGTTGTTGAAAAGGTGGATCTGGCTACACACACACACCGCCCACAGATTTAAGCTTCATTGCCAAGCATGCTTCCAATAAGAGGATCTTAGGATATTTCCTCCTTTATTTTTTGGTAACAGGCTGTCTCCCCCAAGCTGGGGTCTCTAATCAGGCTTATTCCTCCAACTGTGGGGAAAGCTCAAGTGCTGGGCTCGTGGGTGGGGAGGAAGGAAGGATGGGTTTGAGCAGGCCCTGAGGCACCCCTGTCTTCCTGCAGAGATGCCCCGCTCTCAGATTAGCAGTGGGCAGCAGCGAGCTTTCGCTGTGGACTTACCACCATCCACTTTGAGAATCGGGAAACATGGAGCTCAAAAGACTGCAAAGCTCATCTGCTGCTGAATCTCCCTTTTCATTTTACAGAGAAGAAAACTGTAGTTTGGAGAAGTGAAGTGACTGAGCCAAGATAGTTCAGCCAGCAGTTGGAATGGCGATCAAGCTGACAGTTTTTCAGGTCATCCAGCTGTTTGCAGACACCCAGGTCTGGGAAGCAGGGAACACAGGTGCAAAAGGGAGAACATATTCTCTGGAGAGAATGAGAAGCAGGGACAGTGAACAACCTTCCGAAAGATGAAGAGGCAAAGCTCCAGGTTTGCTGGGGCCCTGTGGTCTGGAGCAGCTGGAAGGCTGGGGGTCAGGTCTGTTGCCCCCTTAGGAGGTGGCTTCACATTGGGGTGGTTCTCAGCACTTGGTGCTGTCAGCAGCCCTTTGACAGTCTGTCTGTCCCTGTCTGTCTGTCCTAGTTCCGAAGTGCTCTTGCTTAGGACCTTCTACTTTGCTTGGCTTTCCCTCCAGGATTGGAGCCTGTTGGGAGGAATTTGCCGTAATCTGCCATTCTTGCGTTTAAGCACACCAAGGGATGCAGACGGGAGACACATGCTCAGCGTAAATGAGAGAAATCACAGCTAAAGTCATCATGTCTCTGGTTGCAACCAATTATATTTGACAAGACTAACTAATAGAGAAAAAATCATAAGCTAACAAAACAGGGACTTTCCTGCCAAGAACCCCTCTGCTGCAGCTTTGGGGGTTGGAATCAGTGGTGTGATTTATGGGGGATCCTGTCCACTGGGAACACAGAACTGTGTGCCAAAGTGTGGGGCTTCATTCCTCCTGAAGACGGCCTGGGGTGGAGAGCGTCCAGGCTGCATCTGTTTTGTGGATTAGAAGAGATACAGAAAGCACACTATTGTGTTCCTGCCACTTTCATGGCTCGTGATGGCCCAAGCAAAGCTCTGAAGGCCAAGTGTTTGCATGCAGGGGGTGGACCTTGGCTATCCTTGGAAAACTCTTTTTCTTTCTGAAGAATACTTGAACACCATATTCAAAAGTCCGTGACTGCTGAGAGAGAAGTTTGGGCAAAATGATCAGCCCTTATCTCTTTATTAGGACAGATGTGTCTTTATTTCCAGCAAAAAGAGCATGACTAGACTGTTAACATGTATTGAGACTTTCTTGTGTGCTAGACACTATTCTGGGTAACACTTTGTTATGTGATAGGTTCCATTTTATAAATGAGGAAACTAGAATCAGAGAGGGGGAGAAACTTGGGTAAGGTCACACAATAATTAAGTGGCAAAATCAAGATTCCAGCTCAGATAGTCTGGCACCAGAGGTTATATCTCTGATCACTATTTATTTTTCCTTAACAAATTTATCATTTTATTTTAAGTTGGTGTGTGTTTGCGGTATAACTGAAAGTTTAGGTCCCCACCAAGTTCGTATGTTGAAACCTAACCTCTAGTGTGATGCTATTTGGAGGTGGGGGGGGTGGTCTTTGGGAGGTGATTAGGTCATGAGGGTGGAGCTCTTATGAATGGGGTGAGTGCCCTTATAAAGGGACCCCTGGAAGTCCCCTTGCCCCTTCCACCATGTGAGGACACAGTGAAAAGATGGTCTTCTAGGAACCAGGAGGCTGGCTCTCACCAGACACCAAATCTGCTGCCGCCTTGATCTTGGACTTCCCCATTCCCAGAACTTTGAGAAATTGTTGTTTATAAGTCACATGGTCTGCAGTATTTCTGTTTTAGCAGCCTGCATGGACTAAGACAGTGTTAGAGGTGGTGTGCGCCTGAGCTTGGGGTTCCGAGGTGAGTCTTCTTGTATGTAAATCTGATGTGATCTCTCCAACTTCCTAAGCCTGTGGAGCCCTTGGGGGACAGGACTAGGTCTGTAGTGCACTGAGCCTGGTATGCAGCATGGCCTCTGGCTGGGGGCATCGGCACCTCCATTTACGGAGTGAATATGGGAGAGAAGGAGGGTGGCGGTCCTCTGTCCTTGAGTGTGTGCTGGAATGATAGACTCATTTCTGTCAGATAGAATATGACAGCAGCGATGAGATGCCACTGTCAAGATTAAGTTATAAAAAGATTGCAGCTTCCGTCTGGGGTGCTCACTTGCTCTAGGGTCACTCAGTCTTGGGGAATCCAGCTGCCGTGTTGTAAGGTAGCTCTCTGTGGAGAAGTCCACATGGCAAGAGTGAGGTCTTTCAACAGCCAAATGAGTGAGTTTAAAAATGGATCTCCTTTACTCCAGTCAAGCTTTCGGGTGAAACCACAGCCCTGGATGGCAGCTTGACTGAAACCTCATGAGAGGCCTTGAGCCAGAGGCACTCAGCTAAGCCACAACTAGATTCCGGACCAACAGAAATTATGACATGATAAACGTTTGTTGTTTTCATCTGTTAAGTTTTGGGATATTTTGTTACACAGCAATAGATAACTAACATGAGAAACGTCTGGGACTCATTTCCTCCCTCAGGTGTTGCCTGAGGTGCTCTGATGGATAAAGCCGTGGCCAATCTGCAAGTCAATGTCAGCCCTCATGGGAGTGTCCCAGATGTGCACTGAATGTGCAGGTGCTGCCTCATGTCCAGAGGCTGGCAAGAAGGAAAGCTGTTTGGACTAACCCACAGGGCATGGGCAACTTACCTGGCCATCTAAGCAGTTGCCTCCCTCCTCCGTGCAGGGCTTAGGGGAGGAGATAGGTCATCTGGGCTCCTAGGAACCACAGCCACTGCTGTAAGTTTTACCATGTACTCTTTCTACCTCACAACCCTGATTTCCTCACCAAACATGTGTTGCTTTAGAGTATATGCAACACTTCATGTACATTCTCTCTTTCAGTTCTTACAATCATCCTAGGAAGCAGGTAAATGAAGGAAGTGAGTCTCCAGTGCTTGTATAACTCTTTGTACTGTTTACAAGTTCTTTAACATTCATGTTCTCATCCAAGACACCATACCTGTGTTTGGGCTTAGAGGCCTTGAAAGACCTGCTGGAGACAAGACTTGAACTCAGAAGAGAGAGTCTGAGCCTGAAGATAGCTTTCTCCCACGCCCTCTTTGGTTTCTAAGCTCCTGTGTACCTCTGAACCCCGCCCCTGCCTCTTGGGGATTACAGAAGAAACACTTTTCAGGAGCCAGTGTGTGGAGAGAGAGAATTCTTAAAAATGCTGAATTATAGAAAAATATGGGGAAAAAACCCTCCAAAAACCAATCAGACAAAAACCTCTCAAAACTACAGGTTTTTTTTCCTAGCTATAAATTGGGGACAATAAACATTATACTTGACTGAGAGTTTTGATGAAGATTAATTAATTAATTAATTAATTCAACAAATATATGACAGGATGTCTTCCATGGGCTGAACATTATTCCAGGTACTTGGAATGTGGTGGGGGACAAGACCCAGAAAATTCCTCTCCACCTGGGGCTTATGTTCTAATGGAAAGATCTGCTTACCCATAGGAGCCCAAAACCTGTTTAGTTATAATTAGTAAGCAGAGGTGGGATACTTTTTAAGTGAATTTAATATCATATATGCTGTTCCACTGGTTTTAGTAATTTATGTATTAAATATTTTAATTGCTACTGTTTACTTACCTTTATCTAATTGTTGGGCATTTTGATTTTTCCAGTTTTGACCATTATGATCAGAGCTACTGTAAACAAACCGGTAGAATTAATTTTCAACAATGCCTTTGAATTATTTCTACAAAGTAAATTTCCAGAAGGGAATTACTGATCTAAAAGATGTGAATTTTTTTTTTACTCGTTATATGGCACCAGATAATGCTTCAGAAATGTTGTATCAGATTAGTAGTAGTAGTTTTTTTTTTATCTTCAGTGTTACTAGCATTGGGTATTTACTCATTTAATTCCTTTTTGCTAATTTGATAGCTATAAATGCTATTCTATATTTAACTTGAACTTTATGAAACTGAACATTTTTCTTTCATGTCATATATACAAATCTAGCTAGTCCAGATAAAGGTGTGATAACACCATCTCAGAAATTTCAGTGACTTATAACAACAAAGGTTTATTTTTTGCTCATACTATATTTCCATTGTGGATAGGTCATGCTGCTCATATCTTCATTCTAAGAGCCAGGATGACAAAGCAGCCACGATCTGAAATGTTGCAGGTCACTGAGGAAGTGGAAGGGACTAGCAAATCAGGTGTAGGTCATTAAATGCTCTGGTTGGAAGTTACATAGGTTACTTCTCCCACTATTTCATTGGTCAAAGCAAATCAAAGGCCCATACCCTACTTTAAGAGCAAGGGATCTGCAATTCTATCATGGTCCCAAGAGAAAATCCAGAAAAATTTAGAAGGCAAAATTAATGACCACCACGTCATGATTTATTATTTGTGTTTTTTCCTATATAAATGGACTACTTATTCTTTGATCACATTTTTGGTAGGCAGTGATTCTGAAAGAAAAATAAAGAGGCATATGATCTTTATTTAATGCCCTTCTCTGATAACACTGGACTCTCCTGTCACCTCCCCATAGAATTCTGTTGTGGTCCTTCTCCTGCTACCAACTCATAAATCTGCATTAGCCTGGGAGTATTTTTTACTTTGTCTCCACTTTTCTTTCTTGCTAAGTCAGAATGACAACCTTGAGAAGTATCCAGTCATCTTTTCCCCATTCTTAACAATGGGACATTGTCCTCCTTGGTTTTGCCTGTAGCTTTGAGACTAATTGGTATGAAGCCCAAGGAGTCGCTTTGAGTGATCTTTTCAGTGGATCCAAGAAGTGATTACAGGATAGTGAGTTACTTGTTCCTTTTCAAAGGCAAGCCAGTTTGGCTTCATTTCTCGTTAACTGTTGCTTCCTTTTGAGGTACAGTAGGGACATGGGACAAGCACCATGATTAATTTTCCTGCCTATGAAACATGCTGAGATACAAATAGTGTAGAAAGAACAGGAGGGACTCCATCTTAAGGCTAAGATTCCATTTTAAAAACCAGAGAGTTAGGAGACAAGATTCCTAACATACTTTATGGTAATTAACCAACAATTGACTTTATCTTAAACTAGGGCAAGCAGTTCTAAATGGTATGTTCCCACTGCTTGAGGGTAACCACTACTTTGGCTTGTGTTAGTTTATCTTACAGGATATCTAGAGGACTGACTATAGATAATGACATCATGTTTCTCGCTGGAGATAGACCTTATGAGACCTCATGTTGAGCCTATGTTCCCCTGGACCTTTACCCCATTCTTGAAATCCTTAAAAGCCACAAATCCTAAGCCTTTAAGTACCTCATCTCTGAGGCTGCCCTCACTCCCCTTTCTTTGAGTGTGTACTTTGCCTTAAATAAAGCCTTCTTGCTGCTCAACTTACTGCGTTTTGTGTCTATGCTCTTGCCATCTCTTGGGGGATTAATGAGAGACCCCTTTCCTGGTGTAAGTTAATTCAACAAATTAATTTGCTTTGTTACTTTGCCAATTCATTCAATTGTCTAGACTTAAGCACAAGTCTTCACTTTCTCTGTTCTACTTCAGACAAGGAAGAAAGGGTTACTAAGATCTCTGATTTGGGCTTGCAAGTTACCTTTGCCTGGGTGACCTCAATGGGACTGCACCTGTACAATCATGCTCTTTAGTAACCAGCTCCAAAGTCTCCTTTCTTTGCTTTGGGAGGTTTTCAGAATATAATCTCACTCCATCCGGAGCTCTGCATCTCCCCCAAAACCTGGGGTTGTGGGGGTTTAGTTCCCATGTCATACACATTCAAGAGAACATTGGATTCCAGGTGACCATGGCTCCAGGAGTTGGCAAGAGATTTGTCTTTAGCTGAGTAGGAGTTCAATGACCTTTCCTTTCCTCCTTCTGTTCTTTTTTGCTCTCTACTGCCTGCATGCCTACTGCCATCCACTACTACTCTCACTTTAATGAATTCCTTTCTTACCTACACTCATCCAACCTGTTCATGAATTTTTTCTCAGTCAGAATCAATAACCCTCCCCCACCTGGGCTGAGGTTTCACCCAGTGCACAGGGAGAGACCTCCCCAGACGCAGCTGTCTAGCAACACTTTGATGGCACCTTGGAAACTAATGTTATTAAAAACAATCAAAGCATATTTGTACCCCATTTTAAATACTGTTTGACACATTATTTTATGATCTGATAGAGAGTGTATGTTTGTTTTAGGTCAAGGCAGGCTTGATTTTCCTTTCGATATAAATCTGATAACTCTAATGAGTTGAGTCTTATCCTTCTCATCACATCTAGTTCTTTCTGTATAAACTAATAAGAGAAGAAACAATTTGATTAGATAATAAGAGAAGAAACAATTTGATTAGATAACAATGTAGTTTTCATCCAGGATAGCACCTTCAGGAAAACTATGCTGTTCTCAGTAGGGATCACTGTGCACCAGTTGGGGAGCATCTCGTCCACAAAGAGGGGTGAGTCACTTGTGGTCAGGGAATTATGTGGCGGTGGGATGGGAGTTGGGGAAATGCATGTGTGTCTGGGAGACTGCACCATCCCTGGCAGTAAGTGACTCCATTATGTCACTGACTCTGTGCTGCGGTGGGGGGGCAGGGGGGCGAGGGGAGCCATGGGTGCTGGGGCACATCTCTTGCAGTGAATGGTGGGAAGTGCCTAAGGACTGGGCATGGTAACACTTCTGCTTGGGCCAGTAAACTCGAAGAGGAGCAAGGCTCTCTGCTGTTTGCTCTCAGGGTGGGCTGGCAGCCTCATTAAAAGTAAAATCAGTGCTCCTAACCTCCCTGTATCAGCTAGCCCAGTAGTTCTTAACCGTGATTGCACATTGCAATCACCTGGGAAGCCTTGGCAAATACTGACATCCAGGTCCTGTCCCCTAGAGATTCTCACACTCATCTGGGATGGTCCCGGGACTTCTGTGTTTTTTAAGTAGGCGCGGTTGAAATCCAGGGAAGCACAAGTGCTTCACATCCCTGCTGTGCCCAATGCATGCAAATACCTGTTCACCATCAAACATCAAACCACCGTACTTAGCATATTTGTTTTTCATGCTTCAGAGAGGTAGTTATCTCAACCCTTTCTCCTAAATTCTGTGTCATAACATGAATGGTAATCCTCAAAGACATGTCCATCTCCCAGATCCTGTGAATGTGACCTTATTTGGAAAAAGGGTCTTTGTGGATATTACCATGTAAAGGCAGACAGCTTGAGATGAGATCATCCTGGATTATCCAGATAGGCTTTAAATCCAGTGATGTTCTTGTAAATGCCCTAGTTGAGACCCTGGTTCTTTTCTTGCTCATTTTGACCATTCTTCCTGAAGTGGTGCCCTCTTTCTCCTTCATATAAACTTATCCTTCTGCCCATGTTCCTGGGTAATGTCTCTTTTACCTGTTTTCCCATGGGGTCTTTGTAGTTCTAAGCTGATGTTTTGGGGTGTGGAGAAAGGCAAAGACACTGGAGACAGGGAATGAGAAGAAGGAAAACTCTAGGATGATAGGCTAGGACCAGGACAAGGTCTATGGGCCAAACACATGTTTGCAGCTCTCTGAAAGCTATTTGCAGCAAAGGATCTTGTGCATTGCCTTAAGGGAAGAGCATGGGTATGTTGGAATTTTGAAGTTTGAGAATGTTCTAGGTCTTCAGAGTCTGGGAATGCTTTCCGTGTTTCTTGGTCAAGCCCTCCCATTATGCAAGAAAGTAGCTCCTTCTTCAAATAGCTCCTCTTACGGAAGTGGGCAGAAGCAGAGGGAGGTGGGAGAGGCTGTGGTACAACGTAGTCTTTCTAAGTGTTACTGGACTCATGTCAACCTAGTGTCTTGCCTGGGATGTCAATGATGTGAAGGAGAAGGGGATCCTCAGCAGGGTGTTTGAAGTGCCCAAAGTGGTAGAAGCAGGGAGCCCCAGGCGATGCAAGGAACCCAGCTAGAGGATCAAGGGCCGAAAGCAGAAGTCTATAGAAACTATGGAGGCCGGGAAGAGCTGCAGAGGACCCAGGACCTCATGAACCAGGGAGCTGCTCGTGGTGCTGAAGGGAAAGCTGGCTGTGCATATGCAGGTTTTATTTATTTATTTATTTATGAAATAAGCTTTTAATTTTACTTTAATAAACTTTTAATTTTAGAACAAATCTTATCTTAAGATTTATAGAATTACCATAAAGATAGCCCAGAGAGCCCTGTAGACCCCACACCCAGTTTCCCCTATCATTAACATCTAACCTGAGTATGGTGCATGTGTCACAATTCAGGTACCAATTTTGATGCATTATTTTTGGCTAAAGTCCACACTCTATTTAGATTTCCTTAGCTTTTTCCTAATGTCCCATTTCTGTTCCAGGATCCCATCTCGGATGCCACATTACATTTAGCATCTGTGTCTCCTGGGGCTCCTCTTGGGTGTGACAGTTTCTCATGGCTTTCTGGGTTTTTGATGACCTTGACAGTTTTGAGAAGTACTGGTCAGGTATTTTGAAGAATGTCCCTCCATTGGGATTTGTCTTAGGTTCTCCTCATGATTAGATGGGGAATGGGGAAGGGAAGACCACAGAGGTGAACTGGCGTTCTCATCACTTCATGTCAAAGATATACTATCGACACTGCATCACTGTTGATGTTAACTTTGATCACCTGGATGGGGTAATTTTTGGCAGAATTATGCACTTTTAAGTTTCAGTTTGTTCCCTTTCCCTTCTCTCCTCTTGGAAGGACGTCGCTGTGCAGGCCGCAGAGTGCACACTCTAGAGTTATGCTCCATCTCCTTGAGGGTGTAGCCCTACTACATTAATTGTTTGAAATTCCTTAGCACAGATGTGCCTATTCTCTCTCATTTATTTGATCATTTATTTATATCAGATATTTATATCATTTCCATTCACTTCATATGTTGGGTTACAATACAATGCTTTTAAAACTTTGCACCTTAAATTGTTCTGGCTTTGGCTGTTGAGAACTCTTTCAGTTTGTTCTGGGTCCCTTTGACATAAAGCCAGCGATTGTGTGTGTGAGAGACAGAGTGTGTGTTTAAGTGTGTGCGTGAATGAGTGTGAGCGTGAGTGTGTGTGTGTGTGTGTTTAAGCATTTCCTTACTTTCTGACACTGCAAGATGGTCCAGGATCAGCTTGTCTATTTCCTGCCCCTGCCCTAGAATCAGCCATGTTTCTAAGGAGCCCTGGTTCCTTTTGTGCTATTATAAAAATGGTATTATAAACCAAGATCTATATGGTCATTGTTTCTAGACCTTCTCAGCTGCCAGAATAAGGAGATACATGTGTGTATATTAACTTGTATGGATACCTGTTTCTATAAATATTTATGCATGCAATCACCTGTATCTATATTAACCTAAATATGAATTCATACTGATGTCTCCAACTCTAATCCATATCTACATAGATTATTCTAGCCTCCTCCCCTTTCTCATCTGTAAACTCCCACTCCAACAGTGAGAAACCCAGCTGTCCCCACCTGTCATCCTTTTACTTAATTGTCCAATTCTAATACATATATAGTTGTTTCACATTGGACAAGTGTACACTGGTGTGAAGCCACTTTATCAGCTAGTGTGCAGTGCTTTGCCGTAGTTCCTTTGGCCTTTAGTCTTCCAGACACCACCCATTTCCAAAGTTGCTCAGGTCAGCACCTTATTCCCCTACATTCTGCATTTCATCTGCAGTCTCCTGGCCTCCTAAATTATTTTATTCCAGCTTAAATAGAAAAATATCAGGGAATGACTTACACTGGGACCAGCCCCTGTGGCTAGAATAATGAGATACTTTGATCATCAGGGTCCATGTCAGTTATATACTCCTATGCCAAGAGATGGTATTGGGATGCTGGCATTGTCCATCTATTTATAAGTACATGACTGGTCTGGAAGAGGAGCAGTTCTCAAAGGAAGTGGGGGTGTGGGACAGACAAAACAACAGATGCTCACAGTGTTCCATTCCTTAGTGCAGATCCTTCTTGTCATATTTATAGTTAAAAAAAATACTTTCTTCCAACAAAATTTATGTATCTTCTTTCCCCAAAGAGAATTGAGCTTAAGTCCACACAACTACCACATCCAGTTGCAAGTCCAGGACCCTGGGTGACATGTTTTGCTTTCTTTAAAGCTTTGAGTGCGGCTTCTCACAGTCAGGCAAATACTTACCCAGAAGTATTTGGATTTTTAAAAAGTAGGAAAAAAACAGGGTGCTGCTTAACTAAAGATATTAATCTTTAATGGCAGAATAGCAAGGGAAATTTTCTTAGGTAACATTCGTGCATTTGTAATGCTTTTCACAAAATACTGCATAGGTGTTCAACTACTCTTTTCTTGTGGACATTTGGTCCTGTGGAGAAGGTAGACAATGAAGGATATGAATTCTGTGTTTTGGAGAATTTAGTTCTTCAACTCAACACTGCTTCCTCTGTATTCTTATTTTTGTCTGCATACCGGCTTCATTTTGCAGTGCTACTTGAAATTCAAATAAGTATCTTTTATTTTCTCATGACAGTTTCATTTGGTAGTCACTTGTGTTTGTCAAGGATTTTATGTGTGTTCTTTAACTCCATTAACCTTAGCTGAATTTTAAGGCACTGTAATTAAATTTATCAAATTATTTACTTTGAAGACCTTTAAAAAATGTCAGTGGACTGCAAATAAGCTTTATTAATTGGTACAGAGTGCCTGCAAAGGCAGAATGAGATACAGTATGCACCCATTGCTAATATGATAAGACCAGAGTTGACATCCATGACAGAACTGTTATAATTTACGATCTGTTTGAACGTTTGATGCTTTTAAGCATACCGTAAAGTACTTCAAAAAGAAGAAAGCTATTATCCATTCATGAAAGGTAATAATGCTATGTTTCCAAGCAGAGCCTCTCAGTGGTTAAGCCTTTATCACTTCCATTCATTCAAGGATTCTGCTACATACCACACACATATATATGCACACAAACATATCTCCAAGTTCCCCAAATGGTGGAATATTTTAAATATTTCCATTTAACAAATTAATGTTTTAACATAGAAATCCAAGTTTAATATAATCATCACAGACACAAGATAATTACAGGATTTATAAAAATCCAGAGGCATTATAGGTTGCATGTTAGGACAAAAGCTTAAAATCAGGTGGATAAACATAGTTTTCTCTCATTTTTGTGAATGTATTATTATGACTGTACATATAAGATCATTTGGAGATAACGTCAAAAGTTCAATGTAAGACCCTTTATGGATGTGAGACTCAGCCCTGTCTGCCTTCTGGCTTTCTGGCCTCCCTGTGATAAACTCTGATGAGTAGCCCATTTTAAAGCTCAATCTTTTCATGCCTGTGTTAGAAAATCTTCAGTTACTCCTTATTTCTTAGGCTTCCACCTGTGGTCTTCCATAATTTGGCTATTACCTGTCCATATCCCCTTATTTCTCATCAATTATCCTCCCCCTATTCTCATTCTTTCCTTTGCCTGGAAAACCCTTTCCAAGTCTTGACTAGCAGTTCCCCAGGGCAGAGACCCTGTTTTGTTCATGGCACAGATCATGGGTAGTTATAATCTCTCTGTAGATACTTGCCAATGAATGAATGTATACTCACTCAAGTTCTACCCATTATTCAAAACCCCACTTGAATGATACCACTTTTAAGAAGACTTCTCTGATTCTTCCATCTGGAAATAACTTCTACCTCCAAGGACTATGATCTATTTTCCCATTTGTTATAGCACTTTTTACACATACACACATCCTCTGCTGATCTATACTCATTAATCTTTGAGAACATGGGAGCAATCAGAGAGAACTTGGAAAAAAAATCACCAGCTGACTTGATGTCTGTAGCACATATTTGCCTCTTCTCCTTTTACATATGACAATCAACCTCCAAATTTTGCTCTCTCCACTTGTGTTCTGGAACCCATCCACTTTATTTTTCTGCTCCCTTTCCCTCTTCTAACATAAATCTATCAATCTCTTTCTCTTTGCAGGATCAAACATCAGGACTCAAGCATGTTTCTATATTTCTCTTCTTAAAAAACAATCCCTATTGAAGCCAATCCTTTTCTTATTACCAACACATTCTCTCTACTCCCTTTTACTGAATAAGTAAAACATCTTCAGTTGTCCCTGGAACCTGTCTCTACCTCTTCATCTTTTATTCTTTATGCATCCCATTTAAATTGGGGTCCCATTTACAACCCCACTACTTCACCATGGTTGTTCCTATCAAGGTCATCATGTTGATCTTCACATTGTCAAGTTCTATGGTCATTTTTCTGTCTATATTTATTAAAGCTGTCAGAGGCATTTAACACAGTCAAGTATTCTCCTTATTTAATTATTTCTTATGTTAGTTTTCATGACACCATACTCGCCAAATTTTGTTTCTACTTCTCTGCTCACAAATAGATATATTTTATCTGCTCATAGCAAATTAACAAACTAAAAAAAAAACAATCCCCTCTCCCTGCAGCTACTGCCTTGTTTTAATGATCTTGGCTTTCCTAAGAGGGAAAGAGACTTGCCTGGAACAGGGATAAAGTAAATTATAAAATATTCTCAATTACTCTAAGAGAAGGAAGTAAAAGAGGGGAAAAGAGAATAAAGAATAGGTAAAACAAATAGAAAAACAGGAAGGTAGTAAATGGAAATTCTAGCACATGGACAATTAAATTAAATGTAAATGGTCTAAACACCATAATTAGAAGGAAGAGATTGTCAGACTGGACAAAATGCCAGACAGTACTGTGTGCTGCCTATAAGAAGCTCTACATACAAAGACACAGATAGGTTAAAGAGAAAGGGATGTATAAATGTGAACCATGCTAACACTAATACAATGAAAGCTGAATTGGCTATATTAATATCAGACAAAGTAGACTTTGGAGCAAGGAATATTACCAGAGATAAAGAGGGACAGTTCATAATGATAAAGAGATCAATTTATCAAGAAGACATAACAATTCTAAATGTATATTCATCAATAACCAGGCTTCAAAATATATGAAGCAAAAACGTAACTGAAAGGACAAACAGGCAAATCCACAACTATAGTTTAAGACATCAACACTCCTTTTTCTATAACTGATAGGAGAAGAAAATCAATAAGCATACAGGACTTGAGCAGTATATCAACAATGTGATATAATTGACATTTATTAAAGAGCTTCCTGTGACAAGAGAATACTCATTTTTTTTAAATTTGTGTGTGAAACATTTTTTAAGAGACATCAAATGCTGGTTATAAAATAAGTCTCAATAATTTAAAAACAATGAAATCCTATGGAGTATGTTCTCTGATGACAATGGAATTAAACTAGAAATCTATGACAGAGGTCATCCATGGGGAGCATGTAGAGAGAGGAGATGTGGCCCAAGGTTAAAACTTTGGGGAAAATGGTATGTGGGACCAGAGGAGGAGGAGGAGCTCTTGAAGAAGGCCATTGAGAAAAGATCAGAGAAGAGTAAGGAGAACCAAGATAAAGGAGTCTCAGAGGCCAAGGCAACAGAGAATTCCAAGGAAAAACAATGTTAAATGTAGAAGTGTTCAATAAAATGAGGACTGAAACAAATCCATTGGGTTTGGAGACATGGAGATTAGTGGTGACCTCAGGAAGAGAGCAGATGATGAGAAATGAGGAAGTAAAGGCAGAATCTACCCCTGTTCCAGGCAAACCTCTTTTCCTCTTGGGAAAGATGAGAACATAAAAAAAAAGGCAGTGCTGAAGGGAGAGTCAGGGTCAGATGAGGGGATATTTTTAAAGTTTGTTAATTAGTTGTTGCTTTAAAGATAAGGAAAATTTGAACATGCTTGTAAACTGAAGGTTAACAGCTGGTAGGAAAGGAGGTCGGAAGAAATGGAGTTATGACTAAAGATGAATACAGAGATCTTGAATCTTGAATTCAACTTGAATACAGAGATCAAAGGTAGTAACGTAAGGACAAACATAAATGTAGATAAATATGTAGGTGGGGCCGGAAATGGTTACACAAAGCACCACCATTGAACCAACTTTTACCTTTATGCTGAAGCCTCTAAACTTTATCCTTAACTCTAACTCTTGAGCTCCAGCCCCGATTTCTAAGTGTCCCTCTCTCTTCCCTTTCACATATATAAGTGCAAAATGTGATATATCTTAGTGGACTTTGCACTTCCATGTATGAAGCAAACTTGTATTCTCCCTGAGAAGTTCCCTTCCTGTCTGCCCTGTCTTCCCTTTGTCCCCTCTTGGCCCAGGCAACTGGAACCTCGAGTCAGTCTGGTGTACAGCCTCCCCTAACCTTAGCTCAGATGAGAAGTTGGGCTTCACTTGTCCAAATTTGCAGGACATGGAGTGACCTGGCCATGTATAGGAGTTGGGGTGGGTCATGGATCTAAAATAAGGGTTTTGAAATGACGACAAATTAAAGCCAGCAGGCTACTCCAAACTATCACCAGTTCACAGAGGTAAGACAGGAGGGAGAATCTAGATAGAAAGACGGCAAGATGAAATTTTGCTAGATGAGAGGAGACTGGTGGGTTTGGAGGGTGGGAAGCACATCCTAAGATGGTGAAATGCTGGGTACGAGCTCTTCCCATAGTGTTCTTCAAACTGGCACATGCACAGACGGAGCCATTAAAAGCAGCAAGCTGACATAGACTCTCCAAGTCTATAGGTTGATGGACTCAGCACTCTTTCAGACCCCAGCCTTGGAATGTGGACTTCCCCTTGATTGTTCCTTCATCCCCATCCCACTGTGATTCATTTTTGAGTAGTAGATATTCTTCTTCTGCAGTGTCTCTGTACTCATGCTCCTTTTTTCTTTTTTTATCTTACCAACCACTCTCTAGATTCCTTATACCTTCTGTTTCTAGTCAATTCAGAAATGTTAAAAAAAAAAGTTATTCTCATAGTTTCCCTACTCTTGGCAGACAGAGTAGATCTGGCTGGAGGCCAGTGGTAGCAATGTGCATGAAAATGAAGAACATATATATATAATAATGAAGAAAAACACCGATCCAACCTTGGAAAATAACTCCCCTGACAGTTTAGGTTTATATTCTGGGCCAAGATGTCAACTGCTGTTTATTTGCTCTGAACCAGACATGGTGGCTCTAAGCTGCTTGGCTTTACAAAGGTCTTACAAGGCCTGTTAGCCCTGCACAGGCCTCCTTTGAAGTAGATTTAATTAGGGTAAATGATACGAATGTTAGTCCATTTGCCTGTTGGTGAGGCTGGGAGTCATCCGTGCTGGGCCATGACCCCACTCTTGTGTCCCCATCAGTTCACGTTGAATTTCATAACTGCTTGGATGTCTAAACCCTCAGTAAAGTGCCCTCTTTCTTCATTCATCTTGACTACCTGGGATCCCCTGAGCTTTGGGGACCAAAATATTAATAACACTATAAATATAGCTCACAAGCTGGCTACCACTTTTCTCTTTGACATCACCTTTTTCAAGGACAAAACTTCCATTGTGTAGTAGACATGGCTGCTTTTGACCCAGAAGAGTCTGGAATCAGGGTCTTGTCAAAATTCAGTTCAGATGTATGGCCACATTTATTCCAGCCTTGGCCCAGTGGCAGCAGAGTGTCCATCAGAAATGGTTGAGCTACCAGGCATGTCAGCCAGAAACTATTCCCAGCCTCTGATCACAGAATTAAACTGTTTGTGCACCCTCATGCCCTCACATTCATGAGACATAAAAACCCATTGAGCATTTATTGATGATGCTCTTCCTGGGCTCTGGTGTAAAGGCCCTAGTGAAAAGGGTGGTTCCCAACCACTGTGTGAGGAGGGGAGAGAGCTGTGATGTAGGAGTTGAGTGACAAGTGCTGTCATTGAGGCCCATGAGAACTAAGGGGAGGTGGCAACATGGCCTTCTGCTCAGCCTGCTAAGAAATGCTGGCCAACCCCAGAGACTGAGTAGGGAGAGCTGGCTAAGGAGAGCAGCATGCAAAGCAGCTTAGAGGGCTACCAGGGAAGGCCAATATATCCAGATGACCCTTGGAGGGACACATCTGAGATTAATTTGAGGGGCAGAGAGGCTGGGAACAGCTTCCCATTGACTATCCAAGGCTGACGGTGACCCAGGTAAACAGAAGACACAGTTCTGGGTCCCTACCACTGTCCTCAGGTTTCCCCAACGGTGGTTTTCACCAAGAGGGGTAGCGGAAAACCTCCTTTAGGGGGATTTGGAAATACAGATGGGCATTTTAGTTAGTCACCATGCTGTGGGCCCTGGTATGAGGGGCTGAGAAGGGAGACAAAATCTCAGCAAGGCTCAGGACAGTGGCACCCAAAAGAGAACTGGAATATCCCCCGATGAGACACACACGGAAGGCAGGCCTTCCCAGAAGGCTTCTGACATGTCCGGATAGACTGTGAATTTTGGAGTTGAAATGTGGCGCTCACTCCCTGCCTTTGTTTGACTGATGGGCACTGCCTATGTGAGCACACAGCTCTGAGCCGCTGAAGAGAAGGCCCAGTGTGGCCATTTCAGGGGCTGGCACTGCCCATCATTGCCAAGAACACAAAGTGCCCGTGGAGACTGGGAGCCCCTGCAGCTGACAATGAGACCCAGCGTTCCTTGTTACCAAAGCAAAGAGTGTTTGCAGTGGAGATTGTCTTCTTGGAGAGGAGCACCGAGTTTTTTGGCAGGATTCGTAGTGAGAATGGTTTTAGAAGGGTGGATGGGAAACAGTTTTAATTTACTTTACCACCTGTAGCTCTCAGAGAACAAAGGTGTCCCCAGAGATATGAGTTCATTGCACTTTTAGAAGGTTCTAGAAGTTTGCACAACCACGTTCTTCTTTCCCAGGTGCTAACCCTCTACTCCTGCCCAGCTGTTCATTGGTTAGTATCTCCCCTTGAACCAGAGCAATACTATTTTGACAATGCCTAGAGCCAAGCTTAGAAATAGAGGTAGACAAGGTTCTGGCTTCCTTTTTGAGTTTTCTTCTTCTTTCCCCCCCTCTAAAGGTAAGAGCAGAGCCTGCCAATGGTTTGCTAGTTGTCTCCAAGTGAAAAGATTGTTTAATTCAGAAGAGATTTTAGACTCCCAGGGGCACGGCGCCCATCATTTCACAATGGAGAATTATTTTGCGGTATTTATTTTATGATTCCTGACCCTTGTTCTAAATCTTGCTGGTGTGTTTTCATTTAAAATGTATTAACTGAAACTTGGCATTGTGACTTGGCTCCATTAAGCTCTACAACAGCTTAATCCAGATTTTATTATACTGGGGCTTGAGTATATGAACTCCAATATGGGAGGAAGCTTGAGGATAAATAAAGTAATTTTGATACTATGCATTTAACTCTTTTGGGGTGCTCTTGGCAATTCGCTGGAGCGTTTGTGGTTGGATTTTAACGTTCTCAAAATGTTGCAACAGTGACTGTTAAGCCATCCTGAGACGGGGCTCATGGGGCCTCTGGGTAAACGGCAGACTCAGTCGAGCATTCTGGGCCCTGGGGTAGTCACTTGTTAGGCTGTCTAGTGGATGTGGAGCCCGGCCAGGCAGAACAGAGAAGAAGCAGCCTCAGCCTCTCCTGGAGCTCCAGGATGCTCGCATCTACTCACCTCCTTGCCGGTTCTGCTTGGAGCTCTCATGGGTCTTCAACCTTAGTGCATCCAAAGCGGACCCCCTGCCCTCCCCCTCAAACCTGCTCCTGTACTCCGGAAAGTGGAGCCACCCCCCACTGAGTCACCCCTCCAACTCTGTCTCCTCCATCACAACAGAGTCTGTGGACTCTACCTTATAAGTGCATCTGCATCTCTCCATCTCCATCTCCGTGCACTTCTATCCTTCCCCACTGTCCCATCCCCAATCCATCACCGATACTTCTGAGCTGGAGCCTCCTACTAGCTCCCCATGACTATTCTGCCCCAAACCCTTCAATGGTTTCCCACGGCACCTAACTTAGAGTTTAAGTTTTTCACTGTCCTCAAGACCCTGGGTGATCTAGTTCCTGTTCACCGCACTGCCTCCTCTCATTCCCTCATCTCCACCTCTCACTGGGCTCTGGCCTCCCTTCCCCCTGGCTGGGGCCCCTCATCATTGGGTAATGTCCCTTAAGAGGCCTTTTCTGACCACCCCAATCTAGTTAAAACCCCTATATACTCTCTCCTAGCCCCTGGTACTATTTCAGGACATTATCACAGGATGTGCTTGTATATTTGTTGTTGTATTGTGGATTGGGTACTGTTCCTCCACTACACTGAAATACCTTTGGAGTTAAGGTCTGTTTTGCTCACTACTGCAAATCCAGTGACCAAACCAGTGCCTGAGATGTAGTACATGCTCAATAAATATAGGTTAAGTCCATAAATACTGCCTTCAAGGAGTTGATTGTCACCTTCATCAGCAAAAACATACTGAGCCTCTGCTGTGTTCACTACAGATAGGGAGAAACATAAATACTTGAAAAAACATAAGAACCATTCAGAGAATTGTTAAGTAAAGCAGAAGTCAGTATTTACTGAGTCCAGAAGTCCCAAAAGATTTTTGGAGCAGAATTTGGTGAGTAACCATGTAGAGGTCATGAACTGGAGATAGATGGGAGAGGAGTGACCGATGACCAGGGGGTCTCAGAGAGCTGAGCACAGGACCTAGCAGAGAGAAAAGCCACAGAAAATATGTGTGGTGGCCACTGAGCTAGGCCTTCCTGCTGGGTACTGTTCTAAGTCCTCCTGTTAATCCATCAAGGCCTCTATGTTTGTGGTTCCAGACATTCTACCAGGGAACCCCCAACCACACTCCCCAAGAAGATACTGGTCTGCTCTTGCCTCTTGCTCTTTCTGGTCTTCTGCAGACCCCAGAGTGAGTGTAATGATGGACTTCGTCCGTGCACTCTCAGCGTCTATGAGCACAAAGTCCATTGTCCCAAGCTGACTGTTGGAATTAAGATATCGTAGGCTCCTTTTCCAGGAGATTTTTTTAAAAGGTCTTAATTGTCCCTAGCTGTAATGTACTTAATGTACTTGTTTTCAAGTTTTCATGTGTGCCTAGAGAGTTTGTATGTGAAGGAAATTTACTATCAGTTTGAGGATAGTAACTTAATAGAAAATTAGAAAAAAGGGGGCACAGATTGGTGAGGGATCTTTGCTCCAATGCAGCTGCCACATACTGACAGGAATAAAATAGGTCACATTTTAAGGCCATATTCCTTTGTTTTTCTCAAGAACAAATACAATACTATGAATTTAGGATGGTGGGTTTTTCAACCACTAAAGAGAGAAATGCAGATATTCCGAACAGGTGTACAAAATATTTTATTACTAACCTTCTGTAGTGGGCTATTAGGGGCAAAGATTTGACATGCTTATGAAGAATTTAGGTAGACCCCTGGAGGCCAAATTCTAGTCTTAATGCACTCAAAACCCACCTAGGAAAGTAGAAATGAATGTCTCCCAGGTCTGCCCCAGCAGTAGGCAGTACCCCTCCCACAGTTTTTTGAGCACCTTTTCATTACATTGTGTTTCTGAAAACCGAAAGGGAATTTTCTCAACAGGTCTTCTACTTTGGTTTCCTGACTTCAAAATGGGAGCTAAGAATGATTAACACCTTGAACATTGGGATCCAAAGAAGCCAAATGACCTTGCCGCAGGTCACGCAGCTAGTGAACAGCAGAGCCAGTGCTAGAATCCAGGCCAGTCTTGGCCAGACTCCTGTTCCCCGGCACCCACCCTGTCCCTGCCCCACCTCCGTTCTCCATCCACACCCACACACATCCCTTGTTCTCTGTGGTGTGCTGTTAGGGGGTTTCATGTTTCAGGGTTGTAATTTCCCATATTGTTTCTCTTCCTTTCTAACTGCTCCCCACCTTCTGCTTCCTCCTCCTCCTCCAGGCCAATATGAAATAAAAATGAGGTAACTTTCTTTTCAGAGAATTCTATCCTCTTGGTCCCCTGCCCTGCCTCACTTGCCCATCTCAGCAACACCTGGAGACCTTCTGTGCTCTGCATGTCCATGAGTTGGGATGTGTTGACACCAAGGCTGAGACACTAAGGCAATTTAGAGCTTTACAGCTGCTCACCACACAGAAAATGATTTTCTCGTATTGTGCAAAAATATGCTCGCAATATGGAACATAGTCTTCCCCATGCCCAGATATTACCCTGGGCTTCTGTTAGCACCATTATTTTCTTTGGAGCCTTAAGCACCTGTACAGAAGGATTTAATTATGTTTCAGCAACTCTCAGTGAGAAAGATCTAGTTCAGTAAGTTGAACTCATTTCAAGTAAAGATCATAAGCAAAAATTTTATTCCATTTTTAAGTCATACAATCTTATATTTTATGTGATTTAATAAATTGTCTACTGTTCCTTCAGCAGCATGGCAGGTGTATAAATAATAATATGTATATGCACACATGCAAATCTGAATTCACTGGGAGCCAGCATGTAAGATGTAAGGATCTGGGGTTCAAACCACAGAACTAGGGCCTGAAATAGTATTTCCTCTTGAACTTCTTGTACTTGTACTAGAGATAAGAGAAAATGTGCTGTTTTTTCACCCAAACAAATGTAATGTTAATTAGCCCCCAGGAGTGTGAAATGTGATCCCGTCTGCAAGATAGAAGGATGGAGTTCCCAGGGCTTTCTCCCTCCATCTCTCTGTAGTGTGTATTCTGTGAACGTGTGAAGAACACATCTGCTGTGTCACAATTCTCTCTCCTTTTCATGGTGTTCTGTGCATTTCCCTAAAAGGGAGCCACCGTTTACTGCCTCCTGTAGCCGTGGGGTTCATCCAGCTACCTCCCCTCCCGGTGAATTCAAACGGGTAGTTTCATGAATGGTACAGATGGAGAAATGGATTCATTTTAGAATGGATGCTGGCATTGATATTCCTGAGACTGAACTGCTTCCAAGACAGAAATATTACTTGCACTTTCAAACTGGGGAGTCTGGTGCAGTTTTACAATCCCTGACAAATGCCTGGATGTGGTACAATGGTCACAGGGGAATAAATGGAAAAGTGTAGGCCACTCAGGTGGCTTGATATGAATAGCTTGAAAATGAGTCACAGTGGCTGTGTCACCAGGATTTTCTACTATGCTATCAGAAGTTTTTTTAGAATTTGAAACATTGATAATTGATTGGATTCTCTGCCCAAACAAATTGTCTCTGAAATGCCATTTGTTTATTTATTTATTCACTAAATACTTACTGTGTATGTGCTAGATGATATGGGGTATTATTTATTTATTCAATAAATACTGCATATGAGCTAGATGATATGGGGCAAAGGGAAATAAGACATGATCCCTGCCCTCATTGACTAATGGGGGAGATGAATGTGGACCCAGGTACTAACTCTGATTAATGCGTGATGGTGTGTGCTGTGATTGTCCCTGATGCTATGTGCTAGGGAGGAGAGGGAGGCTCCCTGAGCAACCTGGAGCTCCTTAGCCCAGCTCCTCACCCACTGTTTTGTCTTACAGAACGCTTTACTATTTGGCTTTACACATGCGTCTATGTTCCATTTCTTCCCACTCAAATACCAACCTAGGAGGGCAGGGACTTAGTTTTATTCATCACTCTATTCCCAGGGTCTGGAATAGAGCCTGGTACATAGTAGGGGCTCAGCAGGAGTGTGTTATGAGCACAAGGCTGTGGAAGTGCTGGGAAGGGAGAGAGTTCCTGGGGCAAAGGACAGAGGTGAACGTCAGAGGGAGGAAACCTTGCCTGAGAAGGAAGCACGCACCACAGTGTCTCACCAGGCAGAGCAAGTGAAGCAAACACATCCCTGGAAGAGGAAACAAGCTGGGCAGAGGCTCATATGTGCAAAAAAAAAAAACAAAAACAAAAAAAAACAAACCTTCAAATGGGAATATACAGCAGTAAGGTTGGTTTCAGGGTTGGTGGTTGAGAAGCAGGAGAAGAAACTTCAGCAAGAAAGTTGGGCCAGATAGGGGCTGGAAAGGATCTCGTACAAAGTGCAAAATAATGCGAAGTTGTTGGAAGGGTAATGAAATCCTTTCTGTAACCCTTTGGGATATCAAAATAAACTCTGGGGGCGGGTGTGTGTGAGTGTGAGTGTGTGTGTGTGTGTGTGTGTGTGTTCACTGAGCATTTTATATGGTAAATAAATAACAAAATTAGTTTCCTTGTAGAGCAAGCCAAAGAATTGATTAAAGAGCCACGGGAAGTGTTTCACAAAGGGAGCAGTGTGATGAGATGGGTGTTTTGGAAATCTCCAGCGAAAATGTGGAGGATGAATCAGACAAGAACCCTAACAGAAACCGTGCCGGGTCAGAGACTGTGCAAGTCATAGGTGATACAACCATATTAAGGCATGTCAGTTTGGAGAGAGGGAAAGCTTTCCGTTTAAGGGATATTTAGGTAGTAAAGGGATAGATCCTAATGTTCAATTTCATGTGGAGAGTAAAGGAGAAGGAACTGAGTGTAACTTTAAGATGCCTCACCCTTCCCCGCGTTTAGTGCTATCTGACATGATACCTGGGCTTTGCTTGCCTGTTTGTTTTGCGGACTGTCTGCGTCATCCACTACGAGGGAGCTTCTTGAGGACTCTACCAGTTTTGTTCTTTGTTGCATTTCCATAGCCTAAAACCATGCCTGGCCCATAGCATATAATCAGTATAGCAAAAGAATTAGTGAATGACTGAGAATGCTCTTTGCCCTCAACATGGAAGGCAGGAAAAATACCAAGTTTGGTTGAAGTAGGAAAGAAGGCACAAAAGTAAGGACCCAGGTGGAGATGTCAGTGGGCTAGCTTGACCTAGGAGGAAAGTCCGCATTTGGGATGCAAACACTGGAATTGTTCTGGAGTCCTGAATGTGCTGGTGTTGAAAGAGACCTCAAAACTCTTGCCTTCCTAACTATTTTATTATATTTTCTTATTACCTGAGCTCTTGCGATTATGTCTGTTGCACCTGTATGGTTTAGATGCTACCTCGTGGTGGGGTGGGCTCCTGTGCACCTTTCTCAACTCTGCATTCAGGGACCTCATGTTGGGAGCTTAAGACTAGCCACGGAAGGAGTAGCTATACCATAGCAGTTGACAAAGGCCCTCTGTCAGGGCTCTGCTTCCCAGATTGCTGGTTGCCCAATATTTAGGGGCATGCCACCACTTGAAGAGAGAAGGATGGTCCAGTGTGACTTTTGTTTGGATTTGGGACAGTGGGAGTGAGAAGCCACTGAAGATGGCAGTGCAGGCCCTGGAGGCAGATGGAACTGGGTGGAAGCAAGACTCTGAGCAGGTGGATTGGGTTCCAGAGCTCAAGTATAGGGAGAGCCTACTGTCCGCTGACATGGCAGAAGTTCCATTTAATATATAACAAAATAAAGGGAACTTTTCAGACATATCGCTCAAAGAGACTATTTGGCCCTCCTTTTACTCTAATTCCCTTTAGAGAATTCACCTAAATACAAGTAGTTAGCATGTAAAATTTCTCTTAAAAGTGCTGCCATGCTGCCATGCCAGTGCAACAGACCAGCAGCCTATTTATCTCCTAAAAACTCTCTTTCTCGGGAAATGGCTGAACAAACAATCGTTCTGTGTGATAGTTGCCCCTCAGGATAGTTGTAGACGACTAGACCGCTTCGATATGGGTAATTTCAATGGACTATCTGGAGATCCAATTCAAATGCCGTCATAAAATAGGCTAAGTAAATACTAGAACAAATTGCAAGAGGGAGCTTTGTATTTCTTAACTTTTTTAAGGCTTACTTTTGATTTTTGATAAACATACAAAGCTCATATTCTTTAAAAATATTATTTGAGATTCAAATGAAATATAATCTCTTTCTCTCTCTCCACACACACATGAGAACAATGGGACAAAACACTACACTGTTGTTTAACTATGTACGTCCCCCCCTTTCTCCCATTTTCTGTTACAGCCTCTCCGCCCTGAGAGGAGTATGCTGCCTGCTGGTTGAGAGTTGTAGGACTTAACTACACTGAACAGTGAGTTCAGACAGGCCCGCTGAAAAGGCAAGGTGGGACACAGGCTGAGGGACCACAATCGCTGGCCCACTCCGCTGCTAGTCCCATCCTCCGACAGCCGCCTGCAATTTTACTTTTTACTCTGTGCACTGGTCTCTTTTCTATTCTTCCCACTTAGAATGCTTTTGCACGATACTTCCCAGATTTCGTAATCATCCCTCTAATTGTCCTTCCTAGTGACCATTGAATATTCCATCATATGAATAGAGCACAGTCTGCCTAAACCATTTCCTCGCACTTGGATGCTTGGACTGTTTCCGATGATTCCTTTTAATACACGGCAGGCCTTGAAATATCTTTCTGCAAATGTTTGTTTCCTTGGACTTATTTCTTGGGACATTTTTCCCCAAGAGGCCCTACCAGGTCGAAGAGTAGAATAATTTTTATGACTTGTCACATATTGCAAAATGGCTCTTTAAGAGGATTTTTTTTTCCTTCAGTTTATGGTGCCACCAGCAAAGTTTGGTGCGCCTGCTTCCCGAAAGCCCTGCCAGCAAACAGTTCTGTCATTTGTATTCGTTTCTCCTGTTGCTATCCTGCTTGTTTCACAATTCCATGGAGCTAACGAGACGGAATCGGCAAATCATCTTCCCTAATTAAAGCCTGGTGCGGGAACACGTGGGAGGTTTCAATATATACCATTGCAAGTTACGAAAGACTTTATCCTTCAGGTACAAAAATGAAAAAAAAAAAAGATATAGGGACACGGTTTACCCTTTGGAAGCGTTGGAGATAAGAGAGAACAAAGCAAGAAGATGACACCAAACAGAAAATGATGAGCTGCGTTGTAAAATGAAATGAGACTATGCATCTTCTTGTGTTGCTTGCAGCACCCTGTGAAGCGAATCACTGAATTCTGGAAATAAACCTGTAGAGTAGGCTTTGTTTTTGTTATTGCTGTTAAGTATGTTAAATTAAACACAATATGTGGATAATATTATCTTTCTTTGTACTTGGCTTGAGATCTGTTTTCTCTCTCAATACCCACCATCCAAAATAAGTACAACGAAAACGCTATTGAATTGGCTTTTACATTTTTAAGAGTGTTCATTATTTGTATAATTGTCCCCAAGGGCCGCCTGTGGATATCTCTGGCATTCATAACAAACAATGGACATATACAGCACATTCCTTTCAGAAGACGGCTGTATTTATACTTTATTATTTTTGGACATTTAAGACCGATTTCCTCTACAGGGACAAGACTTGGGTTTTAGGTTTCATGGAGAATCTTCTCAAAGGAAGCAACTGGAATCAATGTAGCCACCAGTTATTTTGCAGACTGCAATTTCACATGCCTAGGAGAGAAAAATGCCTTAGCGAAGGCTGCATAAGGCGGTGCTCTACCTCTAGTTGCTTATTAAAGTTTTAACTTCTTTAATCTCTGCTCTTTCATCAGGGTTGATGGCCGAGAAGTTAGCCATTATTTTTAGACTGTGTTTAGCATGGTGAGATTTCCTAATACACATTTATATTGGCTGACTAAGAACCTCCATCTTTGAAATAAAGAACCGTTTCTACAAAAGCAACGTGAAATGCAATCCTGGGGCACGTTCCAGGTGACCTAAGCCAGGAGAACAGTTTCTGCCTGAGACAGAGTTTATTTCTCTTCATGGGATGGCATTAAATTCCACTATGGTTTCTCTTTCTTTCTGAGAACCTGTTTTTCTGTTTTAGCTTACTCAACACCTCTAATGCATTTGATGCACTCTTTCCTTTTGGAAACTGCACTGTCTTGGTATTTTTGTCCTTTTTCTTTGGTTCTCCTACTCGCCAGTGACTGCTTATCTGGAACCTTCTGCAGCTTTCTTCCTCCCCTCCCCTTCCGAATGACACGCACTAAAGCTCAGGCCTCCTTTTCTGTGCATGCTCCTCCAGAGAGCTCATCCATCTCAAGGCATCTTCTGCCCCCTCTGACTGAGCCTCCCAAGTCTGCATTTTCCAGTACATTCCCCTTTTCCAATCTCCAGTCCCATTCCTCCTTACAGTTGTACACAGGACATTTCCACTGCTATGTCTCTCTGTCCGTGGCCTCCCGCCCAGAAGGTTCAAGAAACCGTGTCCCTTCCCAGTATGCTCACTCAGGTCAGCTGGTTCTCTCAGCTTGGACTGTCCTCAATCACCCAGACCTCCCTCACGCATCTTCAACTGACCTTCTCCTCCTCCCTAAACCCAGGCACCAAGTTCTACTTCAAAATGTTCCTCACATTAGTTTCTCCATCTTTGTTCCATTTTCCACCGGACTTCCACCTCCCTTACCTCACAGCCTTTGGGCTGAGTAGCCCACACCCATCTCCCCCCATCCCTCTGTCCCACTCATTCCCCTCAGAGCTCCTCAAACATTACGGCAGCTGTTCCCTTGCCTGAGTCTCTTCAGTGCCTCCCTATGTCCTACGTCCTATGACATTTAGTCTAGACCAGGTTCCGTGTCTTTCTTATTCTTTATAATCTGGCTTCAAGAAGTAAATTTTATTTCTCCTTAACCTCCAACATCAGCCATTCCCATGATTTCTTTGGTTTATGTACCTGCAATCGTATGTGGGAACTGTCTTGTACTGACTCACAAGAGCTGATGTGAAATTTTCAGAAAGTCTGTGAGCCAGTTGTTAAACATAGCCATTAGTGAAAAGTAAATTGTATAAACTCAAGTAAATTATGTTTACCAAGTTAATACTTAAAACTCATAAGTTCCTAATTATTTTGCTATTATCTGTGCTCTTGAGATTACTTGTGTCCATTTTATGGTGGATGAACTAATGTACATCTCTTCCCAATTCCACATTAAGTAATGTCATGCTGGTAGCTTGAAATTGGTCATGTTTGGAGTATTTATACTATGGAAATTGGCAGATGCTGCAAGAAAGTATTTTCTTTTCCTGAGAGAGGGTGTTGAACCTTATACCACTGCATGCATACCTTATATTCCTCTGCTTGGGACTTTGTTCTTTTTTCCTCTTACCTAGTGTGTCTTCACTATTTCCTACAATACAAAATTGTTACTCATTTATAAACACTCAGTTAAATCTCTCCTTCTCATCACACTTCCCCTAACAGTGCTCACTTTCATTGATCTATTTTCCACTCAAACTCTGTATCCTTTACATCCTGTACCATTCAACCTAACACTTAATAGTATGTTTTCCATTAATCAGTTTGAACTAATTTATTCAATAATTCTTTATTTCATCATGTTCCTTTAGAGAGTAGTGTGTGCCATGTCCTCTGCTAATTTTAGTTCTGGCCAGAATTGTTCACTGCTATTTCATATATTTGTCTTATCTCCACTAATAGTTTCATATACCTTAGAAGTCAACAACCATCTTTACTTCAACATCCCTTTTGGATGCTAGCACAAAACTGAGCTCCTAACAGGGCCCAACATAGATCCATAAATTGATAGAACACTGTTCATGTATTTGATGCTCAAAGATTATTAATGGTAACTATTGCTGAATTTCACAAAAAAAATGCCTTGGTTCAGGTTGTTCCAATCTTTTCTTTCAAGTGCTGAAAGTTTCAGCCCCAATTCAGGAGAGGGAGAGAGGCTGTGGGATACTTAGGAGCCTTGAGCCCAGTACCACATAGCTACGGTCACACCCCTTGTCTGCTCCATTCTTCAGTCTCCATACCCAGGTGCTATTATTTGTCCTGCTTATGTATATCCTTGGTTGTTATGAAGACCAAAAGAGAAGAGGATGGAAAAATGCTTTGTACAGGAACGTAGAGACCAAGAACCCTCATAGCACCCCCTGGGTACCCTAGTCAGGTTGTGTTTCTCCCTCCAGTCACCTGTAAGCATGATCAAAAGACTAATCTATATCTTCCTGATCACACACGAATTTTTTCCCTGTCTTTCCTAAGATAAGGAAGCAGAGATGCCAAGATTGCTGCCCAAAATGAGATTAGAGAAAGCAGGAACACGGGCACGTTGTAGTTATCAGTACCGAGGAGTCGTATCATGGTCTCTGAAGGCTGGTTGGGTCATAAAATACCCCTCCATAAATACAGCACTTGTAACACACCCACATGGATACAGCTTACGTTTGATAGACCATCCTGTGAGGTGAATAGAATGGTATTGTTATTATTATTATTATCATTCCTATTTTACGGGCAGGGAAACCAAGGCTGAGAGAGGTTCAGTGGCTTTCCCTAAGTCACACGGCCACTCGGTGGCTGAGCCCGGATGATGGCCCGGGTTTTCTAAGTCCAGCACGAATCTGTAAGCACTCACGGTCTCTAAACTGTCAGCAGCACCCCTCAACTTTCTGCCTTTTTATGAAGATTTGTGCCCAACTTCTCTTTGTGACACAAGGGAACAAACCTGCCCTGGGAGTCCATGGGCTTATTTGAAGCAGATCGCCTTAAGCATCGACCTCTTTGTGCCCCAGAGGCTGCTGCCGCATCTGTCAAAAGCTATGACCGCTCAACAACCCAACTCGCGGGGCTTTGAGAGGATAAAAGGAGAGCATAGATGTGACAGTGCTTTGAAAATTAAGTTGCCACATGAATGCAGGACATCATCAAAAATAACAATGGTTCTGTCTCTTTAAAGTGGTTCCTGGAGAAGTTGGTGACTGACAGCTATGCTTGTCTGGCATTTGTGCTGTTTCCCTTTGGTTTTCCCTGACTTTCCTGACGGCATCCCCCAAACCGAGGGCCTCGGGGAACCCGTACAGTTGTTTTCTCTCCTTTGCAGAGTGTCTGAGAGTTGGGGTCGTTGATTAGTCTGGAAAACTTCCCATGACTTGGCAAAAGAGATCAGCCAGACGTCGGTAACTTTGTAAAACAATGAAGCCTAGCCCCATGTGTTCTCCTCGGCCTCTTTCTGACCTTCCAAAGACATCAGCTTGTCCCTCAAGCTCCTGGCAGACTCAGAAGGGTCCAGTGCTCGTGCTGTGGGGTTGCATGACTGGTGCAGCCCCTCATTAGACGCTTTGAAGAGAAGACAAGGGGCGAGGAAGCGCTCTGTGCAGATACGAGGCAAAACAGGCTTCAGGGCTGTGGTGGGCCCATTCTAAGCCACTCAAGTATCTGTGTTACTCTTCTGAGAAAAGGAAAAAATCAGACTGCGGCCAAGCATTTGATTCTCAGTACTAGGTTTATGAAATGGGGATAGGTTGTTTCTTTTTGGGGTGGGGGACGGTGTTGTTTGTGTCTTGTTTTTGTAAACTACTAATATTTTTTTACTTCACGCATTTCTGTGGCCAGATGCTCCCGCTAGCTCTGCTCCAGTCAGAGCCATCTAGTGCCCCTCAGAGGGAGGTTGGGAAATAATCGGAATTATTATGTCAGGACGCAAAGAGAAGGAAGTTTCTGACATCCAAAATAGGATTTTGCAACAAGACAACATTCTTGAAAACCAGACTTTGTAGAGACGGAGAGGACTTTCAAAATTCTTTGACATATCAGGAACCCAGGCTGCTGGACTCATATCCTGAAAATTTTCCATGAATTAGGGCAGAGAAAGGCTTCAGCCAGGGACAACTAGGACTTGAGGCTTGATTTCCAGAGGAGAGGAGAGATGGGGTATACAGGAAGGAAGAGCTTGAACCCTCCCTCCTCACCTGAACCCGGCAATGTGGGTGCAGAAAAGCAACAAGGAGAAAGACAGGGTCAGGTCTCTGGGGTCTTGCTCACGCACTTCTATTCCATGGGGCTACCAGAAACATCCAATAGGCATGCGCAGCTCCAAACTTCAAGGCTTGTGGTATGTTTCCCTGTGTATATTAAAGGGAGGCTTCGGTTCTCTGGGAGATACCCTGAGCGTGGCCACTCTCAAAATGGCCTGGAAGGACTGGCAGAAGTAAGCAGGGAGGCAAAAGCCTAAACGTCAGTCCTAATATCCCCTCACAGTCAAGCCCACAGTTGATGGTGGGGTCGGGGAAGTGAGGGTGGGGGAGTGGGAGGACTGTCGGGTAAAGTGAGGCAGACTGTTTTGCGGGCCGCCTCTCCACTAGCAGGGGAAGACACCACTCAGCGGGTTAGACGGAGAACAGGAGATTCGCCTCCCCAGCTTCTTCAGCTCCAGTGTGGAATGCACCGGCAGAGGTGGCCGGCTGCCCTTGAAGGGGCAGGCGGAAGCTAGATTGAGAAATCTGGCTGTGGGAGCTTCCTCAGAGGTGCCTCCCCTTGTTTCTTCAAAGTCATGAAACCCCCTCCGCCCCTTCCTTCCAAACACTTAGCTGCCATATAGGAGAGTAGAAGAGCAACAGGAGAGGAAGTCTGAGCTGTCCTGAAGAGACTGTTAAGACCAGCCTTACAGAGAACTGAATAAACTGACTGAATGTTTACATTTTAAGGAGATGGTTTAAACTGGAAAAGTCTGAACTACTGTTAATGAACCAGTTTTAGCTGCTCCCACCGCCCAACAGGGTGGGGCCTCATGAGGAATGGCAGCTGAAGTCATAGAGAAAATAATCATCTCTTTGAGCTTCTGAACTATAACGTGAGTATATTTGTGGCCTAGCGATATTTGCATTCATCGTCCCCTCTCCTCCAGCAATATTTCCAACAGGATCCCACCCTCCAGCAACCTTCTCTGAAAAATGGCAACTGCCTGACTAGTGTTTCTACTCACGGTTAGTACTGCCCTGGTTAAGGTGAAGAAATTGGCTGATTACCGTTTTCTATTTGAGGTGTCCATTTTCTCCTCACTGGCAAAGGTTAACTAGGGTGTCTGAATTGCTCACTGTTAGAGACATATATTCCCTCAGGGTAGAAGCCAAAGGGACCCTTTGACACCCCTTCACCATCATTCCCCCTTAGCTCTCAGACAAGGAACTCCCCATTAGCATGCCCTCTGCCCACCCCATTACCAGCATCTCCCTGCTGTGTTTGTGAGGACCCAGAAGATTTGAGAGTTGGCCTTCTCTACCTGAAGACATTCCTTTGCCTTAAGGGTCCCTGTGACCTGTGTTCCCTTTACCTCCTGTTCGCCCTCAGCACTTCCTCTGGGCAAGTCCAACGTTCTCTTCTGTTCCATTCCATACTGCCGGTGGGTGGCTGGACCAAGTTCTGCTGTTGGGCATGGGCACCTCTTTTCAGGGGTTGGCCAAATTCTTCATCTGTCAGGGGCATATCAGTGGCTTGATGGTCTCTGGGTTTGGGGTATGGTCCTAAACTTACATGAGGGAAGTCAGTTATTCACCATCCAAGCATCCCGTTTATTTCCTTCCCAGCAGTTATCATGCACTGTAACTTTATTATTGACTTGTTTACTCATCCCCATGTGAACTCTATGAGGGAGGGTTC
Source organism: Smutsia gigantea (assembly GCA_032199065.1). Lineage (NCBI taxonomy): Eukaryota > Metazoa > Chordata > Mammalia > Pholidota > Manidae > Smutsia > Smutsia gigantea. Next base: position 120,039 of record JAVSCE010010725.1, on the reverse strand, counting down.
TTATGCACCCTATACAGGTATTAGGAAGTGGGATGGGAGTGTGGTGGTGGTAAAGACATAAGACAGAGGGAGGGGAAAAGACTGAGGCAGCACCCTGATATGTAACTTGACTTGGCTACTGACTAGAAACCTTATCTGCTTTAGGCAAGCTCCCTCTTCAAGCCCCAGCAAAAAGAAACTGTTCTATTATAGTCTGTCTTTTATAACATATAATAGATATAAAAATGTATATAAATATTTGGTATTTAATATTGGTGGTACATTTGTTACAACTGATGACTTTCCACTGACAACAGGTATGATTTTTTTTTTTGCACTATTTGTGTCAACTATTTGGGGCAGGCTATCCTGCTAAGGAGTGCGGCCAACACGGGCTGATCAGGGAGTGGGGGGAGGGACCATGCAGGGTCCCTTCACCCAGACGTGAGTCCCAGGCACGTGGGCTTCAAGTCCCACTGCTTGGTGCCTGGAGACTCATCTCAAGGAGCCACCGTGGCTTCTTTCTTCAGCAGAGCCGCTGTGTTAGAAGGCTGTGTGACTCTCCCCTTCCAATGCTGGCCCTTGGTTGACAGCAGGGAGATGAGCTGCAGGGCCGTGGGGCCCAGCTTGCCCCACTATGCCGAGAGGTGACCGAGGGGGGTGAGGAGCGGGACGGCTTCCTGCTCGCCTGCTTGCTGCTCTGGGTTTCCATGTAGGATTCTGTTCAAAGAAAGCTTCCATAGTGAAAACAATTTCAAAGTTTTCAAATAACAGACTTACACAACCTCTAAAAGTCCTCTCCATTTTTGACATGGCGTAGCTTTATAATCTTACACTTCTCCATGGCGTCAGTGGTCAGGGACAGGGTAACCTTTCTTTAAAGCACTCTGATGGGATGTTGGGCTTGTGACAACCACTTTACCCTCTAAACTTCTAGAGAGTTTTCTTACTGAATGACTTTTCTATTTTCTCCAAAGTTACATGCTTGGTGCTGGGGAGGCCATGGCCCCAGGGTGGCTTGCTAAAGTAAGGAGTCAAACAGCCTGTCCACCCACTCCTCCTCCTAGGCCCTGGGTGGGCTTTCAGAAAAGTCCAAGGTCATTTCTTGGGGTGGCCGCTCACCAAGTGCTGGGCCAGTGGCTGGGAATACTCTGCAGTATATAGGTGAGGAAAAAGTGAGGCCTGGAAGAGCTGAGAGCTTACACAGGCCTCCCAGGAATGCTGGGGTGGAGCAGTTTCGATTTAGTTCTTAGGCCTGGGATTAAAATTAGTTCGTTATCACCACTCTTTCTGGTGGAGCGGTACTACCATGGGGTATCGCTGTGGATGCCAAGCATAAAGAGTCACAGGTGGTTTTCATGTAGGATTTTGATTTTTTTTCTGGTAAAATGGAAATCTCTTTTGGAGTATGTCCATTTGCACATAACGAAACTTTCAGAACAATGCTTGCTCCATCATTCAATAAATGTTAATAACATATTCTCCACCCTTAAGATGTATATGCTGGTTGACAAAGTGTAGTAGTGGGCTGGTAAAATTCAGTGCTTATTTGCAAGGCTGGGTTAAAATGATTTCCAGGTATTAGGAATCAACAGTCTACTTTCTCCGTAGACAACTTATGCTTCCCTTGGCCTAATAAATGGGAAACTGAATAAATATTTCACCGTATTGATTAATTTATGTGGGGCAGGAGACACTGAGCACTAAAATAAGCTTAAAACCCATTCCTCAAACAAATACTTTAGAAAGAACTCCTTGCTTTTAATTCATGTCAATGTCGAAATATACTCAGAAACAGTCCTACCCTGTCTCTTGCCAAAACTCAGGGGCTGCCTAGGAGATGTTTATGCCCCCAGGAGTATCTGCCAACACGCAGTTGTCTTTGCTGGGTAGCGAGCATACCACAGCCCCTCGGTGTCGCCAGCTCTGGGGAGACAGACGGGCCTCTCCTGCCTCCAGGATTCCTGGGTCCCAGCCAGATCCTGGGGTGGGTTGGGGAGTGAGGGCAGGGTGGGGCGGGCCTGCTTGGGGCTAGAAGATGAATGGTTTCATCAGTTTGACAGGGGAGGAGGGAGATGGGCTGCTGGGCTTGCAAAACATCACATCTTGGCAAAAATACTTTGAAAAACAGGAGATTCCTGGAAAGCAATAATGCTGACAGCGGAGAGCAAGTTCAGGGCCTGCCAAAAAGTGGAGCAGAGCTTTGGTTTAGATGCTGGAGAGGTGCTGAGTCTGAGAACAGGCTGGTCTCTCCTGCTGTGTGCAGGCCTGTTTTGGCCACAGGCACTGCTATCAGCTCCCTGTTCTTTCTGGAAATGATACCGTTCAGGCAGCTTCCTCATACCTGTCTTGGAAAACTTGCCTCTGCTTTGGTCAGAACAGGGCCCCGCCTCTCTCTGAGCCCTGAGCGCAGCTGCCTCCCCCCTGAATCCAGCCTTTGTGCCTCTGGGCCCCCACTTCTGGGGCCTCCCACCTGCCTGCTCTCAGCCTGGGCATCTCTCCCCACCCAGCCTTGATGCGGTGCTACCTTGTGCCCAAGGCTTTCCCATCCAGGCCTCTGGCCTTACCCTCCTCCAAACTGTACCACACATGCCTCCATGTTGCAGTACTTATTCACAAACTGCAGCAGTGCTTCTGTTTGGGGTAGATGTCGGGTGTTCTTTCCCTTTAGAGTAGATTTCCAAAAATGTTGCTCCTCATCTGTGAGGATCAAAACAGTTCTCTTCGAACAGTTGTGTGCAGCCCCCGGTAGGCTCTGGCTGGCACCGTGGCCTGTCTCCATGTGGGTCCCTGCACTGGGCCTCCTCTGTCCTCCTGTGTTCCAGGAGGGGATGCCCTGGGCTCCTGACAGTAACTAACGCAGCACAGACACCACGGCGTTGTCTGCTGCCTGGGGTGTGTGTGAATCCTTTGGGAAAGAATCTTCTCTGGAGGCTGGGGGGGCCCACGGCTACAGGCCAGAGTGTCTGATCTACACTCACAGTTAAGGGCCCCCCCATGACTGAGGGAGACGGGTGTTGAAGTAAGTGAGGACAGGTACCCCACAGTTACTAATTTCAAACATTGCCTCCCAGTGAGCTTTTTCCCAGAACTGTGAACCAGAAGCAGCTGTCACTGTTGGGCTTTGCCCTTCTCCAACTCACCCAGTCTTGCGAGGAATGCAGTGGTGCACCAGCTGGCTAATAGGCAAGGAACAGGACAGGTCGGACTTTTGGGGGCGCCTACTGTGTTATAGGACAGTTATAGACTAAACTGTGTCCACTCCAAAATCATACATTAAAGTCCTAACCATCAGGACCTCAGAATGTGGCTGTCCTGGAGAATGTGTCTTTAAAGAGGTCATTTAGATAATGAGGTCATAAGAGGGGTCCTAATCCAGTCTGACTGGTGTCCTGATACAAAGAGCTAGGACACAGACATGCAGGGAGACCATGCAAGGACACCAGAAGAAGACGGCCACCTACCAGCCAAGGAGAGAGGCCTCTGAAGGAACCAACCTTGCTGACCTTGGCCTTCCAGCCTTCAGAACAGTGAGAAAAGTGAAGTCACACAGTCCCAGTATTTTGTTATGGTAGCCCTTACAGACTAAGACAGTGACATACGCGTTGGCAACATGAATAGTCCTGGATTGTCTTAAACAATCACATCCTGAAAGGTCTGTAAACAGCACAAGTGCCATTCACATGAACTCTGCACTCTTGCTGGGCTCGTGGGGAATGGGGTGCCAGGAGGGGAAACATACAACCCAAGAGCTCATGACCTAGTGTGGGAAGCAAGGGAAATGCAACTTGTTCTTCTCTGTGCCCATGAGATCCTGATGGGGACAAAGATCAGAGACACGGGAATCTTGCACCTGGGAGGTGCTGGGGACTTTTTGCTGCTTACTGCCCTTGACAGGAGTTGCACTCGGCTGATGGCAGAGAAAGGATGTTTGGGAGGCTCTCTGAGTCTCTGAGACAGACAGGAAAACCTTGGGCAGCATGAGAGTAGAGTAGGCTTGGAGATTAAGCAGCAGGATGGATTTTTCCGAGACTTCTGCTGAGAGCTTCCTGGGGCTGAGAACAGGGCAGTGTGGCTCCATTCATGAGGTCAGGCGGGGCCGGGGGCTGGCGGCGGGGAGAGGGAGGCTATGAGTCCTGCTGATACCGCTTTCCTCATCTGTAGCTGTCGAAGGAGTTCAGCCTAGAGCTCACCTGAGAGTGAACGGTTTGTGGCCCTCGTATGACACGGACAGTTTCTTGTATAATTTGCAAGGATTGAGGCAATTTATTTTAATTGAAACCCTCTAGAAGCATTTCCGGCAGTGATATTCCCCAGCTGATCCCCTTGGCGGACTGGAAGCTCAACAAGAAAATGTGTGTGTTTTAGAAAACCTGGTGATTTCAGCTTCAGACAGGCCCCCTCCCTCAGTCCTGCATGCGTTAATGTGTGGATGAAAGGCCCTGTGTGACTCGGATCTACAGAAACTGTCAATTCTAAAAAGGCCTTCTTTTCGTCTTAAAAGGTGTCCTTGAAATTACTCCCAGGTTTGGCCTCCACTGACTTTCCAGTCAAATGTAATTGGCCGGGTGTAGGGCACAGCTGGGCAGGTTTTGAAGCTGCCTTTGAGGAGTTCGCTGCTGGTTAGTGATCTCAGCGGTGGCATGCAGAACGATGCCCTCCAGAGCATGGGAGGGTGCGTTTTGGAAGATGCTCTCATGAAATAGCCCAGGCGGGACCGGAACCTAGAGCTGGTTTTCACATGGCACGGCCCCAGATCTGTGGGGCTCTGGGCCTTCTGTCCCTGCTGCTCTTCCCACCTTTGTGTGACTCACGGCCTGTACCTGCAGATGGCTGTTGGGCGAGAGGTGTCATCTGTGGCCATAAGCAGAGAAGCTAATAGACTCCCAGAAGACCTGGCCCTTGGCTTGGGCCTCCTGAGGGTCTTGTGGTTTCCAAATGTGCAAGTCACCCATAGATTTTCAATGCCACAGAAAAGTGTGCAAATGGTACACTGTTCCACATGCTGGCCAGTGCGTCCAGCCTGCACCTTGGCCTGCTTACTGCCCTTGACAGGAGTTGCACTCGGCTGATGGCAGAGAAAGGATGTTTGGGAGGCTCTGAGTCTCTGAGACAGACAGGAAAACCTTGGGCAGCATGAGGGTAAAGCAGGCTTGGAGATTAAAGCAAGGCCAGGTCTGTGCGGCTCGGGGCCTCCTGCCCTGCAAAGTGTCCAAACGCAAAATGCTTTTCCTTGTTTCTGTCAACGACCCCGCCGTCCTCCCGGCCACCCTGGTCAGAAACCCTGGGCTGCTCCTCATCTGTCCCTTTCCCTTCTCATCTAATCCTGCCCATTCCTGTCCCTCTCAGGCCTCAAATTTCCTCTCCTCCCTTCTAGCTCCTTCCCTTATGGTCTCTCTTCTGGAGAATCCCTGCAGCCACCTGGCTGGTTTCCTTAGCTCTATTTTCTCCTCCTAATCTGCTGATTCTCAAATTCAGGGTCCATAAAAGCTTGGAGGTTGTTAAAATGTAGACTCTTGAGTCCCACGCCCAAGGGTTCTCATTATGGGTGTGGGAGGTGGCCTGGGAATGCATATTTTAACCTACCCCTGGGGAACTCTGCTCCAGTGGGTAGGGAACCACATTTTGAGAAGTTCTGCCCTGTGGTCAGAGAAGGCTCACCCTGGCACAGCTCTAGTGGGCCCCTCCTCAGCTCAAAGCCAGCTAAGCAGCTTCTAGTCCAGCTTTCGGAGCCCTCCATGTATCAATCCCAAACAGGATTTTAGCCTCATGTCCCACTTTCCACACTAAATGTCCCACTTCCCCCACTGTGTAGTCTGGCTCAGTGGACTTCAAATTGACTAAGAGGCAGAATCAATTAAAATAACTATATAATTAGTGCAGTCAGCCATCTATACTAAATTCTACTTTACAAAAGTGGTAGCAGGGGCCGAAGATACTAAAAGAATTTTAGAGGGCGTATTTGTAAATTTGAGAAAATTCCATTATTACCCGTGCTTCAGGAAAACGGTATTGGCATTTTTCAATTTTCTGTGAGTCACAGTTGGGTCCAGTTCTTGGGGTCCTGCAATTCGTGGGTATAGAGTTTGGGGACTATGACCTCACCAACCCAGGCTCCTGGGCTGAGTATTAACGGGCCTGAACGGAAAAGGCATGAGCTTTGGAGTCAGTCCTGCATTAAAATGTGATTCCACGGTTTGCTAGCCTGTGACCTTTCTGTGACCTGACCTCTGAGAGAGAGAGAGAGAGAGAGAGAGAGAGAGAGAGGGACAGAGAGAGAGACAGAGAGAGAGAGAGAGAGAGAGAGAGAGAGAGAGAGAGAGAGAGGGAGAGAGAGAGAGAGAGAGAATAGCTAGCGAGCTGTTGTTGCTATGGCAGCTGGGGCCAAACAAGATGACAGCCATAAGCCACCTGGGAAGCGAGGTCTTCGTAAGAACAACTCAACCCGTTGCTTCTCCCAGGAATGTTCAGGTTACGGTAGACCCAAGGCCTATAAGGGATCATTTCGAAGATGATAACTGTTAACACGGAGGGGGTTCATGGCTCTGAATTATCCTCTCAGGTTCCATTCTCTCCCAGGTCCAGTCTGTTCTTCATAAAACCTAGAGTGCACCTTCTGAAGCAAAAATCTTCTTGGAACGCTGCCCTGAGGTCATCTTCCTTTGATGCCCGACTGCTAGCAGGATGAAATCCATCCACTTTGGCACGGCCTCCACGAGGTCCTTTACTGCTTGGCCCTCTAGCTTCCTCTCTGACCATTTCCCTCTAAAACTTTGCAATTAATGTTTCTGTTAATTATACCTCTTGGTCTCTGTTCCAAATTCCCAGAAGAGAGAGAGTGATTGGCTTGTTTAACTGAGGGGTGTGCCCTTGCCCCAGTCAGCCCTGAGGAGGTAGTTCATGCAGTATAGACATATGATTGCCAGGAGCCCATGCCTGTGGTTCCCAGAAAAAAAGGGAGTCACCATGAGAAAAGACATGGAGTCACCGCATCAGGTGTGCAACTTGGTCTCCTGGTTCATATCTAATATTGTTTCTTCTCTCCTTCTCCCCACTCCTTTATAATAAAGGTGGTTTGGTGGTTGTGGAGTCTATGGTGTGGAGTCAGGAGAAATGACTGTGATGGAATGAAGGGGAGAAATGAACACCAGTTGGGGTCTGGAAACACTCTGAGCGGTGTCCCTTTGGCATCACCCTCTGCATTGGTTAAGATGACACTACCTCCTGAAAAACCAGTACCAGGAATGCATGAGGGCTCAAACACATGCACTTCTCTTTCTTGCTCTCCTGAAGCCTCGGATGTGCTCCTGACCCACTGGGGCCTCTCCTCCAAGAAGTGACTCAGGGACCCAGCACCTTCCGTGCTGTGGTGTTTCCGTATTCAGTGTACAGAAGCTGCCGAGCTCACTGTGTATCAGCATGAGTCAGTGAAGAGGAGGAGCGTGGAGGACCAGACCTGGAAGGGATGCCCGACACTCTCGCTCACATTCCACTGGCTAGAACTCAGTCACATGCCACATCTAATTCCAAGGGCGGTTAGGAAATGGAGTGAATCTGTGAGCTCAGGAAAAAAAAGGAACCCATCTGCTATTAGCTGGACATGACTTTGTGATTGTTTCTGCCCGGGAGTGGGTGAACGTGTGTTTGTGCCTGTATGCTCTGCACCACGTTACCCAGGGGGCATATCTGGATGCACAGGAAGGTCAGTGTGTATGGGTGCTGGGCAGCCAACCAGAGGGCGGGACTTCTGGAGTCTTGTCCAGCTTCATGATGGTCTCCCTCTCTCTAGAGACTGTCCCCCTAATCTAAGACAGGGTCCCCATGTGCCTTGCTGATATGACATGACCAGGTGACCCTGGCTCCAGCTGGTTGGCACAGGTAGACACCTAGCCAGCCAGTTAGATCCTCTTATCTAAGAATTTGAAATTTGATTGGAGGCTCGGTCTTGGATGTTGGCTGTGGAGTCATCTTCCTGGCAGCCTTGCGGACAAAGATCCTCAAGCCCCTGCAGGGGAAAGCCCCGGAGGAGTGGCAACCTGGCCTGCTCACTGTGACTTCCGTGGCTGGGGGGAGTCTCTACTATTGAATTATTTTATTTCCAAGTGACTCAAATTGGTGACTATTTCTTGCCAACCAAAATAATTTTAATCAATAAAGAAATTGAATGTTTATCTGACCTTAGACAAATCACTCTAAGAGCCACAGATTTTTCATTTATAAACTGAGAATAATTTTATCTGCCTTGCCTGTCTCTCAGGACTGTTAAGTGGAATAAAGTACATGAAGTGCTTAAAAAATGTGAAAAGCCACACAAATGTAAGTGGGACTATTTGTCTGTAGGAAGAAGAGTTTTAAGAACTCTCTCCAAGTATAAAATAGGTTTTCTTTCTATTTTGTTTTTTTAACCTTAATTGCTTTATGGTCAATTCCTCTCAAGTGCAGGAAACCTCCGTAGTTAGAGGTTTACTTTACTTTTCTTTTGCTAGATATTGAATACTTTGATTATTTCTGACAGTAAAATTACCCACGGTTTGCCCTTGCCAAACCAAGCCCAATTTTTCTATTATTGCTCTTTGGGGCTATATTCAGCTGCAGTGTTTGAAAGTCTGCATCGAGCAGTTATTCTTAACCCCGTCATACTCAATGCTCCCTCTTTATAATATATGTCATACACCCTGTACTTTTCTGACATAGAATTGTATCAGTTTGCTAGAGCTGCCATAACAAAGTACTGTAGATTGGGTGGCTCAAAAATCAGAAATCATTGCACACAGCTCTGGAGGCTAGAAGCCAAAGAGCAAGGTGTCGGCAGCACTGGTTTCTTCTAGGGGTTGTACTCCAGGTTGCTCTCCTTGGCTTGTGGATGGCTGGCTTCTCCCAGTGTCTTTTTATATTTTCTTCCTTCTGTGTGGTTCTCAATGTGCAAAATTTCCCCTTTCAATAAGGACACCAGTCATGTTGGATTAGAGCCCACCCTAATGACCTAGTTATAACTTGGTTATTTCTGTAAAGACCTAATTTCCAATAAGGTCACAATCTCAGATACTGGAGGTTAGGACTCCCACATATGAAGCTAGACATGGTTGGTGGGAGGTGGGGGGTGGAGAACATCATCCAACCCATATCAGAAATTAAGCATCTGGTTTTCCTACATCCATTGTATTTTTAAAAGATCAACATAACGCTTTGACTTAAAAATAAGTGGCAAGTAATTTATAACAAAATAGTATGTGCTTCTGCAGGTAAATGCTCAGGTGGGCGTAATGTAGGAAATACAATGCTGGGGATCCAAAATACAATATGGATATTGGGCCAGAGGGCAGCCTGTCCTCCATAAGCAGTACCCAGGGACGCAGCCCACCCCAGGCAAGCTGAACTGGTGTCTCAATGACCGTGGGGCACTGCTGTTAGTGACATGGTGTCCCAAACGATGAGTGACTCCTGATAAACAAAGTACGGTCTTTCCCCAATTGGCAAGGGAGTCTCGTTCCTGGACAATTCAGGGTATTTTAAACCTTCCAAGAAGTAATTCGTATGTAGAACAGAGTTTTTGCCTACATGACGCTCTGGTGGAACATTTGAATATCAGGCCGGATGTGGGGTAGCTCTTTACTGCCAGAGACTGTCCCAGGGACAGCAGGATATTGAGTGTTCTTGGCGCCTACAAAATATATATATTAGTATGACACCCTCAGCCATTGAGACAGAAATATCATCCAAATTTCTACAGTGGTTCTGACCTACTGAGACCTATGGGGCTTCAAACACCCAAGGGGAGCAACTGCAGAGATGAGACTGCGATAAGAAGCAACGGGGTACACCACACTGAAGGGACTAGGTCTGCCTTCCAGCCGGACATTCAGCGTCTCCTGATCTCTCGTGCCTGAGGGCATCTTGGAAGTCCCAACTCCTCTCTCCCACGGTGGTTACTTCCAGGGCCCAGCATAGTGCTTCTGCGCGTAGCAGGCATCCAGCGTTTGTTGGGTATTGTTGAATGGCAGCCTTAAAGTGGAATTGGATAAGCGGAAGTGGAGAAGTTCATTTACTTGTTTTATGTTTGTTCATTCACGTACTCATTCGAGCAGTTATTGAACTATGAGTTGACATGGGGCTAATTCCTGGAAAAACCCACCAGCAAGAGACAATCCTGATTCCAAAGAGTGTACAGTCTAACGGGGGAGAGACTGTTCAGCAGGTACTTTTCTGGACAGTGTGAGTTAAGTACTGGGTGCTATGGGAATGTAGAAAGAGGGCACCCACCCAGGCTGGGATGAGAGGTTTGATAAGAGAATTCTGGTAAATATTGGGGTGACAGAGAGGGTGCTCCATGGAGGGCACCCTTCTCAATGGGGACAAAAGATGATGAGGAAATGGAAGGGGAACCCAGTTTTGCAGATAGAAGATAGATCATGGGAAAGGGGGCTGAGGGCGCGCTTGTGCCGCGTTATAGGTCCTGGTCCCACCCACACTTTAGTCCACACCTGCAGCTTTGTCTCCCTACATAGTTACACTCCTTTACCTCTTCTTTTGTCACACTTCTTAGCTCTGTCTTCTGGGTGTAAGCTCTGCCCCGAGCAGTGGAGAACAAATATTCAAGGATTGGGAATTCTGGGGGCCCAATCTGGTTTAAGCTCAGAAGAATCAGATCCTCCTGGGAGTACCAGCAAGCTCCTGACCCCCAGACCCCCGACCTATAGAGGTGCTGGTATGGCGTGCTGTGCCCTCCAGTGTCTCCTCTGAGGCGTGGGTGGGGAGCTGGCCCTCTGCAGGCCTACCCCCGCTCCCCGTCTGTCCCCTCCTCATTTGCTCATGCTCCCAGCTGTGTTGACCATCACGGATGTTTTCATCCAAGTCCAACCTTCCAACAGAGAACTCTGGATTCCGGCTAGAATATGGGGACAGAGACATGCTTAAATTCACTCCTAATGTCAACAAGAAGAATTGAATTAAACAAAAAAGCATCTGAGTGGGGCCCAGAGCTTCCATAAAACATCTTTGTACTGGAGCTCGGAAAAGACTTTGATGAAGGAAACAAATGGGCAAAATGTGGTCCCTGCTCACCCTCTGTGAATCTGAAGGCAGGGTAAACACTTCCAGGCATTATTTCTGGCCAGAGAAAGAGGCTAAGCAGTTGTCTGGAGCCAAGGACTGCCAGGAGTAATAAGAAAGCCCTTTAAGTGAGTTTTCTCCATCTGTTTAGTTTCTTATGATATAAAAATGAGAAAAAGTATAAATAAACGATTCAGAGAAATATCACACGCAATTACCTCCATCAGGGAAAAATAAACAAGACTTCACTTCATTAGGAAGGTCCTCATGTGACTGATACCTTCTGGTGGGTGTCTCTCCCATCTGGAGGTCTTCAACATTTTGAGTGTCCAAGTTGACTTGTTCAAGCTCAACTTTGGCTGCAACATGGCTCCAGAAGCCAGACAGGGCCACCTCTAGAGCCATCGTCCCACTGGGCATCTCCCTCTCTCCTCCATCACGTTGTCCAAAGATAAAAGGAGGTTAAAGGGAGCATCTGGGCAGCCTGGGAGAGGAGGAGTCAATAAAGGCCCTGGCCTGAGAAGTATTGGTGTAGGCAGGCAGAAGCGTACTCCATGAGTGTCCCCACCAGCCTTCCATCACTCTTAGCCCCAGTGGTGCTGTCCAGCTTCCAGTACCCCAGTGGCTGCTCTGGGATCATTGAGAGCAAACTGCAGCATGGCTCAGTCAGCAAACACCTTGATATATAATGCCCTTGCGGTGGATTCTGCGCAACAGTATCAGAGCAAAGAGAGTCCATTTGGACCCTTGATTTTTAAGTCTTTAATTTGACATTTTATTTTTCTTTAAAATGGGGAGAGTATCTGCTTATGTTAGCCTTCAGCTAACCTTGGACACCTCCAGCAGGCTTGGGGAGGTTTCTCATGCAACAATCCCCATAAAAACGATGTTCTTTAAAAATTCTGCAGAGCACTGAGCCCAGGGTCTTACGTGCCTGGGTCGTCAGTAAACAGGATTTGTAGAGGGTGAATGTTAAATGGCAGTTGCTTCCTATGCTTAGATCTCTCTCTCTACTGCCACCCCTAGCAGAGGACCACACTGCTAGCTTTTCAGGAAAAGCCATGCTTTTTCTAGAGATTTCCTTCTCTTTTTTCCCCCCTCATTATCTTTTATGTCAGACGAAGGAGAGAAGGGTGTGTGTCTTTATGTCTCTGCAGATAAGATCCTAACCTCTATCTTGCTCACATCTACTCCTTTCTCATTTGGACTTTCTCCAACAATTTATTCTTCTTCTTAAATTTCTACTCTTTGCTGCCTTCTTTATCTTTATCTACAAATGTCTCCGGCTTTTCTTTCACACCTCAAACTTGGCTTGTCTAAAAATGTGGTAACTTTTTACTTCGTAAAACCAATCCATTTCCGCAGCAGGAGAATATGCTGCCAAACAATTGGACCAAATCTGAAGTCCTTTTGGATTCAGCCTCCCTGCATATTCTCCTGCATTTCCATTTAGCACTACAACAAACCAGATCCAGGTCCTTACTACCTCATACTGAAAGTACAGATAATAAGAACTGCTTATTATAAGTCTATTATTTGCCAGGTACTATGCTGCATGCTTTATATTCAGTATCTTGCTTTCACATCAGTCTTATGAGGCATCTTCTATATTAACCACTTTTCTGAAATAGGGAAACTGAAGCTTAGTTAATGAAGTAACTTACCCAAGGTCAGTATAGTTGACATACGGTAGAGTCAGGATTCACACACAGATCTGCTGACACCCACAGCCTGAGCTTTGAACTGTGATCCTAGGCTCACCATTGTGGTTACTTCTTCATCAGTCTCATGAATACACAGGTCTTCCTGTGCTTCCTCTAGTCTACCTTGTCCACTGCCACTGGAGTGACCTCTGTAATATATCAATGGGACTGCATCTCCCCGTGCCACCCTGCAGAAATTCTCACTGACTCTTCATTGCCTGCAGGATAAAGTCCAGACACCTTAGCTTATGGCATAATTCCCCTTCCCACCAGAAGGCTCACACTTCTCTTCTTTCCTTCTTAGCTCTGTCTACAGAAATCTTGTCTCTCCTCCATTGAAGATGTGATCTCCTCTATGGAACATTTTCTAGCCACAATAACTGGAATGGTTGTTCTCTTTGCTTAAACTCTTATTGTGCTTGATTTGGTCCATTTTCACGGTGCTTGTGCTCTGGACTGATTCATAATATGATTATTTACATACATGTCATAGTTATGTTCTTGAGCTCAGGGATATGTCTATTTATTTTTGCAGCTCTTACAACATCTGTCAAAACATTTGACACAAAGAAAGTATGTTAATTAAGGTAACACAGGCTGCTGTGACAGATACTCCCCAAATATTGGTGGCTTGACACAATGGGAGTTAATTTCTCACTCATATAAGGTTCAGTTGATGACAGAGGGCTGAGAGTGGTGCTCTACTCCACGTGGTCATTCTGGGGCCCAAAGAGACAGAGACTCTGCCATCTTCAACGTATGGCTTCCGACTTTGCTTTGGGCCCTAACATCCAGGCAGGAGATGCAGTAATAGAGAGAAAGGGCAGAAGAGGGCCTGGGAAGTTTCATGGTCCAGGCCTGGAGATGACACATTGCATTGGCTAGAACTCAGTCTTATGGCCGTATAAGCTATTAGGAGACCTAGGAAATATAGTCACTGTGTGCTAGGAAGGAGAGGGAGTGGGCTTGGTGAATAACTAACCAGCCTACATTTGGGGAATGAATAATTACTATACTGCTCTTTATTTATCGGGGGAGTGGGTTAAGAATAGTGGTCTCCAGATTAGAGTACATGCACTCCAGAGTGTACGACATGCTCTATTGGGACAAGGAAAGTATATTAGAATATCTTTTATTCAAATCTAAAATAATAAGAAAGAACTTCAGTGTTGCTGACATTCAGAATATGAAATGACACTGGTACCTACATTTGGTCCTTATGTCAGATAGCCTCATGTCATATCTAACCCATGAATTATTGTGAAGGAAGAACAGGCCTCCACAGTATACAGGGGTTGACAGCAGTCCCTGCATTCCTTCATTTTTGGTCAGGGTATGCAATAAATGCAAACTATGGGAGCTTAGTGGAGTGGGTTTAGGGATTGTTATATTTTCTATTTTAACAAAACCAACCCCCACAAAGTGAGCAAGTGCCTTTAAATGAACCTATGGAGAAATTGCTGGTTGCACATAATACTAATAATGAACGTGGTGGCGAGCCATTAGAAAGAAGTCAGGGCTGACCCTCTGATGCAAGCTTTTTGTTGGCCACATCATGAGGGGAAACAATGATGATCTAATCAGTTCTGACACTGAGTTTTCAAAAAGAAATAGAAATGGTCACAAAAAGTGCTTGAAATATGATTTATGTCACCTACCACTAGCAATGAGACTCAAGCTAAATGCATATTGAAACCTGCGTTATCAGCTAAAGCTGGTATAAAGCTGACACTATGTGCAAAACATTCAAAACCTTATTATCTAGAATATGAAGGTAAATTCCTACAACTTTTTGAATGTTTAGAGCTATTCACTACTCAATCCAGTGCTTTACCAAAATCACAATCAATTTGATGTTAAATGCTTGGAAGCCCTGATTTAAGTTTCTTATTTAATAGTAAATGGGAAAAAGTTACAGACTGCAGGAAACCCTTATCATTCCTGCTTTGGTGACAACAGCTGGAAAATAATGCATGGAACACAAAGTGGTGATGAAACTAAAATGCACTCCTATGTCAGCAAATACTGTTGGAGGATGCCTTGAAAACATCACTGAGCATTTGGAGAAATAAGTACTAGGAGAAATTAGTTAGCGTGGGAGGTTTACTATACAGCTGGATTGAAGTACAGATTTTTCTAACATGTCTCAGCCTATGGAATTCGCTAATTCTCCTCCGTAATGGAATACGTCCAGGACTACTTTCTTTGTGAACCTCTTAAAGAAAAATGGACTGGAGAAGTTATTTTTTTATGCTAAGTGACTTCTGTAACAAGAGCAATGTTTTATGACAAAGCAGTATTAATGTAACCCTTGATGTGGCAGCCAACTTGACCAGAATTTAAAAGGAAGCCCTAGATACCCTGCAGAGATTAGATCCAAAGGTGATTTTCACTTACTACTCCCTTCACAGTCAAGCTCTATTAGGAAGAAATTGTCACTGGAGGGAACTAGTTTTAGAGAATGACATTGATGAGGCTAACTTTCAAAACAAAATATGATCATAAAACAAACACAAAAAACTCCAAAATATACAAGACTCTTCCTTCTGTAATGGAAGGGGAAGTAATTGTGAACGTATTTTGTATCACGCAGAAGTTTACTGGTTATCTTTTATAAGATATTTAAAAGTATACATCCAACCTAGGAGGTATTCAGTTGCATTTACTGTAAGATTAGTGTGGCAAATTCAAACAGCGTCTGCAGCATGTGACTGTCAGTGGTCTGCTAGCTGGCAGATAGTTTTGAAGTAATAAATAAACAATCTGTAAAGGTATAGATGATATTTTAACATTGAGTAAGAAAGTTACTGACTCTCAAGAGTAAATCATGTTATGGAGAAAGCATTTTGAAAACAGATGTTTGGAAATATTCCACTACAATGTAGTATTCTGTTGAAAGTGATGTGTTACCTATAAAAACTCATATCTCCACACTTTTTTAAAAATGGAAACCTTTTTTTAAACCTCTGCAAAAAAGTCTTCCAGAGGAAACATTGTAGTGAGTTTTTAACCTATTCTTTAAAAATATTAAAAAGTCAATGCCTTCTGACTAGGTTGCAAGAAAATTCTGTTAAATTAGGAAAAAGGAAACTTACCAGTGCAATTTCAAGAAAACCTTTGACATGGTTGGTATAAAGGATTGAACAATGTGCGTCCTGACCCAGTAAGTACAAACAGACATGCACATCTTCCATTTGGTTCTCTCATATTTGGGCAGAAACTTTTTTTAGCCATGACAGCCAGGAAAACCACATCTCTAAAAACAGGCTTTTGTGGCTTCACGAAATATAAAGCTAAGATTTGCAAAAATAATGAAGTATATTAATCACTTCTCTCTCAGTAAAGATATCTTTAAATTAATTGAAGATGTCTTTCATTATCTGTCCGCGTTCTATGGGAGATGAAAGACGATGCTTAATTCAGTTAATAAAACTCCTCCAAGCACGTGACCGCAGGTCTTCTCAGCGTCACTCACCAGGTGACGGTAGGGTCATGAGTCGTAACAAACCTTCTGAGCAATCTGAAGAATTTGAATTAGAGATGGGCTTAAACCAGAGAGAGACAGTTGTCAATTTTTAAAAAGCCCCTCACTGGCTTATGTGCTTAATTAAAATTTGAGTAATGCTTGAATTGATAGCTAAGTTGGTAAGAAGAAGTAGTTATGTCTCCTTCATTTATTCAACGTCTGTTGGTTCCCCACATGGGACAGGCATGCCATAGGTACAAAGACACCTAAGACTATGTCCTGCCCTGAAAGAACGTAGAGCCCGAGTTCCACCAATGACTGAGCATGACAGTCAGGCCGAAATGCTGAACAACAATCTTCCCTCCTCTTTTCCCCCACTTTCCTTAGTTAAGGTTCTTTCAGAAAATGACTTATCTCTGCCATTGTGTTCTTGGTTTCCCTGACAGGAGCTGGAGAAAGGTCTGTCATTCTAGAATCTTGAAACTTTGCCCTCATTAATTAAGGAGCTTCTAACAGTTCAGTTAATCCCATCTGCTTTCAACCTGAATCTTACCATCTAAAGATTTGTATTTCCTGGCTCTTTTGTCATTTTCTTCAAGCTTATTAAAATCCCATCTTGAAGGTGTTGACAGCTTCCTCTTATCTTCATCTAGTAGGAAAATAAGTGACACACTAAACTGACATAAACGGCTCTGATAATAAACAGCTATGATTTATGAGCATTGATTGTGTTCTAGTTAATGGGCTGAACACTTTACGTACATTATTTAATGTAACCATCACTTCAGCCTTTGAATGTCAGTGGGGGAAATCCACCCTGAGATGGTTGTCTAAACGGCCCAAAGTTATGTGGCTGGGAAGTCATAGCCCACGTTTGTGCAACTCCAAAGCCCATGGTCTAAACACTATGCTACCCATCTTTCCTCTTCAACTGTACAACAATCCTCAAACTATCCCACATATCATACTTAAATTAGCTAAGTCAGCCAACAGATAGTCTCAGTGATGAGGTGCTCGTAGACTCCTTCACCATCCAATCAGTGGGTCACAGTTCTGCAATTCAGATGTGTGGGGAAATAAGCTTCACCAACTATGCCATGACATTCCTGTTAGATTCCAAGAGGCTGTGCCCCAACTCTCCACCTTCTCTTTTCCACTTCCCTTTATGCCCTTCCCTGGGGCCACACTGCACTCCTTTCATCGCTGAGTTGGAACACCGTTCCATGATATCTGGCCTCTGCAGCCACATTTATTCCCTGCCTCCAACACTCTCCAGGCTCTTCCCTGCCTGTCTGTTGAATCTTATTGACCCTGAAGACCCAGCTAAAGGGCCCTGCCCTCTCTGAAGCTGGCCCTGACACCAACTCCAAGCAGCTCTCAGCAGAGTCGATCGTCCTCCTCTGTGACCCCACATCTCTGTTAGGATGCACAGACCACATTTTTATTGTCCACTGCCTGCTCTACAGAGACAGAAACTGTCTGTTCAGTGTTTTACCCCCAGTGCCTAGCACAGCATCTGGTCCTGAGAATTATTAAATTAGTATCAGTTGAATGAATGAGTGAATGAATGAATGACAAGCAAGTGTGGAATAGGGGCAGGGAATGGAAAGATGTGGAAGTTTCCTGGCTACCTCTGTGGCTGGAACAGTTATGCATTCCAGAACTTTGCACAAACACTAAAGTACAATTCAGCCAGCCAGTGTGGGTGGTGTGTCTTGGAGCAGTGAAAGTAGAGGCACCAGATCTCCCCAAAGTATGTGCTAGTGTTGGGACCCCCCACAACTTGGCCTGATCCACCAAGTTCAACCCAAAGCCAGGAATTCCAGAAAATATCTTATCCCCTCTGTGTGGCTTCAACCCAAAACAACAAGACTGTTGCTTTTAGAATCTAGGACACCGGGAAAAAAATACAGGGGAAAAGTAAGCTGATTACGCACCTAAAAGCACCACTTTCCTGGGGTGGAATGGAAGCTGGATGGCTCACAGAGCAAAATATCATAGTGGTTAAGAACTAGAGAGAGCGTGTGTATGTGTGTGTGTGGCGGCATATTAATTTACAATTGCTGCTGTAACATATTATCACTAATTTAGTAGCTTAAAACAACACAAATGTATTGCCTGACTATTCTGGAGTTCAGAAATCTGAATCATTTTCAATGAGCTTAAGTCAAGGTATTGGTAAGGCTGGGCTCCTTCCGGAGGCTCTAGGGGAGAACCTGTTCCCTTCCCTTTCTGAGATCCTAGAGGCCACCTGCATTCCTTAGCCGTGGCCTCTTCCTCCATCTTGAAAGTGCAGCGCTCCGACTCCACTTCTGTCCCTACATCTCTCTCTCATTCTGATCCTTCTGCCTCTGTCTTAGAAGGACCCATGGATCTGAGTTGGGTCCACCCACATTATCCTGGAGAATCTCCCCATCTCAAGATCCTTAACATAATCACGTTGCAAAGTCCCCTTTACCACTTAGGTAACATTTTTATAAATTTGGTATCAGGATGTGAACAACTTTAGGGAACCATTATTCTGCCAATGGCGAGTAAAGAGGTAGATTCAGGAGTCTTTCTTCCAGCTCCCCAAGGAAGCTTTTTTTTCTTTTTGTAAAGGAAAAAGGAAGAACAGTTGCTAACAAAACAAATAGAACCTCAGTATAAAAGAGAACAAATCAATTAAATACTTTGTTTAAAAAAGGCTTAGTTCTCAACAAAGTGGAGAAAAACTCACTTAATGTATAAATAACTAAATTAACTTGGGTTGAACTGCAACTCTTTCGTTGACTAGATGTGTGACCTTGGTGAGCTATTTAATTCCCTGATCTTAGATTTTCAGTCAAAACAGGAATACTGATACTTACTTCCCCAATTGTTGAAAATGAAAAATTTTAAGCAAAGCATACAAAGCATTAAAAATGCCATTTTTAACCCTAATATATTTTAATTACACTAATTAAAAAATATAAAAATTTTTATCCATTTGACTCAAAAGTCAGAAGATGCACACAAAAATGTAAAGGGGCCAGCCACCTGTACCACTGGGACAGAATTACAGCAAATAATACTCAGTGAGACTGAACATAGCAATAGGAGGGCTCTCAAGAGAATTTCCTGATATTTTAAATACACACCTTAAAATTTTTTAATTGAAACCTTTATTTCTGGCTTTATTGAGATATAATTGATATACAACATTGTGTAAGTTTAACCCATACAGTGGGTTGATTTGATACACTTGTATATTACAAATGTTTACTAGGGTTAACACTTCCATCAGGTCACATAGTTACCACTGCATTTTTGTGGTGAGAACATTTAAGATCTGCTCTCTTAACTGCTTTCGAGTATATAGAACAGCACTATTAACTATACTCACCATGGTGTATGTTAGATCTCCAGAACTTAGTTATCTTCTAAATGTAAGTTTGTACACTTTGACCAACATACCCCCGTTTCCCCACCCACCAACCCTGGTGACCACCATTCTACAATCTGTTTCTGCAAGTTCAGCTTTTTTAGATTCCACATATAATGATATTATATGGTACTCATTTGTCTTTGTCTGACTTATTTCATTTTGCGTGATTTAGGACTTAACTTGGGTATCCCTCCCTGGTTGGTAGAGAAAACTCAGATGGATCCATGGTCCCCAGAATCGTGTGCGCAGATGTGGTGCCTGGCGAGGTTCTAGTGGATCCGCTGCCATATTTTGACTAAGGTTATGAAGCACCTGGTAGAAGAGGAAATCTGTGAATATTTCCACCTGGGTTTGGTGGTCTCAGAAAAAACAAATATATCAAGGGAGAGTTGTTGCCAGGGCAAGGCCAGCAGTTTGCAGCCTGGAGGTCTTCCAAAATGCTGTGCTGTTGAAGATCTTAACCTGGCGCAATGGTCATTGTTAATCCTCGCTTTTTCATTCCAGTTCTGCTCTGGATCAACACCATTTCCAGTGGTGCCTGTTCCCTGTGGCTTATTCCCAAGTAGCTCATTTCTCATGGGAGACATCCACCTTCAAAAGAGAGGGCAACATTGTGGATGGGGTGTGACCAGCTGTAGGCAGGTGAGAACACACATCCCTGAGTGGGCTCTGAACATTGTTTATCCCCACTGCTGTCATCTCCTGTCACTTTGTGCCTCTTGCTTGGAGAACAGTGCTTTGTATATAATGATTAGTCATTGTTAAGTAACTAAAAGGCTTCTTTAAAAATGAGAATTTAAAGTAATTTAGTGGAAAAATAATAAATAAACCCAACAGTTATTATTCTTTAAAGAGATAGTATGAATAAAACTCAAAGACTGTCAAACACTAGACATTCATAGGATGGCCATTCTATAGAAAGAAGAAACAGAGAGAGGGTAACAAGTACAGAAATGGCTATCTAGTTCCCCTCCCCACACTCCGCCCTGATTGAGCCCTGTTTTTACCCAGAAAATGTTTAAAAAATACCAGTGCCAAGGACCCTCCCCAGACCAATTAAGTCAGAACCTCTGGTCATGGGTCAGGGCATAGCTCCTTATGCAAGGAGGCTACTTTCCCACCTAACACCCTCTCTCTTCATCCTGTTTCCCTCACTGATCATTTCCCAACCCTGACCTAGTGAGTGGTCACCCTACATGGTCCAGTACCTCCCACAGCTGTCCTGAGCTCTGCCTTGGTCAAAAAGACTCAGTTTCAGTTCAGCTTTCTGGACTCAGTTTCCCTGGCCTCCTGGACCTGAGTTTGACTCCTGTTGTGGAGTCCTCTGACCCTGGGGGGCTGCCTATCTTTCAGGTCTGGTTTTCTCCAACCCCGTTATTCCCTTTTCTGCCCAAGCCTTGCTCACGACTATTATTTTTCTCAATTGCCTCATGCAAGATGTCCATGGGGAACCAAATCTGGTCCCCATAAATGTGTGGTGAGCTTTAAACAAATACTCACAGTAGCATTACAATAATGTCCACCAGATACAGTCTAAGGGAATGGGTGGAAACTCAGAGTAGATGAGAATGTGGTTTCCAGCATCAGTTTTTTAAGTGCATAAGTATCTTGGTGAGTGGTGAAACAACCCCAACTGTTGATTTTACTTCTCCCTCAACTCAAGTTGAAGACATCTTGCCTATAAACCATGAAGATGTAAATTGCTGTGGCCATATTGTGGCTTATTATAAAAACCCCTTGTTTTCATGGTGTTCAACATTTGCTATTTTGAAATTTTTGGTGAAAAACTTGATAAACCAGCATTCCTTTTTATGCAAGTGGAATTTTGCCAGGCTTGAGGGCATCAGTCAATCTAAATACTTGAGAAAACTGTTGAGAGCCAATCTTGAGTTCATCTCGTTGTCCACTGTTGTGTGTTCTTGTTGCTGGCAGCTAGAGGCTGCAGGAAGTCTATAGACTGCGTGGAGAAGGACTTTCCAGGAGGTCCTGGCCCTGGGAGTGTACTTTAGACCCTTGCTACTCAAAATGTGGTCTGAGGACCCACACATCAGCTTAACCTGGGATGTTATCAGAAATGCAGAATCTCAGGCTCCACCCAGATCTACTGAAGCAGAATCAGCAGGTTAACAAGATTCTCAGGTGGTTCATATGCACATTTTCAGTTTGAGAAGCAGTGTGCTCAGCCCTTTCCTGAATTTTACTATCCTCAGTCAAAGAAGCAATTGATGCAAATAGCCCCTTTCACCTAAAAGCTAAGAAGACGATGGTGATTTGATGTCACCTGGGCTTCAGGTTGTGGCCTTGCCTGCCAGTAGGGCTACCCTTGCTGAGACACTAAAAGGAATGGGCGCAGGTGGGGTAGGTTTTCAGGAGACACCATGCCCAGGGTTCATGACCTTTAGTAGAGGTCAGTGTCACCAGGGTGAGTAGAGAAGATTCAGCCTTCCTCTTCTAGCCCCCACACCTGGAAGGACTTCAGCAGGATCACCTGTACCCCACTTGCCTCCACCCCATGTACCTACACTGAAGGAGTCTCTTTGAACCGAGGATTCTGAACTCATCAAGTCTCAGTTCCTTCTTTCCTTGTTGGCTCAGTTGGGCATCACCCAAACCCTCATTACCCCAGAATTGTTTTAAATTGTTCACAGAGCTTGCTTCACCATCCATTTAATGGCTTGATATTTGGCTATCCCACTCATGGATACCTGGGTAGCTCCTCTTCCAGGAGAGAGATGGAGGGGATGAAATGAAAGGTAAGAAACACTTCTTGTTGGCTCATTTGGGTGGTTCAAATAAGTCAGCAAAACAGTCTCCTCTGAGCCCCAAGGACCCCTTGTTCTTTTTTTTAAAGTTTATTTTGATATCATTAATCTACAATTAAATGAGCAATATTATGGTGATTACACTTCCCCCTTCATCAGGTCCCCCCCACCAACCCCATTACAGTCACTGTCCATCAGCATAGTGAGATGCTATAGAGTCACTACTTGTCTTCTCTGGGTTGTACAGCCCTCCCTGTGCCCCCCCAACATTACGTCTGCTAATCGTAATGCCCCTTTTTCCCTCTTATCCCTCCCTTCCCACCCATCCTCCCCAGTCCCTTTCCCTTTGGTAACTATTAGTCCGTTCTTGGGTTCTGTGAGTCTGCTGCTGTTTTGTTCCTTCAGTTTTTTTCTCAGTTCTTATACTCCACATATGAGTGAAATCATTTGGTACTTGCCTTTCTCGGCTTGGCTTATTTCACTGAGCATAATACCCTCTAGCTCCATCCACGTTGTTGCAAATGGTAGGATTTGTTTTCTTCTTATGGCTGAATAATATTCCATTGTGTATATGTACCACCTCTTCTTTATCCATTCATCTACTGATGGACACTTAGGTTGCTTCCATTTCTTGGCAATTGTAAATAGTGCTGCAATAAACATAGGGGTGCATCTGTCCTTTTCAAATTGGGCTGCTGCATTCTTAGGGTAAATTCCTAGGAGTGGAATTCCTGGGTCAAATGGTATTTCTATTTTGAGTTTTTTGAGGAACCTCCATACTGCTTTCCACAATGGTTGAACTAATTTGCATTCCCACCAGCAGTGTAGGAGGGTTCCCTTTTCTCCACATCCTCGCCAACATTTGTTGTTGTTTGTGTTTTGGATGTTGGCCATCCTCACTGGTGTGAGGTGATATCTCATTGTGGTTTTAATCTGCATTTCTCTGATGATTAGTGATGTGGAGCATCTTTTCATGTACCTGTTGGCCATCTGAATTTCTTCTTTGGAGAAGTGTCTATTAATGCCCTCTGCCCATTTCTTAATTGGATTATTTGCTTTTTGTTTGTTGAGGTGTGTGAGTTCTTTATATATTTTGGATGTCAACCCCTTATTGGATACGTCATTTATGAATATATTCTCCCATACTGTAGGAAGTCTTTTTGTTCTACTGACGGTGAAGGACCCCTTGTTCTTATGTGGTCTGGTCATCAAGAATACCATATACAACACTGGCAAAGTTCTGGAGTTTGTCAGATTTTCTCTTATGTTCACTTCACCAGTGATAAAACAAGGAAGGCAGCAGTGTGTAACACAATGGTTCTCACCTGGAGGAAGACTGGACTCACCAGGGGAGCTTTAAAAAATGCCAATGCCCAGGCCCCATTGCAGACCTGTTATGTTGGGGTCCTTGGGGGTGTGGCCAGGCAGTGGTATTTTTATTTTTTTTACAAACTCCCAAGGTGATTCTAATGTACAGCCAGGGTTGAGAACCCCTGGTTTAGTACATTAGTCAAGAGCAGTGGTTCTTAAGCTTTGGCATGCATCTGGACCTTTTGGAAGACCTGTGGGCTCCAGAAGTTACATTTTTAACAAGTTCCCAGGTGATGTAAGTGCTTCTGGTCCTTTCTTCTGGGACCAGCTTGAAGAACAACTGGTCAAGAGATCCGAGATAAAGTCCTAGCTGTGCTGCTAATTCACCATAAATGTGAATAATCACTGAATAGCTTCTCTTTGATGTTCCGCAACAGGGGTATGCCGTTATTTTCAGGGAAGGGTCATATACTAAATATTCCTACTTTTGTGGGCCATGCAGTCTCTGTTGCAACTACTCAACTCTGCCATTGTTGCACAAAAGCAGCCATATTGATGTGTAAACAAATAGGGTGGCCATGTTCCCATAAAATGTTATTTGGGTAGCGGGTAGGATTTGCCCATGGGCCATCATTTGCTGACCCCTATGGCACAGTTTCACTACCAATGTATCTAAGTGAGGATTTTTTTATTCATCTAATTTGGTGTTCTTCAGGTTTTCTGAATCTGGTAATTGATATCTTTTATTGGTTCTGTAAAATTCGTGGTTATTATCTTTTCAAATATTACCCCTTCCATATTGTTTCTATTACCTATTCATGAAACTCGGATCTGATAATATGTTAGATCTCCCTTTATCCTCTATGCCTCTTAATAACTTTTATGTTTCCTACCTCTGTTTCTCTGTGCCACATTCACATCTATTTTTCATTTGTAACAGTACTTTTTGGCTCCTTACCAAATCTGCCTGATGCCTTTTAATAGCTCTTATATCTTTATCATACATTCAATCCATTTATTTCTTTAAGTATTTTTACAAAAACTGACTTCATATTCTGTAGTGGTATTTCCAATACCTGTGATCCTTGCAGGTCTGATTCTGCCGTTTATGATGCCCCTTGATTTTTCATTCCTGTGGCTCATTTTTAAAGGAGTTTTGGTAAATTTGGATCCTGAGCTCAGATTCCTTAAAACTTTATCTGTGATCGTTCTTTGAGGTATTGCATTTGTTTCTGTCAGATGCCTGTGAGTAGTCCCAACCTGTTATCACTTTAAATTGCTGGCTTTAGAGGTGCTCAAATAGTATAATTTTGACTCACTATTAGAAATTCTCAGGGGATGTTTTTCTTTCTTGCTCTTCCCAGAGCTAGGGAAGTCCTTTTCTGGGCCCTTTAAGGGGCGGTTCTTTTTTCTCCGGTTCAGGTCTTTGGGGTGTTGCCCTTCAGGAGTCTTGGCTTTATGGGAAGGGTTCCCCAGTCATGTCTTCATCCTGTGTCCCTGATGCCTGGGTTGGACCACCAAGAAGTGGCCCAGGCCCCACAGACAACTGCTGTCTCCAGAATTAGCTCTCCTTTCTGGATTCATGCTTTCTCAAGGTTTCTGACCTCTTAGAAATCCCTTGTTCTGATGCCAATTCAGTTGTGCTTTAAAGTAACTATTTTAATTAGTATCATCTCCAGCAATTTTAAGTGGCCCATTTGGCAGTAGTGACATCAATAGTGCCAGGGACTCCAGCAGGTAACTACTTCCTGTTTTCACTTCCTCATCTCCAAATGGAGAAGCCAACAGAACTAGGACTCAATATATATATTTTAAATGAATGGATTGGTGATTTTATATTGTTCTCAGCATTCTTAGTGCTATAGTGTCATTATGCTACTGTGCAATTTGAGACAGGCTAATGAAATGTTTCTCAGATTAGTCTAGGTTAATAATATAAATCTTTTTTATAGGACTTTTAAAAAAAGGTACTGTATGGAATTTGTGGGCCTATCATTTGAAGTTTTGAGTTTCCCTGTGTGATTCAGAGGGCCACATCAAGTTTCAATTTGCCATTTGCTGAGGCACAAATAGGAACCACTTATGCCATGAGGTCTGTATTGGTAACAAGCCATTTGGCTTCATGAGTGTGCCTAGCCTACCACCAGCATCCTCATCCCAGGGCAATGTGTTGGTCTCCTCTTCTTGACTTACACTGCAAAGTATTTTGAAATTATAAAACAACAAGGGATTTTTTTGTGTGTGTGTGAAAATAATCATCAAGTAAAGCTAGAAGTTTTGTAAAAGTTGAAGGGGCAGTTAGATTGTGGTGTGCATAGATGCACAGGGAACACTTAACTCCCAGTGGAAATGTGATTCGGGAAGATGCTGGGAGCCTGTACAAATTTTCCACATTCTTGAGTTGGGGAATTCTGGAAGAATCAGAAGTGCCATCCCATGAGGATTTCAAGTGCCTACTGCACATTAATAAAGGGCTTTGTGAAAAAAGAAAGTTAAGCAGGAATGCTGAATTTAAAGAGTCTGCACACTTTGGAAGTTTCTTATAGAAATAAACATACTCTTACCTTGCAAATGAGTGGTCAAGCTCCTTGGTGTTTACCCAAAGGACCTGAAAACTTATGTCCACACAAAAGCCTGCACCCAAATGTTTATAGTGGCTTTATTCATAACTGCCAAAACCTGGAAGCAATCAAGGTGTCCTTTAGTAGGTGAGTGGATAAATAAACTGTGGTACATCCAGACAATGGAATATTATTCAACAATAAAAATAAGTGAGCTATCAGGCTATGAAAAGACGTGTAGGAACCTTAAATGCATATTATTAAGTGGAAGACACCAATCTGAAAAGGCTACGTACTGTGTGTTTCCAACTATGTGACATTCTGGAAAAGGTGAAACTACAGAGATAGTAAATGGTCAGGTGATGCCAGGGCTTGGGGTAAGGGGCTGTCATGGTGATAAATAGGTGGGATACAGGGTTTTAAGGGCAGTGACACATGGTGGGTATATGTCATTATACATTTGTCAAAACCCATAGAAGTTGCAAGACCAGGAGTGACTGCTAATGTAAACTATGGAGTCTAGATGATAAGGATGTATTGATGGCAGTTCACCATTGTAAATGTGCTCCTCTGGTGCAAGATGTTGATAGTTGGGGATGCTATGAGTTAGGTAAGGAGTAGGGACAGGGAGTGTATGGGAATTCTCTGAACTTTCTGCTTAATTTTATTGTGAACCTAAAACTGCTCTAAAAAATAAAATTTATTAACTCAAAAAAATTAAAAAGAGACTACAGGATGCCATGAGTTTATACTTCAGCTGTTCTTCAGAGCAGCTGTTACCCTCCAAGAAAAACAACCATCTGATGTCGCACACAGAGCCTGGCCTAGGCCTAAGTGCCTGCCCCTCTGTGTGTCCCTGCCTGGCTGGGGAAGTGATCTTAGGCCATGGAAGGGAGGCCTGAGCAATGGCATCTCAGGTTTGGGGCATGTGCAGTGAGATGAGGAGCTTCCCCCACAAGCCTCTGTGGACGGATGGCAGGGGAGTGAGAGAGGACTTCAGGCTGTCGGGCATTTTCTGCCTTCCCAAGAATTGCAGGGGTGGCTTTCTGGTAGGCTGGTGTGTTGGGTAGAAGCCTGCACCCCTGGGAGCACAAAGTGAGCCAGGAGAACCTAGAAGGGCAGGTGGAAGACCCCACCTCTGGCCTCTCTTGATTCCTAGTAAAAGCAGGACTTGCACAGACATGCAATAGCATATAAAAGAGCAAACACAGGTGCAGACAGACCGACAGGCATCAGTGATGCACACATGCCAGGCACACACATGAACAGTTGCATATGTGTGCACATTCGGAGTTCATGTCTCATAGATACACTCAGAGAGATGATGAAGGCAGCTTTCCCTTCTGGAATACAAGGAGAAACTGCCATTAAACATGTGCAGTCAATAGCCTGCAGAGTTCATTGTTCCAACACATGGTCCCCTGGGAATGCAACAGCCTTCCAGACCAATCAGCCCTCCCTCCTCCATCACTCAGCTGCGAGTGGTGGGGCTCTGTCTGTATCTGAAACTCACAGGATGGGTTCTGGCAAGTGCACACATGTGTTCCTCTCCATCTGCCTGCAGGCAGCTTTTATACCCACGTGTCTTCCTTGCTCTAGGCAGGTTGTAATTTAGCGCTGTCAGTGGATGACACTTACTTTCCCCATGTGACACTGGAGGTCTTTGGGGGCAAGAACGTGCTGCCTGCAGCTGCCTGAGAGGGTCAAAGACAGCAGCAGTGAAGGAAGTGAATCACGTTGGGCCAGAAGAGCGCCTGTTTCTCTTTGCCCTTCTGACTTGGAGCCTGACTCCCTGTGTTGCATAAGCTGCCTGGAGAAATCGGCCGTAGGATGGCGTTTTCAGCAGTCCAGGACACTTCTGCCGCTAGGCTGCACATGGGAGAGGTCTCCTAAGTGGAAACAGGCCCCGTTGCACGTTGGCAGATGGAATCCAATTTACTGTGGAAAAAGAGGGCTCAAACCAAACAAAAAATTAACCAAAACAACACCTTTTAAGTTTAACAAGGACTTAAAAACTCTTTTGAGAAACTTCTGGTACTAATAGAACTGTTTTAAAAATTAATTTAAAGGCTCTTCTGTTAAGTTAAGAAGCAGGGTGGCTTTCAATACTTCCAGTCTTTTAAAATCCTCTACGTTGGAACCTAATAGAATTATTTCCTTTTAAAGTTCTTTTACTGCACTATTTTGCAACTGTGGTAGACAGAATGATGGCCCCCAAAGATGTTTGCATCCTAATTCCTTCCACCTGTGGGTGTGTTACCTCCCATGGCAAAAGGGTCTGTGCAGTTGTGATTAAATCTAGGATTTTGAGATGAGGAGATTATCCAGCTCAGTATATTACAAAGGATGCAGGAAGGTCAGAGTCTGAAAAAATGTGAGGACCTAAGCAAATACTGGGTGCTACACTTTGGAGATGGAGGAGGGGGCTACAAGCCAAGTAATCCAGGTGCCCTCTAGAAGCTAGAAAAGGTAAGGAAATGAGCTCTCTTCTGTAGTATTCAGAAGGAGTACAGCCTTGCCAACACTTCTATTTTAGGATTCCTGGCCCCCCAGAACTGTAAGGATAATATTTTTTTAAGCCCTATTTTGTGTTCATTTGTTTCAGCAGCAGTACGAAACTAATACAACCTATTGTGATGGGTCAGATCAGCCTGCCAGCTTGAAAAAGGACTGACTTATGACACATAAATTTATGGCTACATAAGGCCCTCCACACAGTTTTCCTGGCTTCCTTGGGTGAATAAGCCTAGAGTATGAATTATACACATATTTCTCACTAAGCTAAGTGAAACATCCACATTGAGAGGTTTATTTCTATCTAACTATAAGCATCTTCATCCATATTTGTTGGAGATTATCCCACTCTGTTAGTTTTCTAGGACTACCAAAACAAAATACTACAGACTGGGTGGCTTAAACAACAGGAATTTATTTCTCATAGTTCTAGAGGCTGGAAGTCCAAGAGCAAGATGTCAGTGGGTCTGGTTTCTCCTGAGATCTCTCTCCTTGGCTTGCAGTTGGCTGCCTTCCTGCTGTATCCTCACAAGGTCTTTTCTCTGTGCATGCACATCTCTGGTGTCTCCTTGTGTCCAAATTTCCTCTTCTTATAAGGACATCAGTCAGATTGGATTAGCACCCACTCTAAAATTACCTAAAAGATAATTTTAACTTAATTGCCTTTTTAAAGGCCACATTTCTAGTCACATCTCCAGATACTGGGGGCTAGGGCTTCAATATATGAATTTGGAAGAGATATATTTCAGACTATAACATCTATACTGGGTACATGTGAGAGTAGGTCTGTGCCAGCTAAGCAGATAATATTGTGCATACTATGGTAGTGACATGCCAAGACTGTTCTCTATAACTCCAAGTATACCATAGTGTGAAATCAAGTAGAACTGTATCACTTTGTCACCTTCTGGCCCAAAAGGAAATGTGTTGCAGGAACTATTAAACTAAGATAAGGACAGATTAGCTCTGGAGAGGCAGGAATAATACTTGAAAAATCACTAAGTGTTGGGGGAGGGCAGTGTAAGTACAACTGGATCCCTACCTCACACCATACACTTTATACATACATCAGATTGAAAAAACTATTGAACAAAAGACAATATCTACAGGACCTCTGAATAAAGAAAACCTTTAAAAATAAAATTTATAAAACCTAAACAAAGAAAAAGATATATTCAACCATTTCAAATTTTAAAATTGTATACAGAAAAATGTATAAAATTCTGTTGACAAAAGATTAAAAAACAGACTGGGAGATGCATTTGATAGATTAGGAATTAGTATACAAAACATATAATAAGAAAAATAAAAGTAGAGAAAAAATTCATGGTCCAAAGAGAAATTGTGAATGGCCAGTTAATAAGCAAAAACTGAAAAGATATTCAACTCAGGAAGGGTAAATTAAAAGAACAAACAGAGACCATTTGCCACTCATTGTATTCATCAAATTAAGTAGTCAGGCTGTTTCAATTGTTGGCAAGTTTGTAGAGGAAATGGTGAATTGTTGCTGAAAATATGAATTGATTAAAGGCGTATTGGAGGGAAGTTTGGTGGCATCTAGGAAAATGTCCTAAAAATGATGCTTTGGGATATACACTAGACCACCTCTGCATAGTTTCATAAGCATCCTATACACAATGGTGTCTGTTACAGCATTGTTTGTGATAGGAAAAAAAGGAAATGGCTGAAACTTCCCTCAATATAAGAATAAATAAATAAAATGTGGTATTCTCCCATGTTGAAATATCATACACAATTAAAAATAATTGATACTTATGAGCATCAATAGATGTTAAAAACATAAGGTGAAGTGTGAAAAAGCCACATGCAAATGGATGGGATACATACAGGTATAGTATACTTGTATATTTTTAAAGGAAAACCATGTATGTGTATGTGTGTTTTAATTGATGCATATGTAGCTGGAAAAAAATATTTTAAAGAAATGGAATGATACATGGTTATTTTAGTTTCTGGAGGAGGTGGAGAGGAATGGGTGAGGGGTTGGTAGTTTAGGGGACAAGAACTAATATCTCTCCTTGACTCATCCCTTCTTCCCTCTCTTCCCTCCCTCCCATCCTTTCTTCTTCTTCCTGAAAGTTGACAAGAAGCAGATATGACAAAAAATGTTGACATTTGTTAGTTCTAAATTGTGGGAATATGGAAGTTTAAGTTATTCCTTTATTTTGCTGTAACTTTGAATGTCAGAAAGCAGAAACCAAACCAGACATAAAACCTAGTATGTATGCAAATAAAATCATAAACTATAAAACTCTATAAGGGAAATAAAAACAGACTTGAGCCAATGAAGGAGAGTATTGTACTGAATTTGCTGTGTTACAGAGAGTGGGCCAAACTTCCTGCTAGCATAAACAGACTCCTCAAGGTTGGGAGCTCCACTGGCTTCTGAGTTGGAAGGAACTGTAGCGATTACTGGGTGCCAAGCCCCCTTTTCACCTCCCCCATGAATGGCCTCCAGTCCCTGGAAGTCCAGTGTTAAGGGGGTCTTCAAGTGCCAGTAACCAGGTGCACTGTCCTAGGGCACGTGGTTCCATTTTCAGCAACTCCAGCTACTAAGGAAATTTCCTCCTTATTTTTTAGAAGAAATCTGTTCTTATACATTCCACCAGCTTGTCCTATTTTTAGTTTCTGGAGCAACAAAGGTTAAATCAAGTGCCTCTTTCACAGAAATATCCTTCAAAATGTGAAAACAGCTATCTTGTAGTTGTAAGTGTTTATATCTAAATATAAAGGGTTTTTACACAAATGCAAACATGTGAGCATCACATGGGAACATCACCCTAAAATATTAATGGGCTAGGGAATAGAACTTTAAAAATGTTCTTTGATATTATGGAAGAAATTCACCTAAGAGCACAGAGCTTGGCCCATCTCAGGTAGTGACTGTTTCTCTGGGCTTGGAGGCCAAGGAGTCCCCTGACTCCAGGGGGTAGTAATAATTGATGGGCAATCCTTATCAGACTTGAAAGGATACAAAGGGGAACTGGATACCTGGTTTAGAACTGATATCACAACAGACACAAGAGGAAGATACATTATCTCCTTATTAAGGTTATTGTATATTTCATAAGAGAGTAGCAATGCCTTGGCAATTTCAGTGCCAATGTAGACAAAGGGACCCAAATGCTGATGTAGGAAAGTTTATCTTAAGGGTAAAGGCCTCTGGACACGCCCCCATGAGACTGATGTTTATTGGTTGGTTTCTTATTCAGTGCTTGGAAAGCGACCACTGGACAAGAGAGGGTATTGGCACTCCATCTGAGGGGTTATTGGCTGATGTTGCTGCAGTTACCTGAGATGTTATGTATCACTGTGGATAAGAGGAAGGGGGAATGAGAGGAAAATGAAGCTCAGGTTCCCACTGTTAATAGTGGAATAGGGATTCCAACCCAACGTCTGGAATGCCAATGTCCTACAGTTTATTTTGTTTTGTTTTCAACCTCATCACTCTCAAAGAGATTGTAAAGACATCGATAGTAAGAACAAAAATATTTAATGACTGTATCAACCAATCAAAATAGGCAGCAGTTGCACTGCCTTATGGGTATATCCTGGCGGGATATCCACTTGCCCACAGCACTCACCCATCAGACTCCAAACCAAGCAAAGTGTTGATAATTGTGTTGTCTTTGTCTTCTTTGATAAAATGGCTTTATTTCACATTAGATTTCGCTGAAATTACATTTAATGCATTAAACAGCTTCTTAAAACTTCCCTTTAGAAATCACTTCCAACTGTCTTTGAATGCAGAAGAAAATAAAGAGGAAAGTAATGGGGAAGAGATGGCTTAATTGTTTCACATTTTGGGGTGAGTGACTAAGCTTTGCTCCTTTTCTAAGATCTTTGGGTGGCCTGAATTAGGAGAGAGTGGTGTAAGTGTCCTTTAACACTTTCCTCACAGGCCCCCTTCCCCACGGTCTCATCTTTGGAGGATGTTCTCTTCTTAAAGCCCACTGCCTGTCTCCACCTGTTGCTGTGTAACTTCAGAGCCTTTCCTGCTGTGGCTTCCAGCACACAGCCTTCCTTTCCTCCTTACCCGATCCCATCTGCTGTCTTTCTGTTGTCAATCCATTTTCCAATCCTGACATGTCCCAAGTAAATCCTAAGGTCCCCCAAATCAATCTTCAGGTGGTAGTTCCCTAAATTTCCTAAATCAGGTAGCCTCCCTAAATTTGAGATGACCACCTACAAGGGCAAACAGTTAATTCACAACCTTTCCTCACTGACCTCCCAGTGGCTGTCTGGTTATTTGTTTTTGACTAGAGTGAATTAAACTCAGTTTCAGTTGAGGGATTTCACAATACCCCTTGCCATTTTTGGACATACAGTGGAGAACAACTGCAGATGACACAAAAACCTAAGGGCCATGCAGCATCTCATGAGTTTGCAGGGCTTTCCCGTGTGGTTGTGGAAACTCAGTCCAGTAGGATATGAACACGAGTGCTGCAGGGAAACACTTCTCTGCTTGCCAGAAAGCAGTGGTGTTGAATGGCCTGCGAGACCACAAAATTACATTTCTCCACTCAGCCCTGGGAAAATGGTATCAGGAAGGTATATTACCAGTTCTTACCACCTGAGTCCCCTATCACTAGAGGAAAAGAGATTCTGACCCAGTTCACTAGTATGCAATATATTAACTCCATGTGAACGATTTTCTGAGACTTTCTGCTGTCTTTTGATCCAACTGCATAATTGCTCAAACAGAGCAGTGGACACTTCCTGGGTCCTTAGCCCGTGCACTGCTACCCCTTGAACTTACACCATTCCGATGAAGGGAGAGATGAAGGTAAACAGGAAGGTTTTGGAGTGGGACTGCTACGGATGTAAACTTTAGTGTCAGCTCCAACTCTGCCCCCAGCATTTCAGGTGCATGAGGACTGGCTGGTTTCTCAAGAATCTCCTGGTCTGATGCCCACTTGAGAAGTTTGCTCCAAAACTCTAACCTCAATAATTGTAAAAACGTATTGGAAGTGTTTTCAATATTTTCAAGCTGAAAATATGCCCATATATTTAAAGCAATCCCAAAGGGATCGAGAATGGGGTAATGTCAGGGCTGGGCAAGAGGCAGCCTCGTGCTAAAGGCCCAGGTGGGAGTGTGCCAGTGTCAAATTATTGGATGGTGTTTTTGAGCAGGATTCAAATATTTCGCTCTTCCAGCATTTGTGGAAATTATTTTAGCAGGGAACAGTGGTGGCCCTAAGCTGATGGTTTGTTTTCTCAGAGTCCAAATTAGGAAACTGTAGGGCTCTATGTTTACTTCCTAATTAAGAATGTAACCTTTTCTTTAAAATATTTTATGACCTATGAGAGCCCAAGAGACAGAGCTCTGTGTTTTAAAATGGCAAGGGGTCTTGAAGACCCAAAGAATTGCTTACTAATAGATGAATGATCTCCTGCCTCAAATGACTTCCGTGTATATAAATTGCAAGCCAGAAGGAGACATTAAGGAGAAGGACAGAAGGGTTTGTTTGGAAAGTAACACAAATAATTGTAAGTTATGGGAACAGACAAGAAAATAAGGCGTGTTGATTAGAAACATCAGGATGAATTGGCATTGATTTTGCTGTACAATAGAAAATTTGTTTCAAATTTTCTTCCAACAGATGCATAGCATGGCAAGTGAGGAATTTAATTGTATTCCAGGTTCAAATTTAAGTTTGGAAATGAAATTTGGGAAGGTATGTCTTATTTCACAGAAAACTTCAAGTTCCCTGACGACTCTTACGTAAGATATCCAACAGAGGGCTGATTGGATCATCCATTATCTGTAAGCTCAGAAACATTGTTCCTTTGCTTTTGGGTTTTCGTATATGTTGAGCCTTTTTTTACTCACTGATGGATTCCAGAATCTTCCCTGTGAATCTTTGCTTGTTCTGTTACATCCTTGTTCTGACAGCTCAGATCTTAAAAAAAATAACAGGAGTTTCAATAAAGCTATGAAATATTCAGGAATATATGCTGCCCAGTTGAGTTGCAGCTGTTAATTTTCCTTCAGATCCTTAATAATTGGAGTAACTACAAAAGTCACATCTTTTATTACTCTGTTTAAAGGAAGAGTCAGTTGGCACTATGAATTCCATACCATTTTCTTAAGGTGTGATTTGGCTATTTGTGGAGCTCTTTTCTTAGCAGTCCAGGTCCACATCATCTCATGAGTAGGGGGCCTGTCATTCAGCCAGCCAGGGGTATAGGCAAGATGCTAGCCCATGGCAGGACTGGCAGATGGGCATGGCCTCTGGGTTCAGACATAGCTGTTCCCCAGACTGTGCCCCCAAGCCTCTTCTCCCACCCTGGGCTCCACTGGCCTCTCCAGGAGCTACACTATTTAAAGGCCATTCAAAACTCACTCCGTTGGCCTTCCTCTGCCCCATCTTCAACCCAGGATCAGCTGAATGTTCTCCTGTCCCTGCTCTTAAGTCAGAAGGACCCTGCTCCTGGGTGCCTGCCTGCACGCCATGCTTGGAAATCCCTGCAGAGCTCTGGACCAATTCCAGAAACCTCCCATTATCCTGCCCTGGGGCTCCCCTAGGCCCCTGTGCCCTCACCACCTCCCATCTCATTCTCAGCACATGCCTGGGCCCCACAAAGAAGACAGGGCAGCCCACTGGGAGGAAAGGGCCCCAGAGGTTGATGGCTGGGCTCGCGAATGCCCCCAGTCCCGGAAGAGCACCCAAGCCAGCCCGGCGCATAACCTGCACTTGGCAGTGTTGTCTCCCACCGGACCAACCAGCCCACATTCTCTACCCCCTCCTTCCTTCCCTCCAGAAGAGAGGACACGGCTTCTCTCTCATCAGGATGACCTCCACCCGCCTTGTCATGGTTCTCCCCTCTAGAACCCAGGTCTTTCCCTGGCTTCCTTTCCGGGACCATCAACTTCATCTTCCTCTCCCCGTCCGCATCATCTCTTTCTGAGGCTCTATTTCTCATGTTTTCCTCCCATTCCATACCAAAGCTTGGAAACTTGTTTTTTCTGAGGGTAAATAAATAAAAGTGCTACCATTTACTGAAGGGGCAGGCGCTCTCATAAGGAGATGGGAGAAACTTTATGGAAGAAGTGACATTGGGGGTGGCTCTGAAGTGTTCTTAATATGCTTGGAATTTGTTGCCAACATTAAAACATGTAAGAGATTTCAGATAAAATTAAGATTTTTGCAGGCCATACCTGAAAAAATGAGAAGATCTGGTAATGCCAGGCCAATATAGCTGCATCTTAACAGGTATCAACTCTTTCCTGCCAGAAGGCCTTGCCCCAGACAGATGTATAACTCGTCACATCCTGCATACTCTTCCGCATTGTGGCCCTGCCACGCTGCCACAAGGGACTGGGTCCAATTCCTCTCCCCTTGAGTCTGGACTGGCCTTGGTGGTTTGCTGGTAACCAACAGAAAGCGGTGGAATAAACACCGCATGTCCTCGGAAGCTAGGAAAGCCGACAAGCTGCTAGAGAGAGGAGCTCCTTCCATGGTTGGCAGGTAGAAACAGTGCTTTTTAATTTTGCCTACAAAGACATCCGTAGCTACATCATCCCTGTGGACAGACATCCACTCTGGTCTCTGTTTGTGGAGCTGGCAAATTTTTATGCTGAACTTGTTTATGGGCTGTTTACCTTACAGAGGGGGAAGAAAAAGAGAGTAAGCTACTACTAAACTCTTTCCACGCCGTTCTTCAAGCAACTACCTCCAGCTACTCTCACTTTCCACACAAAAACATTCCAACCACTGACCAAAAACCCACCTAAATTTCCCCAACATCCATTAAAACCACACTCCAAAAGGTTCAGAGCTAAGCAGGGACAAAGACTCTTTGTTGTCAAAGTATTTAGTGACATATTTCTGAGAGATTAATTAGTATCAGAATACGAACAGAGGCTGGGTGCAAAATGCCCTCTATAAAAAATATATAACTTTAAAAAAGAAATATATAAATTTAAAAACATGATTATAAACATAGTTCATATTTATTGCAGAAAACTCAGAAAACACAAAGAAAAACAAAGAAGAAAATCAAAATGACCTCTACTCTCGCCTCTAGAAAATAACATTGTTAAGTATTTCAGCATATCCTTCTCCTTTACTCCTTATTCTTATAAGTGGAACAAATAATGTCCCAAAGATCAGATCTAATTGGTATCCCTGTCCTGCATCATATTATACACATTTCCCCTGTGTCAGCGCTGTTCATCTATAGTATAATTTTATACATGGTATTCTGTTTTATGAGTGTATCGTAATTTTGGTAATCATCTCTTATTGTTTGACATTTAGGTTGTTTCCAGTTTTCCGCTATTATCCATGACATAGCAACGAACATCCATCCTTGCCTATGTATCTTTTCACGTGTCCATGATTGTTTCCTGGAGAAACGCCTAGAAATGGGATCGCGGAGTCAAAGGTACAGTTTTGTCAAGGCTTTGATACTTCCTGCCAAATTGTTCTCTGAAATCACGTTCTCATCAACAGTGTGCAGGGGTGCTCACTTCACCAACACACCCCAACCGGGAAACGTGTCCTTATGGTTTGGCAAATCAACGCTTGCGATACTTTGGGTTTAACAATAATACACCACTAGACAATGACGAAGCCCTGAAAAGGGTTAGAGGAGCAGAAGTCTCCGAGAAGGCGAATGCCTCCTTTACAGAGGAGGAACGGAGACCCAGAAAAGTGGTTTGCCCAAGTTTATACAGATAATCAGTGGGTGTCTTACTGACACTGGATTTGAGTGCAGTCACTGGCCTGCGACCCAAGGAGCAGTTCTGGTTCAAGTGTGGGACCCATGTTTGTCCCAAGCTTGCCCGACCCCGCTCGCACCTTCCGTTTTAGAACACTGCATGTAGGCAGCTCCCCCTCCTGGTTGTGGGGGGTGGGTCATGATGACTGGAAGTTCTCTGGGGCCTTAAAACTGGGCCAAATCCTCTTCATGTTTGATTTTCACTATATATTCTGAGTCTGGTCAAACTTGCTGACAATGAGCCTTGTATCAGGCTCAAAGAGGGGCTGAGTGGCCTGTGAGCAGGAGCGGCAGTCTTCCTGCAGGAGAGTGGGGTCCTCCCTGAAGAGTGCATGCGATGGTATCTCAAGTTCAAGTTGCATGACATGCTGCAGACAAGGGCAGCTGGTAAAAACAAGAGGCGCACAGTATGCGCGGCCTCTGTCCCTTGAAAGCTCAGCGCCTCATTTCTCACACCCATGGAAACCGTGGCTCAGCCCTGGCTCTTCGGGCATTGTTGCTGCGCCCCACCCCTACCCCTCGATTTGTGGGTCTCTCTTCTCCCCTGACTTCGGTGACTCTCATCCCTCTCTCTCTTGGTTTCTGTCCTACCCTCGTATGTCCATTTCATCGTCTGTACTTTTCCCTGTGGTCTTAAATGCGTGGCAAAAATCTCAGACCATGAACTCAGAGATGTTCATTTATTTTAGCTTTTAAAGTAACCGATTCTGTTTGAAGCTCTTATTGTGCCAGACAGTGGAAACTGAAACTGAAATGTCCATGAACTCGGGGTCATCTCCGACCCTGCCACTGCCCTGTTCCCCCCTTCCCCTGGAATTCTGGGATTCCGTGGGGATGAGGGTGGGGGCTGGCAGCTGGTCGCCACTCCTCTTGTATGCACACTGGCAGCCCCCGAGGCTTCTGTTATTCAGGTCCCTGTCCTCCTGGGAACCCCTCAGCTCTTGTCAGAGCTGGTTCTCTCTTTACTCCTTCTGTGCTACTATGGGGCACATGGGAAACATCTAGCTACCCTCAGCACTGAGGTGGGTGCGGGGAAATGGTGGCGTGTGCCTGGGCCATCTGCCTGGTGGCATGACCCCAGCTGTTGCTTCTCCATGCTTATGCTCAGCGTGGAGGCACTCCGCTAGGTTTGTCCACTTCCAGGAATCCTTGTGAGGAGTAGTTCTTCCTCAGGAAGAGCAGTACCTCGCTCATGGTGTTTTTTGGGCATTTCTGTCATTTCTGTTCCCACTCCCTGCCCCACCCCTACCATCACATACCTTCAAACCCTTTGCCCAAATCAGATTTAAAAATCCTAATTTTGGAATGCCCCAATTTATAGAACAGAAGTAGCTGGTGAGCAGAAAGGAATGTCTGGAACTAAAAATACGACTTATAACACACCACACTCTATGGTGCTCTCCATGGATCTGCTCTCCACCCTTCACAGGCAGCTGACCCCCTGGACTTCCTGGGATTGTCCTCCTGCAGGGCTGGCCTGCTGGAGTCACCTGTGTGGAGTTCTGCTCTCAGGTTACCCACCATGTGACAGTGCCTCACATGGAACATGGCCAAACCAGAAATCAGTATCTACCTCTCTCATTATTGGTCACCCAGCAGAACAAGTCCATCCCCCACCTCCACCCCCTTGACTCACTTGAGGTCCACGCTGCCACCCTGCCTGACTACTTTGTCCCTCAGTCATGGTTTCCTTCTCAAGTCCTAGAGCTCCTACAGTCACTCACATCTTACTGAGCACGCACAGCTTGGTCTGTTGTTTTGTGAGCTATCCAGAGGATCAAGACCTTCTGAGGGGGTAGGGGCTCAGCCCCGTTCACTGCTGTATTCCCAGGACCAAGCACAGTGCCGGACACACAACAGGTACTAATCAGACATTTTCTTCATAGGTGAATTCTGTTAACAAGGTTTGAGCCTCCTCAAAAGAAGAGGTGGTGTCCTCTACCCCTAGAGAACTGCAGAACCTAGAACATCCACAGTGCTGGAAGGGTGTTTGTGTATGAACTGATGGTAAAGTGGGGAAAGGGTACAGAGGTTATTCTAGAATTGGGAATGTGTTTTTAAGTTACTGAAGTCCTGATAAAACATTCCCATGGCCAAATATTCAAGCTGGCCATATCTAGGTCCTCTATTCTTCCTTCCTTCACAAAAACTCTGGTTTTGTTTTTTGGTATATCTGGTGTAATAGAATTATTCCATGCATGATAAAAACAACCAAATAACAAGGATGTATTGAGTACCTAATATGTGTCTAGCATTGAGCTTGGAGAAATGGAGAATGGAAAAAATAAAGGTTCCTTCAGGAGAAGGCTTGTCTCTCAAAGAGTTTACAGTGTAGTTGGGGAGTCAAGGCATGCATGCCCCAAATTTCAAGAGGGCCAGAACTACATTATACAGCAGAGACCCAAAAGGGGTCTGGCAGCTAAAGGATTAGGAGATTAGAAGTCCTCAGAGGAAACAATGAAAGGTTCACAGACATGATGGCGCTTGTGTCGGATCTTGGATTATTAGGTCCAGAGTAACATGAGAGTGACTTTGTGAATGTCCAGGGGCTTTGAACCTAAAAAACAACACTCAGTACTACATGTGCTTAATCCAATGCAAAATTTATTAATCTCATAAGCCTATTAAATACTGTTCTTCTAAAAAATTCAAACACCACTTACCCAACCAATAACATAAAACTTAGGAATTTACCAATTTAAATATTCCCTGCTATTTAAACATTGACTATGAACTTCTTTAGTCAAATTTTTCTAGTCATCTGATTAAAATCACAAGCCTACTATGATGGTTGCTTTTACATAAAATTGTTCGAATATTATCACAGTGATAATAACACTTTGTTACAAGTGCATTTAAAACAATTATAAAAGTATTTGTATCATGGACTTACTTGTTTTCTTTAGTATCTTTCTACTTATTTTTATTTTTATTCATTTCTGTAATTACTGGGGCTATACAAGACAGTATATGTCTTCACAGGGTTGTGATAATTCATTAGACCTAAAGTCAAAGTTATCATTTCAGCCTAGTCAGGCGGCAGATTCTAGGCTCTGTACCAACTGACTCTTGTTGGGATATAGGACATGGTTACAACACCCAACGAAATTCTATTCTGAACTTCCAAGCTGGGATCCTTTTTATAATTAAGTTTTGATGTCTATGTTTATGGACTATCTTCTCTTTATCCTGCCACATCCACTCTATGCCTTCTCTCTCCCCTGCTCTCCCCTGCTCTGCCCTAGGGCCTGACCTGTGTGGGTTCATGGATGGGATTGTGGACACACTACCTTCTGTTTGGGTTCAGCTTACTGGGTGCCCAACATGAGAGCAGAGGCAGGCAGGCAGTAGGATGGCACCATGGTCTCACTACCTTGGCCTCTTGCTGTGAAGTGTCTTTACACAGCTACTTGCAGGTGGCCTGCTCTGCGTGGCCCTCACGTTCCATGTTCTGGGGGCTTCTCCTTCCCTGATCTGACCAGTGGATGGAGGGACCACGATAGCACCAGCGCTGTTGGCCCTTGGTCCCTGCTCCACCCCCTGGGGCTCTGCTCAGCTGGCCCACAACTTTGTAATTATCCCCTCTTTGAATGGTCCCATTTTGTCATGCCACTTGTTTCCTGCTGGGGTCCCGACCGTGGCTTTGGTAGGGGTGGAGATGTGCTCCGATGCTCTGGATGCCGCAGGGGGTTAACTGCCTGGCCAGCCAAAGGCAGGGAAAGGAAGGGTGTCCCAGAGGATGTGCACTGACTTTGCAAGGTGGTGTCCAGTTTGGTCAATCCAGCCCAGATGGTTGACCTCAGGAACGGGACTGCTGTGGACACCCCCAGCAGTGAGGGGACAGGGGATCTCCCAGCAAGGGGAAGGACATCCAAGATGACAAGCTTGGTTTGGGGACCAAGATGATCCTGAAGGTGAGAATTAAACCTTCCGGGATTATTGTGGACAACTAGCAATAAAAACATTCATCAAAACTATTGCCAAAGGACATCCTTAAACACAAATCCGTAAACACCAGGCCACTGCCACAGCCAAATGCTCAGCAGAGCCTAGTTCTTCCTGTATTAAATCGGCATCATTACTATCGTTGCCTGACTTCGAATGTGCTCGCTTAGGTGAGTTGGCAATAGGTCACATCTGCATAGACAAGTTGGAGAACTAAGGTGATTATGCAGCTAATTCAAGCGAGAGCCTGGCTTTGCCCAGGTCCCATAATTACCTGACTACCCTGTTTTTCAGAGTGCCTCCAGTGGCACTTTCAGACAAAAACAATTTTGTTTTCTGGATGATTGCTTCACTCTTTTGGCCATGTGACTTTAGCACCAGTGGAGAAGTGATATTCGTCATGCTTAGGTGCTGGGACCTGTGAAATCAATAGACAAAGCATCGTGATTAGGACTAGTAACAGGTCCAACTGTGCACAGCACACACCCAAGAAAGGGGAGGCGGGCTCCAGAGCTGTTCATTCTCACTCTGCACAGTTCCCCTCTGCTCTGCTTGCACCCCGTGGCCAGAATTCATGCAAGGCCTAGCAAGCCGGGCTGTGGGCGACTGTCCCTCCCTCACTGCTTTTCTGGGGTGATGGTCACTACTCCACAGGTATATCTTCCACTGAGCTCGTTCAAGCAGCACAGGAACCTCCTGTACACACATCTGACAAATGAAAACCTCAAGTCAGTGTTGGTGAGAGCTGACTGCCCACTTTGTGCCAACCAGCTTGGTGGCTATGACTTGGGCCATGGGTGTGGTCAGGACACAGGGGCAGCTGTGTTGGTGGTATTATTTGGAGGGTGCAAGGAAAGACCCATGGCCTCCCAGGATGCCTGGAATTCTACAGTTAGAGAGTATTTCTTAAGCTCTTTGAGTGTTTCCCACTTTTAAGAGCTTCTTACTAAAATGTTACCTCTAAGAGAAGGGGTATTTCCTTAGGATCGTTGGGCAAATAATGAGAACAAATGCTGATTCAGTGTTAATATTGTGCTGCCTCATCTTCACAACCTTCTGGAGAGGGAAGTGTTGTTATCATCCCCATTTTACAGATGTGGAGTCTGAGGGTACAGAGAGGTTCAGTAACTTGCCCTAAACCACACAGTGAATAAGACGGGCTGGGACTGAACCTCGGAAGTCCACCCGGAGTCTGTCACATAACCGCTCCTCTCTTCTGCCAGCACTGGGTCCCTCTGCAGGGATGACAGTTCAGCAGGAGAAGCGGTTGGAGCACAGATGGCTTGGGGGTTGTGGA
Organism: Smutsia gigantea; assembly: GCA_032199065.1. Lineage (NCBI taxonomy): Eukaryota > Metazoa > Chordata > Mammalia > Pholidota > Manidae > Smutsia > Smutsia gigantea. The sequence continues at coordinate 77,298 of JAVSCE010010725.1, read as the reverse complement.
GAAAGTAGGGATGGAGCAGAATCCAGGAGAGAGCACAAGAGATCAGGGACCTCAGCCATGAATGTCAAGGTCTTCTCCACACTGCTCGGGCCTCTCTGGAAGCGGACAGGCCCCTCTGGTCCAGGGCTCTCCTGGGTAGGGGAATCTTATTTTGCCCAAGGGCTATGCAGTTGAGGGGTCATAGGAGGGGAACAGATAATAGTGGTGAGGCAGGACATGCTCAATGGAGCCCAACTTCTTGCAGTAGATTTCAGGCTCTGCTTCTTTTTAAAGGGAGACCCTGGACAAGTATAGTCTGTGCTCACAGGGACTCAGTGTCCTTAGCTATGAAATGGGAATGTGGACAGTGACAATGGCTATACGGGGAGTAGCTGTGAGGACAGAATAGCAAAGTGGCCACTGAGTTGAGTATCTAGAGGTACACACATCAGTGCCTTAGGGCAGTGCAGCCTGGCTGTGGGTGCCCCACTGCGCATGGGAAGGGGTCTGGGAGAAGGGTGGGGGAGACTGGGAGGAGATGGAAGATGAGGGAGGGGGGATATGGAGTGGCAGAGGTAAGGAGCCCAGAGGAAGAAAGGAAGTGGTTGCCTGTAGCAAGCAGGCCCTGCCTGTGTTGGCACCTCCAGACACCGGCTGGACAGCCACTGCGTGCAGGTCTGTGATTCCCCCACGAGGCTGGGTCTCTCAGCCCAGCCTGGCCTCCAACCCACCTGCTCAGAGGGGTGCTTCTTCTGCCACCCTCCCCGGGGTGGGACTCTCTCTTTGGTCTCAGGACTAAGAGTTTCCCTTGGAGGAGTGGTGGGCTGGCAGCCAGACCTCAGACATTCAGGAGCAACCAAGTGGCTGTAGGATGTGGTGGTGGGTGAAGACCTGTGATCAAGAATCCTAGCTGTGAAGAAAATTGTGTGTGTGTGTGTGTGTGTGTGCATGTGTGTATAGAGAGAGAGAGACACACACACACACACAATGGAATAGTATTCAGCCATGAGAAAGAAGGACATCCTGCCATTTGCAACAACATGGATGGACCTTGAGGGCATTGTGTTAAGTGAGATAAGTCAGACAGAAAGACAAATACAGTATGATCTCATATGTGGAATCTAAAAAAAATAAACTCATAAAAATAGAGAGTAGAATAGTGCTGGGTGGGTGGGGGAACTGGAGAGATGTTGTTTAAGGCTACAAACTTGCAGCTCGTAAAGAACTAGATCCTGGGCACCTAATGCGTAGCATAGAGACTTGAGTCCACCATGCTGTTGTTCCAAGTTCTAGGTTACTAAGAGACTAGATCTTAACTGTTGCCACCACAAACCAAGAAACAGTTGTGTGACGTGATAGAGGTGCTAGCTTACTCTACAGGGTGCAATATATAAAGGCATCCAATCAACACCCTAAGCTTACACAAGGGAATGTCCATTATATCTCAATAAAAATTTAAAAATCAAATTAAATTAAAAATGAAAAGAAAAATCTTGGCTGTGAGAAATGCTTTGCTGGGGAAAGGCAGTAGGCTCAGGAGAAGACAATTTTGTAATGTCCGAAAGGAGCCTGTGTGGGTCAGGAGAGGCCGAGAAGTGTCCGAAAGGAAGGTCCTTGAGGATGAGGCTGGACGCGGCCAGGATCTCAGGTAGTGTGCTCCGGGAGAGCAGGCACGCGGCTTTCCTGAGGCTGGCAGAAGGAAGAACATCAGACACAGAGGGAAGTATTATCAAAGATGGAAGGCATAGTTGGTGTAAATGGAGACAACTCGCTTTTCAGGACCACAGCCTTCCCTACAATCCTAGCAGTGACGTTACCAGCCAGGCAGGAGAGAATACACTAGAAGTTGAAAAACGTTGATTAAACAATGCCGCACGTTTATCTCTAGCATTGCCGTTTCCGGTGTGTTTACTGCCCCCGCTCGTTTAATAGAGAAGAGGAATCTGAAATAGCTCCTGTGGGGAGCTAACTTTGCAGGGCTTACGTGTTTACTGAAAGATGTGTCCAAAAGGAGAAACTCAGGCAGGGAATCTGTAGCCGTGGGAAGGACCCTTTCATTTAGAGCTTCTAAGGTAGAGAAATGGTATGTGGCCAGGATCTGAGCCAGTGTTGGTTGGGAGAAATTTTGGGGAGATGCTCATGTATCAGATTGGAGGTTTAAATTCAGAGGTGGTCACTGTCCAGTGTTTTCAAGGACAAGTAAATTGAATGTATATCAGTGGCCAGGACTATTGGTGAAGAATGTAACCCATCATTACATGCGGTCACAGTGTCCCCGGAAACCCTACTGCATGAAAGAGGCTCAGTGTGAGAGCTCTACTTGCCTAGCGGCTCGCAGGGCATGGGGATGAGAAAAGACAGAACCCCAGTCCTGAAAAAGAGAAGATTTCTTTGGGGAAAGAAAACAGATTATATGAAGGAAAAAATCATGCCTGACCTCATGTGATCCTTCCTCTGCTGGAGAGCATCTCTGGGGTCTCTCTGTGTGTTCAAATTTCCTTTTCTTACAAGGATACCAGTCTGATTGGATTAGGGCCCACCCCAAAGGCCTCTTCTAACTTAAACACCTTTTGGAAGGCCTTGTGTCCAAATACAGTCACATTCTGAGGTACTAGGGGGGATAGGGCTTCAACATACAGATTTTGAGAGGTGACGATTTAGTCCAAAGCAGGCAGCGAGTCGGGAGAACCAGGGCGAAAATGGGACTAGCATGGTTATGGAGTCTAGGTAGATTACCTGCTTCAGAAGCAGGAAAGCTGTATTTTCATGATGCCAGACCCCGGGGAGTGGGGAGTGTCGGAGGTTAAAGGTGAGGACTCCCACAATAAGCTCTGAGAGGAGGGAGCACCCCCTCTCTCCCTCCCCCCCTCCCTCCCTCCCGCCCTTCCATCCCCATGTGAAATCCTGAGTGTTTTCTACAGGTCAGAAGTCCCAGGTTGCTGCATTCATTTCCTTCATGCTGGGGTCTAAAACACAGAGAGGTAATGAGAGACCCTCCCAGCCCCACCCGATGCAGGGCCAAATCAGAGCCCGTGGAAAGCTGCTCCAAACACATCATTCCACAGCACATAGTTGAGGTGGAGTATATGGAACGTGGCTGAGGTTACTTGAATTCTTTTTGAGGCTGACATCTCTGCAACCCTAGGCACAAAAAGCCCTCTCTCTCATTCAAGCTGTAGCAAAGTAAACAATTTGTAGCAAATAAACAGGGTGTCCATTGTATAGATGTTCTGTGGACTGGGCTTCAAAAAGGCATTTTGTTCTAAAAGATATTTTAAAATTCTTCATTAACCATAAAAAGTTATTTTAAAAACTATTTCCCAGACACCCAAATACCTCTCATATGAAAAAAGAAAAAAAAAACCAACCCACAAAATTTGTGAATAACAAGGAATGGTTTGTGGTCTGACTTCTCGTCTCGTCAAGTCAGCGGGGTTATGGAACACTTCTGGGTGCCCAGGCCTGTTCAAGAAGAGGCTCAGAGAGAGAGAGATGAAGACCAGACTGATAAGCTTCCTGCTGTGAGGAGAAGGAATAAGACCGATGACAAGGAGGTGGTCTGCAGGGGACTGTGGGACTTTGCTGTGTACAGTATTGCCGGAGAAGGAGAAGGCAGGACCACTACCTTGCACAACTCCACGGGCATCCTGGCAAAGTCTAAACTGCAGTGTGAGTGGTACCCCTGCAGGGGGGTAAAACAAGGTACATCTGTACCAGGGGCCACTCTAGGGACACGAGAGAAGCCCCAGCCCAGGTCCTATGAAGCCATCACTATGACCCCAAAATGGTCCCATGGGTACCCTGCTGGTAAACCCTGTGCCCCGTCGCCCGGGGCCCAGCAGATGCGCACAGCTGGCCTTCCTGGAGGTTGTGACAGGCTATTCCACAGACGCAGTGCACAGCTCTTGGGATTAGAGGAGCAGGCTAGCTCTCACTTCTCTACATCTCCATGAATGCGTCCAATTACTTCTCAGGGGCTCATGAGGAGCTCCTGCTGGCCCCTCACCCGTGGACGGGTCAAGATCAAAGGACCTTTCCAGTCACTTAAGTCATGCCCTTCCTTACACAGAGGAGGAAACAGACCAAGAGGAGGCCAATGTCCAAGGCCCTATAAGAACTGAAGGGCAGAGCCAGGCAGGGGTCCCTCCTCCCTCCTCCCTCCTCCAAAGCGTTGCTCACTGTGTCATTGTGACTCTTGCCTCCTTCTGTTCTTAGCTAATACCTCAGTCTCCAGAATGAGAATTTTAACCCCTTATCCGAAGGCATTTATTCCCATGACAATGGAAATACGTTAATACCTGATCTGCAGTCGGTACAAGGATAGTTGTAGCAAATCCTTTCTGAGGAGCAGATTTCAGAAGACTAGAAGGGAACACCCCCACGCTGTTCTTGGCAGTGGTTGGCAGTGGGGTGGGAGGGGGTTGGACCCTTAGGAAGAGGGGCGAGAAGCAGGCAGAGGGCAGAGAGGAGGCAAGCTTCCACACTGCACAAGATTGCCTCCATCTGGCCTGGCTCAGATGGTCTGAATGATTTTAATATTATCCAGAAGACTAAGGATGCTGACCAAAGACTTCTCCCGATGCTCAGAAGTTGTACTTCCAAGCATAATTCTTGGCTCTTTGAGAACCACAAGTAATTGATGATACCCCTCTACCCCCCGCCTTTTCCACATCCTATTCTTTCCAGCTCCTGGATGGATAGGTTGTCTTGTTTGTAGACTCATTCATTCCAGGCTTTGCAGTAATCTCAGATTTGACAAACGCGAAGGCAGTGTGGTCGCATTCGTCCACCGTCACCTGGTGCTCATTAGGGCCAATGGAGGAGGCCAGGGCCTGGTTTTGTGATTAGTGAGTCCTCCTCCGTGTGGGCTTGAAAGCTCTCAGCAGCCTTTTGTTGTTTGCTTGAAGGCCTTGGAGGACTCTGCCAGGCTGGGCTCAACATTTTCCACATGACTGATGACATTCAAAGCTTTGTAGTCCCAATAGGCAAATTTCTTGACTGGCTTTGTTTCCCATTGGTTCAGGTGGAATAATAAGGCTTTTCCGGCCAGGAATGTCAGTGTGTGGTTGAGAAGTTGGCGTTTTTTCTAGAAGGAGGCAGGGAAGCTGATGAGTAAGTGCCTGGGTGCTGGGTGCCTAGTGGTACCAGTCAGAAAGGCTGTTTTCAGTATTTCTCATTCTCAGCGAGACAGAGGTGGTATGCTCGGTGCGTAGGGTGGCCCACAGAAGGAGTCTCTGGGGGGGCTTGTGAATGCCTTATGCTACCAGCCTTATGTTGTTCAGCTCTGCTTCATGCATCTTCCACCTGGGGTTTGGGCTGGGGGTGGGCTAGGACGCTCTGGGATCCATCTTTCATTTCTGCAGCTGTGAGAATGCTTGGCCTCTGCCAAAGCCTTTTGTCCCATTTTTCTCTTTTTTCATTGGGACATTTCCGGAACCAAATCTATTCAACTAGTCCCCAGCTTCAGGAGGTAATTGAAAATCCAAATGCTGGTCGTTCCATTGTCTGATGACCAGAACCAGCTGAAACACCCAATTCTGCAAAACATTAGGCTCCAGTCATGTCCCTATTATCTCTCCCCATTATAATGGCTTCACATCCTCTTCTTATTGAGGTGTTTGGGGTCCACATGGCTTCTGAGAATTCTTGTGATAAATTCCATTCTTCATGCACCAGAGTCATTAGGCAAAATTGTTTTCTCTTAGGGTGTTTTGTTTTACTGTACTTTGACATGGATTCCAAAGCCTGCATCTTACTGAAGACAGACTATTGTTGTAATTATTATTTTGAAATGGACACATTGCTGAGCTCCTGGATGTGAGCCTGAAGATAAACATGGGTACTCAGAGGCCTTGAAATCCACACTTGCAGCTTGCTGGTCCTCATAGGCCAGTTAGATCAGCGCCAGACTAAACAGAAAGTTGGTACTCCCACCCCAGGCCAACACTCTGGGGTTTTTGTCCACTGGGCAGGAGTGCAAATCCTTGGAATGCATGGAGTGCATCTCCATGAAAAGCCTGCTTCTTTATGTCCTTTGGCTTGGACCTTGGCCAGTACTTGCCAGGCAACGGTCCTGGGGTGCCTAGATGCTTCCTCATTTGGGTCTCTGGGGTCTTTGCTCCAACTCAGCTGTGTATAATAGGGAGCTGGAAGGAGGGGTGACCCATGGTCTTGTTTCTTGGCCTCTGGAATTGCGAAGAGGCTTTGGGGCTTGGAAGAGTCCTGAGTCCCAGGCCATGGCCAGTTTCCAACCAGACAGGTGGAGGGGGTATCAGAGAGGTGGGCTTTGGAATGGCAAGGAGGGGAGCGCAGATGGCAAATGAGCAAGGAGTATGTGTTTATTGCTCTGTGCTGACGGTGTATCTGGTATCACTCAGAGTCATTGTGTACCCAGAAAATTGTACCCTTTTACCCAACCAACCAAGTACCCCTAGATGTGCAAATGTATTAGCTCTGCAGCCATGTATGGTGACTGGAAAACCCTACTTGTTCCAATATGGAGACATTCCAGCCCCACTGAATGGCTCCCTCAACCCTCCTGAGCTGTCCCCCAGCAGCGCCTGCGCTGCAGGGCAGGCTTCTGGGTGGTGGCCCCCACAGTTCTTCCTGCTACTTGTCTTCCTTCTCCCGCTGAAAGCTTTCTGTGTCCCCATTGCTCCCCTCCTTACCAGAAAGATACCAGGGAAGAAGTGGGGAAACCTTCCTATTCAGAGAGTCCCTCTTTTCATTCTCTCTTTGATTTTGAACCTCCAGCAGTCCCTGGTCCCACCTGGTGATGTGGCTTCAAGGTAGCCTGCATTTAGGGACTATTTTCCATTGTCTTTGGAAAGCAAGCCCAGGTGGTGAGCTGACATCTAAATATGGAAATGCTCCTGAGAATGAGAGAATCCTCACATCCATTGTGACTGGACAATATGGGGGACATACATGGAGCATGGGTACAAGGAGAGGGGAATAGAGCTGAGATGGGCCCAGGGATGCCAAGTCACCCATCTTTTCTCAGAAGAACCTCAACTGGGTCACAGGAAATGCCATCCAGCGGTTATCAGGGAAACCACAGGGATATAGTGTCAGGACTCCTTCCTTTGAGGGGGGCCCTAGACAGGCTGATAGAGGAAATCTTTTATGATCTCACCACTGCCCCTGAGAATCAAAGAGCAAAGGCCTAGAGGCTTGACCCAATGGATTGAATTCAACCTACTTCAACTTAACGCTCCTTGAGTGTGGTAACTGTGCCTATTCATCTGTTTATTTCAGGCTCAAAAGGAAGACACAAGAAGTGCATGTGGGTCTGAAGGGGCTGCCAGCCCCATGTGTGAGAGGCAGAGCCAAAAACTAACACAATTAGGCATTGGCTTCAGGGCTAAGGGGGCCCACAGACAAATGAAGATCATTAGAAAAGCATTCAAATATTTTTCTTTGTCAATTTTAAAGTAATGAGTATCCATTTTTACTAGTGCAACAATGCAAAGATATAGCAAGAAAAATGTGTCTCCCTTGAGACTGCTTCATTCTCATCTTGGTAAGCAATTTTCCTTATTCTTAGAATTCCAAGATTTCACCACGTTATATCTAGGTGTGCGTCTTTAAAAATATAATCCCATCTGGGATTTAGGCCTTTCAATCTGCAGTCTTAAATCTTGCATCAGGTCATGGAAATTTTCCTCTGTTATTTGTTTAAATATTACTTCTCCTCCATCTGTTCTTTTTCCTCCTCCGACTCTCTCATTCTGGAACTTCTCTTATTTGAATGTCATGTGTCCTGTTTTGTCCTCTACATCCTGATTTCCATCTCCTTGTGTTTTCACATTATAAGCTATTTCTTTCACTTGCTCTTCTAGACCTCTAATTCACTGCTCAGCAGTGACCATTCCCTTTTCAGTTTATTTCCAAAGTTTTCAAAATAAAAAAAATAGTTCTCTTTTAGTTGCAGGAAGCCCTTTCTCAGACTCTACTTGGGTCCCCCTAAGCATTCTTACTACTTGTTTGTTCAAGCCTCTTTCACTGGTTCTGCTCCAGTGGGACCCTCTTGAGCTGGAGGCATGGTCTTTATCTCCCAAATCACAGAGACTTTTACATGCTCTTAATTTTGTAGTCCATTGACAGGCAGATCAGGATGAGAGCGTTTATCGAGCAGCAGCAAAACCAGCAGGCAATAAAAGGTTCAGCAGCTTCTGCTCTTAGGAGCCAGCAATAAACCAACTGGTTGACCACTTCTCTGTAGCTCTGAGCAGGGCACCCTCTCTTTGAGCCCCTGGGATCAAGGTCTAGATATTAAAGAAGTGGAAGAATGGGAATTATGAGCACAGGTAGGAAAATGAGTTTCAAGGAAGAGGGGAATATACCTTCCTCTGCCCTGCAAGACTGGCAGGGAGGGGTTATAAATATAGAGCTTGTGCATTTGTTGGTTTGTGGGCAATAGTTGGGGGAATTCATGGTCAATGATAGAGATGAGCTTGGGGGTGGCTGTTTAAATATTTTCTCTAATTCAAAAAGAAGCAGCCACTGAGCTGTTGCCTTCAGTCTCCCAAGTCTTTCATCTCTCATGGTCAACTCAAGCAACGGATGGCTTTGAGCACCCTCCTTTTTGTCTAACACTATTTCAGGTGCTGCTTCGGGGCAAAAGAGATTCAGAAGGCCAGTTCCCACTCCCAGATGCCTCCCTATCCTTCAAGGACCATTCGGCTGCCCCTCCTGAATGCTCCCGTCTCTGAGCCACCAGGCTGCTCTCCCTCCACCTGGTCCCTCTTTGGGTCTCTGGCGGCAGCTCATCCATGCAAACACAGAGGTGCAGCCTGGTTTGGTAGGAAGGCTCTGTGGCTTCCGCTTCCCTGAGCAATCTTTGCTTTACCTGTGGTGAAGGTAAGACTCTGGAGGAGCAAAGTCTGGCTGGGATGGGGTGGTACTCTGGGAGGAAGGCTCAGGAAAGTCATAGTCTCCCCTCAAAGGGGAGGCTGAGTCACCGGGAGTGGGTGGCTTCTGAAGGAGCCAAGAACAGAAGACTGGCCACATGGCCACCACCTTTGGCCACCATTTCCGGCATGGTGAGCTCAACCAGCAAACAAGGGACACGTCCAGGAGTCCAGAGGAGGCAGAAGTCACCACCCCAAGGGTGCTGAGGTGTCCCCTCTGCCTTGAGGTTATAAAACTACCACCACCCCATACCCCTCAAGAGGCCATGACCACCTTGGGGCCAGGAAAGAGAAATTTCAAAGACTTAGGATTTAGGTTTGTTTTGTTTTGTTTTTCCTAGAAAGACTGAGCATAGCTGGGAGGGCTGTGTAAATTTTAGTGTCTAAGTTATAAAACAGATCAATGAAAAATTAATCTTTTCCCTATTAGCCAGCAATAAAAACCCAGAAGACAAATAAGTTTTAGACAAAATAAAGGAACTAGTTTTATTCCTTGCATATACAGGTTGTAGAGGGAGTTTGCAAAACACACACACACACACACACACACACACACACACACACACGCGCAGACTTCATGTCTTTTGATTAATTTTCCTGACCCTATTGGTTAAAAATATAAAGTGACCTAAAATTTACAAGCAAAACCACAAAAAGACGAACAACCCAATTTAAAAATAAGTAAAGGACTCTCACACATTTCTCCAAAGAAGATATACAAATGACCAACAAGCCTACAGAAAGGTACTCGGTGTCATTAGTCATCAGGGAAATGCAAATCAAAATCTCAATGAAATTCCACTCCAAAGCCACAGGGGTGGCCAGAATTTAATAAAGAAGAAATAACAAGTGTTGGTGAAGCTGTGGAAAAATCAGAACCTTCATACATTGCTAATGGGAGTGTAAAGTGATGGAGCAACTGTGGAAAACAATTGAGTGATTTCTCAATAAGTTAAACATAGAATGACTACATGACTCAACCATTCCACTTGTAGGTATTACCCCCTCAAAACTGAGAACAGGTGTTCAGACAACAACTTGTTCACAGATGTTCATAAAACCTTTTTTTTCTGCAATAGCCAAAAGGTTGAAAGAACCCAAATGGCTATCAACAGATGAATAGGTCACCAAAATGTGGTCTCTCCATACAATGGGATGTTATTTAGTCACAAAAAGGAATGAAGCACTGATATATGTTACAACACGGATGACCCTTGAAAACATCGTGCTAAGTAAAGAAACCACAAAAGACCACCTACTGTATGATTCTATTTGTTTGAAATACCCAAAGTAATTAAATCTATAGACACAGAAGGAGATTAGTGGCTGCCAGGTGCTGGTGGGGAGGGAGGAATGAGGAGGGACTACTTAGTGGGAACAGGGTTTCCATTTGGGGTGATGAAAAGTCCTCAGACTAGATCATGGTGCTGGTTGTACATTGTGAAGATACTTAATGCCACTGAATCATACACTTTAAAACAGTCAGTTTTATGTGTATTTTACCACAATTTGAAAAAAAATCCATAGGAGAAGTGTCAGAGCTGAAACATCTATCTCATATTCATAATAGCCTGTATTCGCTGGACACTTAACCACATGCTAGGCATTTCGTGTAGACAATCTCATGTGGTCCTCATAGAACTCCATGGAGGTGGGATCATTAGTCTCATTTTGCAGATGAGGAAGCCGACTCAGAGAGCTGAAGTGACTGCCCAAATCCCAGAATGTGACTCAAGACCCCAAACAGTGAGGTGAGGGAGAGGGAGGGCCTGCCAAGATCTCCCCCCTTTTCAGGGCTGTAGGTAAGAGCCGGGACACAGCACCCAATGTGTGATGGCGGAGGAAGCTCCTCCCTGGCGGGGCTGGACAGAAGGAGGTACTTATGTAATTGCTTCGGGCTTGAGTCTCTAATGTTTGGTAAAACAGGGATGGGAAAGGGGATCTAGAAGGAGACACTCTCCAAAATCTGTTTGAAGGAATCCCAAGGTCACAAGGACAATTGTCCATGAACAAATAGTTGGTGTTGCCTGGAATGTGAACAAAGGGCCTTCTCCATGGAGAATGTGGGCTTCACTCAAAGGGAAGCCCCTTGTTTAGCAGTGGAAATGGTCCCAAGAAAGCCTGCTGAGAAAGAGTGAGGGGAGACACATTGCAGGGATCCCCTGTAAATGGGGCAGCTGTTCCCCAAAAAGGACTTAAGGATGGCGGCCAGCTCTGTCCCTGCTATAGGAGACTGGTGGCAAAAACTCCAGTCAAAGGACAAGCTTTGAGGGCAGGTATGATGAACAGAAAGGATGCATCCCCCGCATTGGCCACCATGCCTGGGTGCCCAGTGAGAGCCCCTCCAGTGTTCTCTCAGGTGAGATCATGGTGATGGTTGCACATTGTGAAGATACTTAATGCCACTGAATCATACACTTTAAAATAGTCAGTTTTATGTTATGTGTATTTTACCACATACACATAGGCTCACCATCGGAGCCTGCTCCTTGGAGAACAGTGAGAAGGATTCTCTACTGGGCTGTAATTGACATCAAAGCCACAGTCCTGGTGTAGGACATCCCTTGACTTGTCTTTGCAGAAACTTTCTGATGAGATTGTAACTTTAGCCTCTTCTGAGTTACTAAAATAGAAATGGCAAATACTTTTCAAGCTCTCATGCTAACTCCTATTAATTTGTAATGGCTTTCTGGGGTTCAGTGTTGAGAAGGATTCTATGTGTCAGGCTCTGTAGAAAAGATAATCATAATTGATTAGTGATGTCTGCAGTGGGCAGATAATGGAAGTGCAGCCGTGGAGGTGGCTGGTTGCTGTGCCAGGGGACACGGACACTGTTAAATGGTGGTGGAGCTGTGGGATGGGATGGGCATTCCTATTATCATAGGCAGTCATGTAAAGGTTCACAAGGGCATTTATGCCCTGGGAAATCTCTGGAGGGGATGATCACTCTCTTCCATCCTGGGGCAGGCAGGGGGAAACCACTGCCAGAAAGACCCCTTTCTTCTCCATTGTCTTGTGTGCCTGAGAAGGGCAGCAGGTCAAGGGCTGTTTCCTCCTCTTTCCCCAAGAGGCGAACGGATTGTTGGCCAGAGGGGCCGCTTTCCCCAAGTCTGTTTGGGAGCTCTTGTTTGCCCAGGGCAGCTGCATCCGCACAGTTTGTTTCTTGTCATGGAAAGCTGAAGCTTCTCGGAGCCCAAGCTAAATACTGGCTGCAGCAGAACATCTCGTTTTTTCTCATGAGCCCCTGGTGAATTGAAACCCAGAAGCCAGCAGCCCACCTGCCAATTATTGCAGTTAATTCTGTGCAGGCTAGAGTCAGGACCCAAGACAGAGAGCTCTGTTTGCTGCTGGAGGTGTACAGGGGGACAGGAGGGGCTGTGGCTGCGGGGCTGTGAAGGCCCCTGTGTGTACGCTCGCTGCTCTGGCAGCCACGTGCCCTCCCTTGCACCACGAGTTTGGCATCCAAGTGTGACTTCAGCGGGGCCTCCTTCTCCTTGAGTCTGCATCTGAGATCAGGGATTTTGACTGTCAAGAACTTTTCTTCCTCCTGCTACATGCCACAGCCGCCTACTTCCCCCTTAAAAACTCAGTGAAGAATCCTTGTGTTTGTTTTTTCCAAAGAAAAAGGGAAAACAACATTCAGCTTAAAATGGCTGGGTTTTCCACTGCCTTTTCTCCTCTGACCAGTAGCCTTGTAAGATCTCACTGGTTCAGAGAGAACAGTCACCCTCTGTGGCCTGGGACCCTTTCGTGGTGCCACCTTGAGTTCCAGCTTGGTCCTGCCTCCAGGGGACCTCGATTCTGCTTCCTCAAGCTCCCCCTCCCAAGTCCTTCCAGGCCTTCTCCTGCTGATGAGTCAATTCACCCATTTATTTGTTCAGACATTCCGAGCAGCCAGACAGCTGCGCTGGGCATTGGGAAGACAGTGGAGATGAAGCTGGATTTCCTGCTCTCCAGAGTCAGGCAGGAAAGTAGACAAATAATTACACAAAAGTCAAGTACCATCCTGGTGAGTGATGGAAGGAGAAGTTTAGGGAACCTTGGCCAGGCTCCCAGGGTTAAAATCCAGCCCTGCCTCTCAGTAGGGGAGGAAGGACACATAAGACATTATAGCAGCACCTGGTGCATGGCGTAGACATACAAACAGGGCACTTAATCTAGATCAGGGGAGGTTGTCCCTAACTTCCTTGAAATTTAAGTGCAGACTGGGGATGGATGGGGTGATTTGAAGCAGGGTGTGGCACAGTCCTGCTCTTGTCCTATGGCCTATGGGTGTTGTCTCCTCATTGACTCAAGAAGTCAAGCCATTTACCTATGTGACTGCCCATGTTGGACACTAAGCTGGGGCCAAGGCTGGTATAAAGATGATGAGACCCAGACCCTACTCCACAATGCTCACCTCTGAGTGTGGTGGGTGGATCTAGAGATGGGGACCTCCATGCCTGGGGGAGGGAGCTGTAACTTCCAGGTGGGGAGGGCTTGGAGAATTTGTAGAGCTGTGTCTTGAAGAGTGAGTCTCACGGAGGAAGGCCATGTCACGAGGCCAGGGGCCCTAGAGGTGTGAAGGGCATAGTGAGTTCACAACCAGGGTTCAGAGGCGATGATTTGTTAGGCTGCATGTCTCCTGACCCTAGAACATTCGAGCTTCCTTATTGACACCCAGGCAGTGGAACCCTTTGTTGGATGGGGGCTTCAATGCAAAGACTGTTCTGGGTGGGGAGTTGGCAGGGAGGGGACAGTGAAAAACCATCCTCTGTGACAGACAGAAGCAAAGGATGCCCGGGTGTGACCTCTCTGGCTGTCCCATGCATCTTAGACATGCCTACTCTGGGAGATGTCTGGGCCAGGAAAACTAATCTAAAAATCTTCATACCTGCCAGGGTCCCAGGTCCCTAATGCCCTGTGCTCCCCTCTGGCCTCAGCAGCAGCAGATGTCTCCTCCCTGTGGCCCAATTCCCTGCAGCCACCTTAATCACACAGAATGAGCATCTATTTTAGTTACATAAACAGAGTTGTCTGCATTTGGATTCCGGGGCTGGCTGCAGGAATTTGTAAACAGCATGGTGTACGCGTCTCACAGAAAGTTGCCAGGACGTGCTCCTTCCCACTGCCTGTTGTCCAGTTTTCCCTTTTATAGAGAGTCTGGCTGGGAAAGAGAGACAGAACTTATTTGGGAATAGAGGACAATCTCTCAGGCAAATTCCTCTCTCCCACTCCTGCAGTCACTACCTCCTCTTCTGAAATTTTGAGGTCTGGTGCAAAATTAAGACTGCTCTTGAGTTATGAGTCCCTCCTAAATGCTAGCTTCTCATAAATAGAAACCTCATGGAAAACAAATTTGAGGAGCCTCTATTCCCAGAAGGATAACAAGGAATTTCGAAGTTTGAGGCAGGTTCTAAAAACTGCTGGACACTACTGTCCCTATTGGAGCCAAGACCCTGCGTGACATCATGACGTCCCCTTTCCTACTCCCTCCTAAGAGCTTTCTTTAGCTCCAAACAGGGCCTTGTAGGATTCCAGACCGACGAGACATTTAGAGCCCCAGAGAAACGGTAGCCTCAAGTGAGAGAGGGGCAGTCATTTTTCTCTTTTCATTGAATGACCGTTAATGAAGTGTCTATTCAGATTAGATGCTCTTTTCCGTATTGTAGGTCTTAGAAGATATGTGATGCAAATTGTCAGCATCAGAAAACAGTGAAAGGTGTTGACTTTAAGGCTCACTTAGGTGGACTTGGATGGCAGAGGGAGCTGAGTGTTGCTTAATGGCCAAATGAACGCTGGGTCTGTGACTGAGAATGAAACCTGCTACAGTGGTGAAGCTGAATCTTCATCTTAAAATCAGTGCAAATGAACTTTTACTCAAACTTAAGTTTGGATCACAAACAGTCCCACGTTGCCTGGGGATTGTCAGGATGCAGGATGGAAAAGAGTTCACAGGTGGACTAGTTCAAGTTGAGTATCTTAGCTGAAATTTCCAAGAAAAGAGAGCTAAGAAGAAAGATTCCTGTGTAGGACATGGTCTGAATTAGACACTGAGAGGTCATGATTTCACTTGTCTATGGAATACAAAAACAAAGAAAAACAAAACAAACAAAACAGAAGTAGGTTGGGGTGGGTGGTGGGCAGAGTGAGGGGGATGAAGGGGCACAGAAATTCTCAATTATAATATAAGTTGGTCATGGGGATGGTAGTACAGCATGGAGAATATAGCCAATGATTTTGTAACAACTTTCTATGTTGACAGATAGTAACCACACTAGAAGGGATGAAGATTTAATAATATGGGTAACTATTGAACCACTGTGTTGCATACTTGAAACCAATATAAGATTGTATATCAATGACTATGCAATAAAAAAGAAAAGAAAGAAAATGTGTGGTCAGTGGACACCAAGGCTATATGAGCAATTTTCTTTCTCCTTGTCTGTTTTAGTGTGGGAGAACAAAGAAGTGGAAAATAATTTATGCACATGGAAAGAAACAGGGCAATTAGTAGGTTCTGAGGAACTGGACATTGACAAGCTAAACAAGAGAGCTTCAATTCTTAAAATATTCACAAACAGGCTCAACAGTAAACAAAGTTGCAGATACGTTTTAACTTCATCTCCATGCAAAGAAATTCGTGGCTATTCATCATTCAAAATGCAGTAAGGATCTGGAACTGTTATGGATTTCTCAAAAGGATCCATATATGGAAAAGCTGAAATTAAAATCAGCTATGTAAAACAATTGAAGTTTAGTGACAAGGTTCTGTATTTTACATAGATGTTGTACTTCTTTACTTTTTACTGTAAAGTGTAACCCTTTTAGAAAGATATGAAGACGTTACTATTTAGTGATTTGATTTTTAAGAAAGCAGGGATCTCTGCTATTTTAAAAAAGAGCTTAATGTACTTGAAACGCTAGTGAGTTGGAAGCATACACCATGGTATGAGAATCTGCTTCTGTGAAGTCTAGCTGGCCCACCCAGAGAAAAGACTCAGCTTTGGCGCCACCTGGTGTCAGTTACCCAAGTTTCAGGTGTAAAATCCAGAGAAGCACTTGGCATGTTAAAGCTCAGAAATGACAGGAAAGGTCACTTTGATCACCAAAAGCAATATTTTATACATTTTGAATTGTGAGAAGTTGGCAAAAGAATGAACTGGACCCATTCTTTTATTCTAAAGCTTTTGAGTCTGAGATTATGATTTACTATAGCCATTTTTTTTCTCATCCATCAGGTAAGGCCTATTGTACCAACCTTTCAGGTTGGCCTAAAAACCAGAAGCATGGTACATAAAGCGCCTTTCACATTGCCTTGAACATAGTAGGTGCTCAATAAATGGGACTCACTGAGCTAATAGCAATGGCTATTGACATCATTGACAGGCAGGAGGCAGGATGAAGGGAAAGTTGACTGCGGGCTGTAACTTCAGAATGGATTTGAACTTGGGTACTGTTAGTAATTTCTCAAGAGAAGACAGTGTAGTGGGTCCTGGTTTCTTCAATGGCAGCAAAAGCACAAGGTCAAATTTCCTGTGCAAGACTGTCCCCTGAGGCTTGAACAAGCCTCCTAGGTCCTGCCCAGCCTTTGACGGTTTCCAGGGATGTCATAAAGAGAAGACAGCTCTGCCGGAGACTGGGCAAGCAGGGGAGGTAGTAATAATAATAGAAGAATTGGATGCATGCAGAAATGATAGTCAGGCCTCTTCTCAGCATCCTGGTTCCTTCCTGGGCAGAATCCATGGGCTGGACTGTGTAATCTTCGGGCACTGTTTTTGTTCTGATGCTCTAGACTGTTAGGGGTTTGTAACCTTGGGTAACCAAACACAAGTTTTGCTGGTGAGCACCAGAATCTTCACTCATTGCTGGTTGGGATGTAAACTGGTACAGCAACTCTGAAACCAATTAGCAGTTTCTTATAAAACTAAACGTGCATCTGCCATATGGCCCATCCGTTGCACTCTTCAGTGTGTGTGAAGAATGCAATGAGAACTTTTCTGCACACCCAAACCTGTATGCGAATATTCACAGCAGCTCCATTTGCAATAGCAAAACACTGAAAACAACTCAAGGGTCCTTCAGCAGGTGCGTGACTAAACATCTGTATAACGGAATACTATTTGGCAATAAAAAGAAACCAGCAATCGACATACACAACTTGGATCTCGTGGGCATTATGCTGGGTGGAGGAAAGGTCAGACTCAAAGGTGATATACTATGGTATAAAATTTTATTTTATTTCAAAATAAAAATAAGTGAAGTGTATAGAATGATTGTATCCATTGCTTTCTAAAATAAAAATGGAATGAAGAAATAAGCCTGAAGCCTTGCCAAGAGCTGTTGACAGTAGAGCGGCAGGGAGCAGAGCTCCGTCCACCCGGAGCACCGCCGGCTGTTTCATTGTACAGGCAGCACTGAGCACCTCTGGGCCGCGCTGCTGCGCAAGCCGGGCACACTTGACAGCGCAGTAGGGACACAGTGTGGCTATTGTGAACACTGCAGCCTCTGGTTTAGATTTTCTTTCTCTAGCCTAGCAGAGGGGAACCCATGTATATTAACACCCTGCCTAGTCAGGTTTCAAAGGCCATAATCTGGAGAGCAGTCACCAGGAATTCTCCAGAGGTGGACAGCAGGCTCCCAAGCCATCCTTTCCTGCATACTCAGTAAAGCTGTGCTCTCTCCTTGAGGTTGCCAATCTGAAGCCAATTCTTAAGTTTTTAATTCAATTTTATTGTGATAAGAACGCTTTACATAAGATCTACTCTGTTCATTTTTAAGCGCACAATACATCACAGCTGACTCTAGGTCCGATATTGGATAGCAAGAGCTTTTTCATCTTGCTGGACTGAAATTTTATGTCTGTTGAGTAGTATCTCCATTTCCATCTCTCCCCAGTGCCGGGTAACCACCACTCCTCTCTTTGACTCTCTGAAGTCGACTAGTTCAGATTCCTCGTAAGTGGAAGCATGCAGTATTTGTCTTTCTGTGACTCGCTTATCTCAGTTAGCATGATGTCCCCCAGAATCACCCATGCTGGTGAATGTCACAGGTCACATGTCACAGAGTTTCCTTGTTTTTAAAGGCTGACTAGTATTCCATCGTATGTATAGACCACATCTCCTTCATCCATTCATCGGCGGATGGATACTTAGGTGGTTTCCACATCTTAGCTGCCATGACTAGACTGCAATGAACATAAGCATGCTTGTTTATCTCTTCGAGATCCTGATTTCAATATTTTTGGATAGACACCCACGACTGGGATGCTGGGTCATAGAATAGTTCTAGTGTTAAATTTTTTTCGCATGGCAACTGCATCATTTTTCATTTCCACCGACAGCGTGCAAGGGTTCCAGTTTCTCCACATCCTTGCTAACACTGTCTTCTGATTTTTTGATAATAACCATCCTGACAGGTGTGAAGTGAAGCAAATTCTTAAAACTGCCATACTTAGGAGCCCAGGAGAGGCCTGGAAATCGTCTTCTGTAAGACAAGGCAAGGAGCCATGGGTTTGTTCTAAACAGTCAAGGAGACAGAGTTCTTAGCAAAGATTCCTTAAGGGAGAAGGTGCTTGGGTTTGGCAAATCTGCCCTACTGAGGCCAAACCTGAGTGTGTCAGGAGGGCAGAGGCCTGGGAGTCCATGGTGATGGGGTGTGTGTTCCTAGGGAGCACCTTGGGGTCTCCTCCTGCCCTGGACACTCTCCATCCCAGGCTTGTGCCTTTGAATGAGACACAGGAGCTCCAGAGACAAGTCGCTCAACAATCTGCCAAACCAAAGGCTTGGAAATGAGGAGAAAGGCCATCTGGAAAGAGTTTAGATGCACTACCAGGAACCTGGGTTCTAAGCAGAGATCAAAGCACAGGCCTGATTATTGACAAAACTGAAAAACAGGCCCCTCCCCTGTTCCCTTGTCTGCACTGACCCACTTTTCCCTACAGGGGCCCATGGCCCCCAAGCTCCTAGGGGAAATGAAGCCCCCGTGGCTGTCCCTCCTGCTCCAGGCTTCTCTTCTCACCTTGCCATCCAGTTTTTTTTAATATAATTTATTTTGGTATCATTAATCTACAATTACATGTGCAATATTATGGTTATTAAACTACCCCTTCATCAGATCCCCCCCACCAACCCCATTACAGTCACTGTCCACCAGCATAGTGAGATGCTATAGAATCACTACTTGTCTTCTCTGAGTCGTACAGCCCTCCCCGTGCCCCCCCAACATTACGTCTGCTAATCGTAATGCCCCTTTTTCCTTCTTATCTCTCCCTTCCCACCCCTCTTCCCCAGTCCCTTTCCCTTTGGTAACTATTAGTCCGTTCTTGGGTTCTGTGAGTCTGCTGCTGTTTTGTTCCTTCAGTTTTTTTCTTTGTTCTTATACTCCACATATGAATGAAATCATTTGATACTTGTCTTTTTCGGCTTGGCTTATTTCACTGAGCATAATACCCTCTAGCTCCATCCATGTTGTTGCAAATGGTAGGATTTGTTTTCTTCTTATGGCTGAATAATATTCCATTATGTATAGGTACCACATCTTCTTTATCCATTCATCTACTGATGGACACTTACATTGCTTCCATTTCTTGGCTATTGTAAATAGTGCTGCAATAAACATAGGGGTGCATCTGTCTTTTTCAAATTGGGCTGCTGCATTCCTAGGGCAAACTCCCAGGAGTGGAACTCCTGGGTCAGATGGTATTTCTATTTTGAGTTTTTTGAGGAACCTCCATACTGCTTTCCACAATGGTCGAACTAATTTGCAGTCCCACCAGCAGTGTAGGAGGGTTGCCTTTTCTCCACATCCTCGCCAACATTTGTTGTTGTTTGTGTTTTGGATGTTGGCCATCCTCACTCGTGTGAGGTGGTATCTCATTGTGGTTTTAATCTGCATTTCTCTGATGATTAGCGATGTGGAGCATCTTTTCATGTGCCTGTTGGCCATCTGAATTTCTTCTTTAGAGAAGGGTCTATTCATGTCCTCTGCCCATTTCTTAATTGGCTTATTTGCTTTTTGTTTGTTGAGGTGTGTGAGCTCTTTATATAATTTGGATGTCAACCCCTTATCGGATATGTCATTTATGAATATATTCTCCCATACTGTAGGATGTCTTTTTGTTCTACTGATGGTGTCCTTTGCTGTACAGAAGCTTTTCAGCTTGATATAGTCCCACTTGTTCATTTTTGCTTCTGTTTCCCTTGCCTGGGGAGACATGCCCATGAAGAAGTGGCTCATGTTTATGTCCAAGAGATTTTTGCCTATGTTTTTTTCTAAGAGTTGTATGGTTTCATGACTTACATTCAGGTCTTCGATCCACCCTGAGTCCACATTTGTAAATGGGGCTAGACAGTAGTACAGTTTCATTCTCCTACATGTAGCTGTCCAGTTTTTCCAACACCAGCTGCTGAAGAGGCTGTCATCTCCCCACTGTATACACAAGGATCCTTCATCAAACATTAATTGACTGTACATGTTTGGGTCAATGTCTGGATTTTCCACTCTGTTCCACTGGTCCGTGGGTCCGCCTTTGTGCCAATACCAAACTGCCCCGATTACTGTGGCTTCGCAGTAGAGCCCGAAGACAGGGAGCGTAATTCCCCCTGTTTTATTCCTCCTTCACAGGACTGCCCTGGCTATTTGGGGTCTTCTGTGGTTCCATATGAATTTTAGAATTATTTGTTCCAGTTCATTGAAGAAAGCTGTTGGTAGTTTGATAGGGATTGCATTGAATCTGCAGATTGCTCCAGGTAGTACAGCCATTTTGACAATACCTATTCTTCCCAGCCAAGATCATGGGATGCATTTCCATTTGTTAGTGTCCTCTTTAATTTCTCTTAGGAGTGTCTTGTAGTTTTCAGAGTACAGGTCTTTCACTTCCATCGTTAGGTTTATTCCTAGGTATTTTATTCTTTTTGATGCAGTTGTGAATGGAATTGTTTTTCTGATTTCTCTTTCTGTTAGTTCATCACCAGTGTATAGGAAAGCAACAGATTTCTGTGTGTCAATCCTGCATCCTGCAACTTTGCTGAATTCACATATTAGTTCTAGTAGTTCTGGAATGGAGTCTCCAGGGTTCTTTATGTACAGCATCATGTCATCTGCAAACAGTGACAGTTTGACTTCTTCCCCACCAATCTGGATGCCCTGCATGTCCTTGCCTTGTCTGATTGCTGTGGCTAGGACCCCCAGCACCATGTTGAATAACAGTGGAGAGAGTGGGCATCCCTGTCTTGTTCCCGATCCTAGACGAAAAGCCCTCAGCATCTCGCTACTAAGTATGATGTTAGTCTAACTGTGCGTTTGTCATATATGGCCTTTATATATTGAGGTACTTGCCGTCTATACCCATTTTGTTGAGAGTTTTAATCATGAATGGATGCTGAATTTTGTCAAATGCTTTTTCAGCATCTATGGAGATGATCATGTGGTTTTTGTTCTTCTTTTTGTTGATGTGGTGGATGATGTTGATAGATTTTCGAATGTTGTACCATCCCTGCATCCCTGGGATGAATCCCACTTGATCATGGTGTATGATCCTCTTGATGTATTTTTGAATTCGGTTTGCTAATATTTTGTTGAGTATTTTTGCATCTACGTTTATCAGGGATATTGGTCTGTAATTTTCTTTTTTGGTGAGGTCTTTGCCCGGTTTTGGTATTAGAGTGATGCTGGCTTCATAGAATGAGTTTGGAAGTATTCCCTCCTCTTCTATTTTTGGAAAACTTTAAGGAGAATCGGTGTTATTTCTTCTCTATATGTCTGGTAGAATTCAGAGGTGAATCCATCAGGTCTGGGGGTTTTGTTCTTGGGTAGTTTTTTGATTACCAATTGAATTTCGTTGCTGGTGATTGGTCTGTTTAGTTTTTCTGTTTCTTGTTTGGTCAGTCTTGGAAGGTTGTATTTTTCTAAGAAGTTGTCCATTTCTTCTAGGTTTTCCAGCTTGTTAGCATATAGATTCTCATAATATTCTCTTATAATTCTTTGTATTTCTGTGGGGTCCGTCGTGATTTTTCCTTTCTCGTTTCTGATTCTGTTTATGTGTGTAGATTCTCTTTTTCTCTTAATGAGTCTGGCTAGGGGTTTATCTATTTTGTTTATTTTTTCAAAGAACCAGCTCTTGGTTTATTGATTTTTTCTATTGTTTTATTCTTCTCAATTTTATTTATTTCTTCTCTAATCTTTATTATGTCCCTCCTTCTGGTGACTTTGGGCCTCATTTGTTCTTCTTTTTCCAATTTCATTAATTGTGTCTTTAGACTATTCATTTGGGAATGTTCTTCCTTCTTTAGATAGGCCTGGATTGCAATATACTTTCCTCTTAGAACTGCCTTTGCTGCGTCCCACAGAAGTTGTGGCTTTGTGTTGTTGTTGTCATTAGTCTCCATATATTCTTTGATTTCTGTTTTGATTTGGTCGTTAACCCATTGATTAATTAGGAGAGTGTTGTTAAGTCTCCATGTATTTGTGAGCCTTTTGATTTCTTTCTAAAATTTATTTCTAGTTTTATACCTTGGTGATCTGAGAAGTTGGTTGGTAGGATTTCAATATTTTTGAAATTACTGAGGTTCTTTTTGTGGCCTAGTATGTGGTCTATTCTGGAAAATGTTCCATGTGCACTTGAGAAGAATGTGTATCCTGTTGCTTTTGGGTGTAGAGTTCTGTAGATGTCTGTTAGGTCCATCTGTTCTAGTGTGTTGTTCAGTGCCTCTGTGTCTTTACTTATTTTCTGTCTGGTTGATCTGTCCTCTGGAGTGAGTGGTGTGTTGAAGTCCCCTAAAATGAATGCATTGCTGTCTATTTCCTCCTTTAATTCTGTTAGTATTTGTCTCACATATGCTGGCGCTCCTGTGTTGGGTGCATATATATTTATAATGGTTATATCTTCTTGTTGGACTGACCCCCTTTATCATTATGTAATGTCCTTCTTTATCTTTTGCTACTTTCTTCGTTTTGAAGTCTATTTTGTCTGATACAAGTACTGCAACACCTGCTTTTTTCTCTTTGTTGTTTGCATGAAATATCTTTTTCCATCCCTTCACTTTTAGTCTGTGTATATCTTTGGGTTTGAGGTGAGTCTCTTGTAAGCAGCATATAGATGGGTCTTGCTTTTTTATCCATTCTGTTACTCTGTGTCTTTTGATTGGTGCATTCAGTCCATTTACAATTAGGGTGATTATTGATAGATATGTACTTATTGCCATTGCTGGCTTTAGATTCGTGGTTACCAAAGGTTCAAGGGTTGCTTCTTTACTATCTAACAATCTAACTTAACTTTCTTGTTAAGTAATTGTAAACACTGTCTGATGTTTATTTATTTCTCTCCCTTCTTATTCTTCCTCCTCCATTCTTTCTATAATAGGTGTTTTATTCTTTGCCTTTAGTTAGTATTTGGATGGTCTGCTTTCTTTGCTATGATTTTATTTTCTCTGGTGACATCTTTTTAGCCTTAGGAGTGCTTCCATCTAGAGCAGTCCATTTAAGATATCCTGTAGTGGTGGTTTATGAGAGGCAAACTCTCTCAACTTTCGTTTGTCTGGAAATTGTTTAATCTCTGCATCATATTTAAATGATAATCGTGCTGGATACAATATTCTTGGTTCGAGGCCCTTCTGTTTCATAACGTTAAATATATCATGCCATTCTCTTATGGCCTGTAAGGTTTCTGTTGAGAAGTCTGATGATAGTCTGATGGGTTTTCCTTTGTAGGTGATCTTTTTTCTCTCTCTAGCTGCCTTTAATACTCTGTCTTTATCTTTGATCTTTGCCATCTTAATTATTATGTGTCTTGGTGTTGTCTTCCTTGGGTCCCTTGTGTTGGGAGATCTATGAGCTTCGGTGGACTGCGAGACTACTTCCTTCCCCAGCGAGGAAAGTTTTCAGCAATTATTTCTTCAAAGACACTTTCTATCCCTTTTTCTCTCTCTTCTTCCTTTGGTACTCCTATAATGCGAATATTGTTCCATTTGGATTGGTCACACAGTTCTCTTAATATTCTTTCATTCCTAGAGATCCTTTTATCTCTCTCTGCCTCGGCTTCTCTGTATTCCTGTTCTCTGATTTCTATTCCATTAACAGCCTCTTGCATCTCATCCAGTCTGCTGTTAAGCCCGTCAATCGCTTGTCTGATTTGTGCATTGTCTTTCCTCGCTTCCCTCACTTCCTCCCTCAGCTCTTGCACATTTCTCTGTAGGTCCATCAGCATGGTTATGACTTCTTTCTGAATTCTTTTTCAGGACGACTGTGCATTTCCATCCTTTCAGGCTCCCTCTCTGGGGTTGTCTGGTTGATTTTGGTCTGAACCATATTCCTTTGTCTTTTCATGGCTATAGAATTGGTCGCTGGTAGTTGCCACATATGTCAGCTGGGCTCTTTAAGACTTTAAAAAGAGAAAAAAAAAGAAAGAAAGAAAGAAAAAAGAAGGAAAAGAAAAAAGAAACAAAACAAAACAAAAAAACACCCACCGGGAGTAGATTCTGTGGGAATGCTGTAGGTGGCGCTGTTGCCCCACTATTCCACAGCCGTGGCTGCGCCGCTCCGCAGGGCCCTTTATTGCTCTGGCAGGGGTGGGAACAAATGGGAGGCTGTTGATCTCAGTGAGAAGTGTAAGTACAGCCACCCTTCCCCAGTCGCCAGCTAAGGCGTCTGAAACTCCCCTGGACTCCCAGCCTGCTGGGCTGAGTGTGCCAGGGCGATCTGGCTCCTCCACTGGGCTCCTGTCTCTTTAAGACTGCTGAAGAAAGCGCGCACTTTTTTTTTTCCTTGTGGGGAGCCGGCTGCAAGCACCCTGGCGTGTTCCCCGCTCAGATCCTGCCCCTCTGTCTCTCCAATCTCCACTACACTGCGCGATGTGGGTCAGCGCTCCCTGTGCAGATCACCGGGGCTGGCTACTTTGCGGGGAGTACTTCCACTCCCTCCCGGCTCTGAATTCTCTCCTCTGACCGGTGCGCTGGGGTGGGGGAGTGCTCGGGTCCCGCCGGGTCGCAGCTCCGTATCTTCCCCGCCTCTTGGGGTGCCGAGTCCTCTTGGGTGTAGCTGCACGCTGTGCACTTTCCTGTGTATTCTGGTCTCTCTTTTAGGAATAGTTGTATTTGCTGTATTTTCGTAGATAAATATAGTGTTGGGAGGAGATTTCTGCTGCTCTGCTCACGCCGCCATCTTCCCGGAAGTCCCACCATCCAGTTTTAATTGCCACACACCTATGGCCTGAGCGCTGGGATTCTTTTTTGTTTGTGTTGATTCTCTCTTCTTTGAAAATCATCTTTGTAACATAACCGTAGTGTAATGGTAAGGTATCATTTCGCTCCAGATAAAATGCCCTAGGGAAAAATGCTACTGGAGACTCTCGGGTGACATACCACCCTCATGAGCAAAATGCTGCTTCATTTTCCACCAACAGAAATTAAAGACAAGACCTGCCATTATGTCCATGACATCTGTCTTTGTGGACTTTGGGCCTCACTGAAGTTGAGTAATGTCAAGGAAAATAGAATGTAATAAAGTCAAGGTGTCTTCTGACTTTACATTACAACCCAAGCCTGCTGCTTCGTGGTGGTATGACTGTCATTCCAGAAGCACGAGGCTAGCAAATCTGGGGGAGACCTTGGGTGAATGCTCCTTCTGACCGTTAACAAAGCTCAGTTTGCTCCATCAAAAAAGGCATCTCGAAAGCATTCTACAAGGTTGCTGTCTTCATTGCTAAACAAAAGAAGCCCCATGTTTGGAGAGTCCTTGGTGAAGCCGTATTTATTGGAAATGGCCAAGCTTGTTTGTCACTTAAGAAGAAGAAAAATTGAGTAGACCCTTAAGTCAAATGGCGTCATCCCCTTCAGAACCATTGTCTTCTCTTCTAATATTCCAAAGGTGGGCATGGACAGATGAGAAGCCCAGTGTGCAGGGGTGTGAAACCACCAGTGTTTCTCAGCATGGCCAGCTCCAGCTTTGCACAAAACTATTGTGCGTGTACTAAGACCACCCAGGAAAACGTCCTGTTTTATGAGCCCCATTGTGGAAGTCCAAGTACTGTTAATGGTTTTGAAGTAGTGAAGGTTTTCTTTTCCAAGCATCTTTTTGATTGGGAGAATAATCTTGGTACTTTGTAAATACATAGGGTTGTTGATTTCGTGAAAGCTGGAATCTAGACTTGTCACTTTTCCTAGAGTTTTGGAAGCATTGAGAACTTTTGTTCAACCAGACTTAGAAAGAGCAATACAGACAAAGTTCATACTGTCGTGGAGCTCAAGTTCTACTTAAAGACAGAAAAGAAAATAACAAACAATAAAACAGGATAATCTCTGAATTCAAACATGCTATGTATGGTGGGGTAGGCTGTGCCCAGACTACATTCAGAGGCTAGTCAAAGTGAATGGCATCCCCTGGTTGTGCATTGCCCCGTCTGTGCAACAGTATATGACAGCCCTGGCCAATTTAAACAATAAAATATGCTATGAGGAAAATAAAACAGGGTAGCTGGTGACTGGGGTGCATGTTAGTATTACAGATTGGAAGGGCAGGAAAAATTCCTGTCTGAAATGTCATTTGAAATAAAGAAGTGGCCTATTCTGAGATCTGCAGAAAGAGCATTCCATACAGAGGGAATAGCTGGTGCAAAGACGCTGAGGCAGGCTGACTTGCAGCCCCTCCAAGATGTCCCCATCCTATCCCTGGAGCCTGTAACTGTACTACCTTATGTGGTAAAAAAGATTTTGCAGTTGTGATTAAATTAATATTCTAGAGATGTGAAGGCTATCCTGGATTCTCTGGGTAGACCAAGTACAATCACAAAAGTCCCTGTAAGAGGGCGGCAGGAGGATCAGAGTTAGTAAGAGGTGTGCTGGTGGGAGCTGAGGCAGGGGGCTGCGAGGAAGGGGCCGCAAGCCCTTGAGTGGGTTGGCCTCTAGAGGCTGGGGTAGGTAAAGCAGCAGGTTCTCGCTGGTGTCTGAAGGAAGCAGGCCTGCTGACACCTGGAATTAGCTCGGTGACACCCACTTTGTCTAAGACACCCTGTCTATGACCCTGTCTATGGACTTCTGACCTCCAGAAGACTAAGCTAATAAATTTATGTTGTTTTAAGCCCCTAATTTTGTGGTAATTTGTTACAGCAATAACAGGAAATGGATATAGATGCTAAGCGGAAATGAGAAGGCAGGGAGGTAGGATAAGGCTACAAGGGGAGGATGAGGTCAGAGAGGGCAGCAGTGGCTGGGCACTCTCTAGCCCGGTCTATGGCTCTGTCTAGGGCCCTGTCTAGGGCCTAGTCTATGGCTCTGTCTATGGCCCTGCCTAGGGCCCTGTCTAGGGCCTAGTCTATGGCTCTGTCTGTTTATGGCCCTGTCTGTGGCCCTGTCTATGGCCTGGTCTATGGCTGTATCTATGGCCTGGTCTATGGCTCTGTCTATGGCCCTGTCTAGC
Source organism: Smutsia gigantea (assembly GCA_032199065.1). Taxonomy (NCBI): domain Eukaryota; kingdom Metazoa; phylum Chordata; class Mammalia; order Pholidota; family Manidae; genus Smutsia; species Smutsia gigantea. The sequence continues at coordinate 50,017 of JAVSCE010010725.1, read as the reverse complement.
GCCTGGTCTATGGCCCTGTCTAGGGCCCTCTCTATGGCCTCCTCTATAGGCTGCACAAGGATTCTGGATTTAATTCTGAAGGTGATGGGAAACCAGTGGAGAGTTTATACAGGGGAATAACACATTCTGCTTTACGTTCTAGAAGATCATACTGGTTGCTCTTAGAGGTGGATGAATTGGGACAGAAGTGAAAAGCCAAAGGCAGTGAACAAGTCATGGCACTGTCTAGCCATGAGCTGAAGGTGATTTGAAGACAATAAGCTGAGCTGGGATGTGTTTGAGGTGTCAAATCAAACATAAAACCACTAGAGCTGTAAAAACAGAGCTGCATGTACTGCTTTCTAGGGCAAAGGAGGGAAGTTCAAAGGGCTTGCCTGTGCATAAATGGGAAAAACCAGGTTTAGGGCAACAATGAGAAGTACAAAAAAAAAAAAAGGGCAAGATACTTAGAACAGGTGTCCGGTTGGCTCATGAGATGGATTGTAACTCCTCTTTGCAATTGGCTGTATTCTAATTTTACAGCACAAAAGCTCAGGCACAGTTTTGAAAGAAGTTGGGATGGTTGCTAATGTTTTGGTGGGTTCAGTGTCAGCCAAAGTCATATACACATGCTCAAGTTCAGGCAGATTTTCTTTGATGGGAGGTAGTTGACATTATTTGCTAATGGATGAGATGTGGGAGGTAAGTAAAAGAAAGAATCCATGATAATTGTTAGGTTTTTGGCTGGAGGAACTGAGAGGCTAGGGGGGCCACTTTGCTGTGATGGAGCATAGGGAGGAGCAGATCAGGTGGGAAAGTTAAGAGTTCTGGTTGGACCTTTGAAGTTGATTTTCCCATTGGATATCCAAGTAGGAATGTCAGATAAGCATTTGCACGTTTGAGTCTGAAGTTGAGAGGACTGGGCTGGAGGTGTAGGCTGACAAGTCACCTACATGAACATGCATTTTTAATAATCAGTTTTATTGTGGTATAGTTTACATCAAGTTGCATAAATTCCATGTGCCCATTATAAGTGCACTGTCCAATGAGTCTTGACAAGTGTATACACCCAGGCAACCACCACAATAATCAAGATGTAGAACAATTCAGCCACTTGAGAATCTTATCTGGTCCCAGGACACAACAGATCTTCTTTCTTTCACTAAGGATTACTTTTGCCTTTTCTGGAATTTCTAGAAATGGATCATATAGTACAACCTCTTTTGTGTCTGACTTCTTTTGCTCAGATAATGCTTTTGGAATTCATCCATGTTGTTGCATGTGTCATTGGTTTGCTCCTTTTTATTCTTGAGCAATATTCCATTGTATAGATACACCACATTTTGTTTATCCATTTATCCCTTGAAGGGTGTTTGGGTTATTCCCAGTGTTTATCTATTATGAATAAAGATGCCATGAACATTCATGTGTAAGTCTGTGTGTGGACATACTTTTTTCATTATCTTAGGTAAATACATAGAAGTGGGATTTGGGGGGCAACATAACTTTCTAAGAAACTGCCAAACTGTTTCCAAGTGGTTGTACCATTCTGCCTTCTTCCCACCAGCAATGTATGAAACTTGCAGTTACTCCACATTCTCACTCACACTTGGTGTTGTTGGTTTTTAAAATTTGGCCATTCTAGTAGGTATGCACTGATATCTCATTTATGGCTGTAAGTTCTTTTCCCTAAAGACTAATGATATTGATCCAATGAAGGGTAAAGAAAGAGATTCAAAGATAGCTAAGCAAAAGTGAAAACAATGAAATAATTATTAACTCCACGAGAGCCAGAAACTTGTAGAGGAGAAATGTAATTACCGCTCAACCCTTGGGTCATCAAAGGACAATATTTTGATCATGAGAGAAATGCAAACTCTGAGGTTGAATTTAACCCTAAATTGTGATGTAACTATACTGGGAGGGTGTGGGGCAGTGAAGAGGATGTGGCTGTAGAGCTCTGTGCCATAACAGGAGCTCAGTAGGTAGAGCCTATGCAGGATTGGCTTGAGGCAGAGAGGCACTAACTAATTAGAAATTCTCCAAACATAATTACCCACCTTTCTGCATTCCTTATTATTTGTTGTTAGCAGTTCTGTTCTACTTAAGGAGCGCTGTTAGCCTGTTGGTTTGTATCCATAGTGGGCCTGAGAACAGTGCTGGTAGCTTGAAGGGCAGACTCGATTCTAAACAGTCCTCCACTGCTTTTCTCTTTTGAAGGAATTTTGGTTTTCTTACAGCTGGATGTTAGACTGAAAAACATCCAATTTTAAATCCAAAAGCAGACTCAATTCCCTGGGTCTTAAAAACACATGCCATAGGTAGGCAGAGGAGCTCTGTAAAGATATGGGCTGTGGTTTGATTTTTCCGTGAGAACATTTGCTTTTCCATACCTTGCTTTCTGGGAAAATACCATTTTGCTCACTCTCCTGTTGAGATGATGCAGAGTGAATCTACTGAGAGCCTTCTGCAAAGGTCGAGGGGGCTGACACCTGTCAGAGGGATACGTGAAACCTCTCTGCCCACTTCCATTTTCTTCTCCAGCCTCTAACTGATACGTGGGTCATTTTTATGTGCTGCACCCATTTCCTCAGGTCCTTCTCATCCTGATTTTCCGAATTGTGTTATCTCTTCAGGCAGTGGTGACACATTCTTTTACCAGATGAGGTCTGGTCAAGCTCTGCTCCTCACTTCCAGGTCCTCTTGCTCATTTCTCTTAAAAAGAGTAGCAAAAGCTAATATGTATAGGGCACTTCTATCTGACTGTGTGTTAGGTTCTGTACTAAGTGTTTTATATCCATTATCTCAGTTAATTTTTATGATGACCCAATGAGGTAAGAACCCGTATTCTCTCCATCCTACAGAGGAACAATCCAAAGATCACACTAAGTGATTAGCTCACCTGGTTTGTCAGCCTCCAGAGCTAAGCGCTCAGCCTCTGTGATGTGTTTCCTCCAATTCGGCCTCCAACTACCGCAGCGTCGACTTGCACAGTTTGGATTCTCCTCCACTAGCAGAATTCAAGACTCGAAGTTAAACAGCCCGGGCAGCTTTAGGGTGACTTAAGAGGTACAGTCAGGATTTGAATCCAGTCCTGAATGGCAGCTGCAGAAGTTACACCCCATCCAAATCACTTGAAGGCATAGGGCTGGCAATGATTCTGTAATGTGGTGGTGTAATGTAAGGTAAACTGTTTTACAATTGGGTTTTCTCATTAAATGGTGCTCTGAGCAATATGGTTTGAAGTACACCGGGTGGCAGGAGGAAGATGGCTAGGATATAAAATTACCTCAAAGTACAGTAGTTAACGTAGTAGGTCTCTGTTCCCTGTTTCCACCAGCAGGTGGTGCAGCTGTCACAGTGGAATTTCCCAGGGAGCCCTTTGAACATCTTCTGTTTTCTCTGAAGGCACTTTCAGCCCAATTGGCCATTAAATTCTCTCCTGGTTGGGTTTGCCTTATATGCTCTGTGAAGACAATCTGGGAGGACGGATGTTGTCATAAGAAGCTGGTGTGGAGTTACAGAGATCCTTGTATTTCTTTAGATCACACCTACTATGTTAACTACGTTATAGAATAATGGCCGGCCCTATGCCCTCAAGCAATTCGGGTGGAGTGTAACTTGAGCTGCTGTTCAGGACTGGATTCAACTCCTCACTCTACCTCTAAGTCAGTCTGACCTCTTGACCTCTCTGTGCCCAAATTCCTCAGCTGTAAAGCTCATACCTCCTCACTTGGTGGTGATAACAACTGTGTGAGGCTAATACAAAAAAGGCATTTAAGAAGGACCTGGCGCATAGAAATGCTCCTAGATGTTAGCTCTTATTAAGCTTCACTCTGTCCGAGCCTAAGGACTTCCATTCTGGCAGAAAAGCCTCTTTGGTAAAGAGTTCTGAGGTCTCTACATACTTTGCTGGACCTGCTTCATCTCCTCCCTGCAGTACCTTTTCTGTGGCCAGTTTCTATTTTACAAGACGATGATGTTTGGAAATTGTCCCAGAGAGGAGTATTTAAACAGGGTTACACTTAAGAGGAGGTGGTCAGAGCAGGGGTGCTTGCCTGGAATCATACTGGCCTCCTCCTCAACCCACACCAACCAGATGGCCATGTTCATCTGATCCCTCGGGGATGCTTTCCCGCTGCACAGGTTCTGTGGGGAACACAGCTGCTCACTGGGCCTCTTCCTGGGGAGGGGAGTCCAGTGTGCCCAGGCCCTGTCCTGGCTGGAGTTGGCATCGTGGGCCCTGAAGAGGGAATTTGTACCACCTGTCCCCAGTGCCAGACTCCAAGCAGGCACACCCCACCAGCACCAAGGTTAATTCCCAACTGCCAGTCAGTATTTAACTTCCCACAGAAGATTAGATTATACACGCGCCTTCATAAAAGCCTCGGATTGCAGACTGCAGCTAGCAAGGGCTTAGCTGAGTGGAAGCTGGAGGTGCCCAGCGGGCCGAGATTTATGCAAAATCCTGAAGAGCCGTTCAACTTCCAAGAAGCCTCCAAACAGCCTGGCTTTGTAGCAAGGAATTTAATACTGCTCACACACTGCCTAGGTAAGGTTCCATTGCAAATTCTTTGTTTTTTGAGGAATTAAGTAAGAAACCATCTATTTCCCTTTTCCAGAAAATGATGAAAGAATGATTTTCCTGGTACAAAACAGACTTTCCTCCCTTCCTCTTTTCCTCCTCCCTTCCTTCCTTCCTTCATTTTTTCTTCCCTCCTTCCTTTCCTCTCTCTCTTCCTTCTCCTGCTCCTCCCTTTCTCCTTCCTTTTTCCTTATGTAGTGTTTTGATTACTCATTTCTTCCATAATTGCTTTGGGATAAAAATTTGGAGAATTTTTTATAGAAGCTTCATGGTAGATAATCATACCTTTTTCAATTCTTGATATAGATCTGAAACACTTTGCTGTCTTTTGTAAGCCCATGTGGTGCTAGAAAAGAGAACTTTGGGCTTGGGGATCAAGAGGGCATTACTTTCTTAATCTTGTCCAGATTGTCTTTGTCATAAATTACACATACTGTGACAGGCATGGCTGGAATTAGGGGATCATTCTGTGTCCTGAAGATAGGGCACAATTGATCAATGTGTGGGAGCTCAAACCTCCTTGCTCGTTTCTTTTGCCTGAGCTGACCAGCCACAGGTGATGGGAATGGGGAGTTATTGGCATGTGTGACCTCTGCTAGGACAGAGGGGTGCTGGGCACCAGCTGGAGGCACTTGGGTTTGTAGTCCCAGCACTGTGGCCAACATACAAGTTCTGTGACCTTGGGCAGGTGATTTAAGCTCCGTGGGCTATAGTTACTCCACCTGCCAAATGAGAGACCAGCCTAAATAATCTCTAGGGGTCCATCCTGTTTTTTGAGCAAGAACTATTTATTGAAAATGCCTGAAAATGTAGGTCCACATATATTGGGTTGAACCATATGAAACTGCCACTATTTGGCCACTTAACCTATATAAATGGCAATTAAATATGGCTCAACAGAACATAAAAAATAGGCCTCCTCATTACTAAACTAAGTACCTATTATCATATTCTACTTAGGGGAGGGAAAAACATGTGTACCAAATATGGTCAATTTCTATCAGTTAGCCAGTATCCTGGGTATCATAAATTGAAATCTATGAATATGTTTTAGCCTAATGTCCATCAGTGAAATTGCTTTCACACGCTGTGATTTGATTTTTCCTGTGGTCATGGAACAGACGGTGGCCTGCTCAGCCATGTCTCATGCAACAGTGTTCAACAAATCAATCCCTCTTAGACTTGACTTCTTCAGCCTGGCCAGGGTCAGCACTTACGTACTTAATCCCCATAGGCCCTTTCACTTTATGAGTAAGTTTCATCAAAAAGCATTTCCTGATCTGCTTTGCCATGGGCCTTTGTCCATGTTACAAGGGCTGAACAAAAATCAGTATTAGATCTAACAGGTCAGTGAACTCAGCCATGCCCACACCTGGAAACAAACCCCCCCAACTCCAGTGGAATCGGCACTGGAGCCCCTCATCTCCAAAATACTTCCTTGCAGAGATTCTTGGTTGGGCCGTAGGGGCCCAGGAGTCCCCTGAAATTGAATGTAGAGCTCTGTATGTGCATATGTACACGTTTCTGGGGAGAAATCAAATCAAATTTTTTATTTCCTTTTTCAAGGGATCTGTGAAACCCCCCTACTCTCCCCCACAAATAAGCTGAGTCACAGTTCTAGTAGTTTCTAGTTCAATTACACAGTACACAGGACAGGAATGTCTATTAACCAAACATTTAGTAAAGACGAAAGTTAAAGAGTGAAGAGGTTAAAACAAAGAGGAGTGTCCATTCACCGAACGTTTCGTCAAGATCCGTTCTGCGCCAGCCACAGCATGGGGCCCTGGGATTCAGAGATGAATGAAACGACCCTGCCCTCCAGCAGCTCAGGCTCTCGTGTAATTATGATTCAGTTACTTACACTCTCTAAACATGTTTTCTTGTTTGTAAAACGGAAGTAATAATCCTGATGTCTAGGGTGGTTTGAGATTCACATGGATGAGCACATAGTAAATGGGTGATTCAAGCAAGCAAACTTGGCAGTGCGCAAAAGCACAGAGATCACCAACCCAGATGGTGGTCAGGAAAACGACCTGGGGTGCTGGAGTGGCAAGAGCCCTCCACCATGTCTACGTGTGAGTCTGGGGATGCTAGGCTCCTCTGTCATGTAGAACTGTATTTCTTCCTCCTCCTGCAGGGCAGCTTGGGGAGGCTCATTCTGAAGACCAGCGTCTCTTCTCCCAGCTTTGGGTTCCATTTCCCCTCCCCCTCAGCACTTAAGGTGCCAGCTATGGAACTTATTCCAGTTGTGGAACCTGAGGTTTCCCTGGATGGCCTTGCTAAGATCAAACCATTCCTCTCCTATGACCCCATTCATTCCCTTGGAACCCTGAAGGGACAGGAGGGTAACAACTGAGCATGGCTTCTGTGTTGGGCACCAGCCTGAATTTTTCAGAGGGTGGAGTTGCTTTGTCAAAAACATTTGCAGAACAAGGTTGGCAGTGAGTGTAGTCTATTCTACTGCCCTTCCCATGTAACATGGGAACCTTCACTTCCTCTGCTCAGAGGGATGACTAGTAGAGTCCCAAGCTCAGTGGCACAGCCCTCGATAGAGATAGACAGGAGGTGGGTGGGCAGAGACACTCAAAGCCCTTAGGAACCTACAATGCCAACACCTCTCTGTGGGAACCCAGATACAAGGCAGGGCTTGCAGGGCCCAGTGAGTACTGGAGTTGCTCCAAAGAAGTGCTGTCCAACAAGCAAACATAACTGGAATTATTCCAATTTTGACAGCAGCTCAGAAAGAACCCTATGGGGATCTAATTCTCTGCTCAGAAGAGGTTCCCCCTCTACCTCGTCCCAGTTTTCTCTGACTCCCCAGGTGCTCAGGACCCTTGCCCACACCACACCTCCCTCATGATCCATCACTGTAAGTTTTGTGCACCCCACCACCAGCCCTTTATTTGGTACACTTAGCCCCCCTGGTTTGTTCTTAGTTATCCCTAGGTCCCACCTTTTTCACTTTAGCTTCACAAAAGGAAACTGAATTCTCTCTGGAGGGTGCAGCAGGGGGAATATAAATATGGCAAAATCAGTTTTCCTTATTAGACAAAGATATGAAGGGTTGGCAGAAACAGAGGGTGAAAACACTCACGGGTGAAGTCATCCTGCCTCCTCATGTGTAAGACTAGTCCTTGTATAGCTTGGGGTGGGGTCGGGGGAGGAGTGTCTTTGATTGATGAATTCCCCCCAGATGAGTAGATCTTGTCTTTTCAAGGGTTAAGGAGCCAGTGGTGAAGTCCTGTCTTGAGTAGGACTAAAGCCAGTTTAGCTACTCTTATTCACATTGACCTGTATTTTTTTTAAAAGCACTTCTGTTACATTGCTTGGAAAATGTGCTTGGCATGTACTTTCGGGCATTCTTGTCTATTTGTTAAGTCTCTTTCCGACCCACTAGGCTTTGCATGGAGGGGAGATGGAGAGGAAGACCTGAGAGCTCTTTGAATAATGGAACCTAAACTGTTATATTGAAAAAAATTATCTTAATTATGGTAATTCTCAGTGAGTGAAATGTTGGGAAGGCATGTTCTATGATAGAAGGACTTGGAAGTTTATTTGTGCTCCCTTCCCAGGTGGAGAAATCTGAAATATCTTTCATAGAAGGAAAGGAAAGACACATTAAAGAGGGGGACGTGGCTTTTGGAAGGGTATTAGGCAGAGCCACTGTGCAGTCGTTTGGGCTGTTACTGACTGGGTGAACCCGCAGGTCCCTGCTTACCATGGGTTTACTTCCTACCTACATTCCCTCCAGCTCTGCTCATGCTAACTAGCCCCATCTGTGAACCACATGCAGCTCCATTCTCTGAGCTCCCCTATCATTGTGTTCATACCTGTTAGATTTTTTGCACTTTGCTTTGTCACTTGTTTGCATCTCTCTCACTACACTGAGCATCCACATATAGAATTCTTGTGTTCATCCATCTGCATTTCCATGAATGTGCTTGGCACATTAATTTGTTCATCAAACCTCCATTGCATGCCTGCAGAGTGTCAGGCTCTGTGCCGACAATGGCTATACTAAGGAAGACAAAGGCTACGGGAGCCGTGCCCTCACAGCGACAACAGCTGCGGGAAAGGCGGGACCATACACCATCACACACATGGATGTGCACACACCGACAGACACACAGACCCAGACACGCACAATCACACCAGCTATATATACAAATAATTGCCACGTATCAAGAAAGCACTTTGAAGAAAAATAAGATGCTACTACAGAAAAGTGGTTGTGGCATTGCGTGAGCTGACTGAGCAGGGCAAGGGAGTTTTCTCAGGAGTGACAGTTAAGCTGGGACCGAAAGGGAGAGGAGGTAGGAGAGGGAAGAGACGGGCAAAAGTATTCCAGGTGGAGGGAATAGAACGTGCAAATGTCCTGAAGCAAAAGAACGTTGACTGACTTGGAGGAAGGCAGGCCAGTAAGACTAGAGTGATTGCAGAGGTGGTCGGGGGCCAGCTCAGGTCACAGCAGGCAAACCCCTTTGAGGAATTAGGATTTTATTTCCAGAACAGTAGAAAGGTACTGCATCGTTTTAAAAGCAAGGGAATGGTATGATCCAATTTCCCTCTTAAAAAGAGCACATTGACTGCTGTGCAGATGCGACCCCATGGAGGTGGTTTTGGGGGGGTTGTATTAGCCTGCATTCTATCACCCAGTGAGAGCTGCTGCTGAGCGGTGACAGTGAGCATGGAGAGGAGAACTGGATTTGAGAAATACGAATGATCTCTCAGGTTTCTTTGCATCACTTAATTAAAATACGTCTTCCAAATGCAGATGTACATGCTCGTCTCTTTGGGATACTTGGGTAAAGCACTGCCTAGACATGGAAGATGGAACAAATCTGTCAGTGCCCCTTGTAATCTTCTGCCCCATAATTCTCTAAAAACACAGAACATACATGAGTCACTGTCTCATTCATTCAACTGATGCTTGTTGAACGCCTATTTATGGATAAGGCATTGTGCTAGCTGTTGTGAGGCAACGGATCTATTTAAAAACAGATAATGCAAGATTGGTGATGAAAACTCTGAACACAAGAAAAGTAAAAAGAAGAGAAAAAATTTAAGTTTGCCACCTACTATTAACATTTTGGGCTATTTATTTCCAGCCTTTTTTCCCATTTTCACCTGCATGTATACATTTATTTACATATGTAAATTGGGATCATATTATACATAGTTTTATGTCCTCCATTAAATTTATTATAAGATATAGGCAAGTAAAAAAGATGTTAAATGCATATAAAAAGTTTAAGGAATAACAAAATATGCACACAATCAATCACCAGCCAGGAATAGAAGAAATAACATTACTTCTACCCTTGCATGCCCCTTCCGCCATACCTTAAAGAGCCAAGTACAGAAAGAATCCATTTTCTTAAACTTGTTCATCTATGTTATCATTTAAATTGCAGGAGGAGGGAACTATGCGTACTCTATCCAATCTGACACAGACACTGGAAGATGTCTTCAAAAGGATTTTTATTACTTATATGGACAATTGGCGCAGGAACACAACTGCTGACCAAGAGGCCCTGCAAGCCAAAGTTGATGCTGAGAATTTCTACTATGTCATCTTGTACCTTCTGGTGATGATTGGAATGTTCTCCTTCATTATTGTAGCCATCCTGGTCAGTACAGTGAAATCTAAGAGACGAGAACATTCCAATGATCCTTACCACCAGTACATTGTTGATGACTGGCAAGAGAAGTACAAGAGCCAAATTTTGAATCTCAACCAGCCAAGGGCCACCATCCACGAGAACACCGGCACAACAGGGATCAAAATATCTCCCTCGTAAGTGAGAAAGGCGTAGCGCCAACTCTGACATCCAGATGTAAAGAGATGCCAGTGCCATGGAGCAAACTCAAATTGTCATTGCTATGGAGACAATAAGTTCCTCACTTTCTGTTGAGAATTTTCATGGAGTTCATGGGGTTGGTCAACTAAGACAGATGACGTTTCAATCTCAGTGATCCATGTTTCTCATTGGAGCCGTATTTCATGCTAAAGCCCTCTTTTACTTTCTATGCAATGTAAATGTCATTTTAATCGATGACAATAGTGAAAATAAAGGCCAGATTTGAAGTCAAGTGCCTGAGCAGTGGCAGTGAGGAAATAAAGGAGAGATTAACAAGTCATTGAATGTTCTTTCTCTTGAAACCTTATTTTATATGTGACTAGTTCAATTTATAAATAACCTGGATGTGGTATCCAGAATTTGAGGTTCAAAAATCTATCACTTGCTCATTGGATTGACAGAGGAGTATTTATTTAACTCATGAATGTATTTAACTCATGTTCTGAAGTGATGAATGAACAGAATCATGGGGTTACTTTATGTGCACTGTTTTCCTGGCATTTTGCTTATTTGGAAGTCTGCTTATTTGCTTATTTACAAGGGCAATTGTAAAAACAGAGAAATGAATCTTTAAGAACCATCCCGCAAAAGAAACATTCATAAATGAACATTTAAAGTGTCACAGAAAACTAACTTTTAAAAGTTCTTACTATTTTAGAAAAAAAACAAGTCATCACATTGCTTCATAAACAACTTGTTCTTTTCACTCAATTTATTTTCTTCTATTTATAATTACTAATTTTCACTTATGCTTCAAGAGACTAAAGGTACAGAATGTGTCTGAATTGCTGGTACCTGTTGGAAAACCAGACAGTAGTTGCTTAAAATTCTGTGCCTTGGGATTCCTGGGAGCAGAATCGTCGGGGTTGGAAGGCACTGTGGAAATCACCATATTCTTTTCAGACCATTTCACATGTAGATGAGGAATCTGCAGTCCACAGATTAGTTGGCTTCATTCTTAATTCATTCAAGCAACATTCAACCTCCACTTGGGTCACTGGCCTAGATCCCAGAAGTACAGAGATGACTGAGACTCTGGGAGCAGAGGGGACCCACTCAGTAGACAGGGAGTTTGATATGTAGACATCATGATGAAAGAGTGGCACAAGATTATAATGAAGATCAAGAGGAAGTACGCAGGGCTAAAGCAGGGACAGGAGGGCAGGCCCATCAGGGGTGATGGCTCCTCTCTCAAAGTAAGTGAGAGTAAGGAAGTCAATGGCAAACAGGTATGGACTACAACTGCGTGCCTCCTTGCTTACCCCTTCCTCCACTCCCATCTCCCCATCTGCTCAGTCAAGGGCACAACAATTGTGAGCAGGGCCTCAAGTCTCAGAGCACTAAGACAAAATTCAAAAAAGGAGCCCTTCTTCAAGGCATACTTGTAGGATGTCTTACATAGACCACGCAGCTTCTCTCTTCAGAGTGATATACTTACAAGGTGTCTGTTTTGTAATAACAAATGTGCACGTATGCTAACGGAAGCATTAAATACAGTGTTAGGGAAAGCCATTAGTATTCCAAGGGCAGATGTGGCAGGAATGGCCTCCTTCCCCAGATGAGAAACCCAAAGATGCTTTTACACAGAATGTTCTTCCCAGTGTGCCCAGAAATCCAGGCTACAAAAATGCCAGCCTTGGGTCTAGATCCAGACAGGGATCTGTGATTTCTACCGGGTAACAAAGACGATCTCCTTACCAGACTTCAGTCTTGCTCCCCTTGGTTCTCTTCTTGAGAGTTACTTATCATCACAAAATGTCATAGCGGGATTTAGAGGCAGTGGGTCTGGGTTCAAATCCAGATTCTGCCCCTGCAATTCACGCATCTTCTTGCGCCAGCCTCTTAATCGCCCCTGGTCTCAGAGTGAGCCGAGCACGTAGTTAGAACTCGTCAATCCCTCTCGTTAGTTACCCTTGTCTTTGCGAGTCCAGTTTGCGCTCTCCCGTGGGGCTGGGGCTGAGTGTGCTCAAACTACACGCGTGTACTAAGCGTGTAGTAAGGAGGAATCTGGAACCTAGAACCTATCCTTTTCCCAAAGGAAAGTGCATGCATTTTGTCAGGATAGATGAACGCTACTGCCGGAAACTTTTGGCGACCCAAGAGGCCCCTGGCGCAGACAGCTGCGACGAGCATCAGGGAACGCGGGACAGCTGAGGGCGGCGGGGCCCACGACGCCCCACCTTCCGGCCGCCGCCCTCCCCAGCTCGGGTAAGTTCCGAAGGAGAACAGGCCCCGGAGTTGGACTACCCGATCCAGCCCACGCCCGGGCGGCTCGCCCCTGACCGGGCAAATAGCAACCTATAATGCCAGTCGCAGCCCGACACCGTCCTAGACCTACTGCGCAGGAGCGCGGCAGTAACCCGGAGGTTGCCCGGGCCCAGTGCGCCAGCGCGGAGCAGTGCATTTCGGGACGTGTAGTTTCCCTGCTACTCTGCGGGAATCGTGGTTTTTCGCCGGCCGGGCGGTAGAGCCTCCAAGGCCTGGAGCTGTAAGTGGGTGACATAAGGGGCAGCGGGATACTGACCCGAAGCCCGACAGTTCTTTGGGTCTGGCGGCCGACTCCGAGCTTGTACTTTTGTCTCCAGGATGCCCGCCAGCGGGCCTCGGCCACGCTGCGCCAGCTTCCCGGGCGGGGACCAGAGGGTGACAGGCGCCACGGCCCCCGCCCCTGGAGCAATCTTGCCTCGCTAGGTTGTCCAGGAATCCGTGGGGCCCGCGTGTAGGCTGACACGCGGGCCGGGCCGGGCCCAGAGTTGGTTCTGGGCAGAGGGCTTTGGTAAACGAGCGAATATTCTGGACGTCCTGCCCCGTAGAGGGATGGGGGAAGCAGTGCCCATCCTTGGTCCTCATCCTTGGGTCTGAGCGGGTCTGGTATTTGTGGCTCCCCAGGTGTCGGGGTGGGGAGGACCCTAGCCCGGCCCCCCCGTTGGGGAGGAGCTGAGGCCCAGCCCCTGTGACCCTGTGAATCCTGCTGACTCGGGAGTGGGGCCCAAGGCTCACCTGGAATCCCTTCCTCCCCTCCCCTCCTGTACGGTTGGGGTGAAAAGAGTAGACTGGGAACAAGAACAGACCAAAGATGCAGCCTAATGAGTCACTGCAATGAGCTTAGACACACCAAGAGATACAACGACCCTTGCGTTTGTTAGGTGTGTCAATAAGAAAATGTAAACTGTGGACAGTACATCGTCCAAATTGCTTTAAGTGGCCTAACCAAAATAAGCAAATAGTTTTTCTGTTTTTTTTTTAAGAAGTCTGGCAAAGGAAAAGTCAGGATATTTTTGCATTAAAGGGAATAGAGCTATTTCTATGCAAGCCATTGTTATTTTTGAGTTTTAAGCTAAGACTGGGGATAGTTCCAGGGTAAGTTTGAAACTTCTTGCCCTTCATAGATTTTATACCTCTCAATATTGTCCCCATCTTGTTGGCTTTTGCAGTTCAGCTGTCAGACACCTGCTGCCTTCAGTTTCTCATATTGCATCAGGTGTACAGAGCAAATTGCCTGCTGATATTTTTAGCTTTCCCAGTTGCTCTCATTTGCCGAAGTCCTGCAGGGTGCTACAGAAATGGCTAATTTGGAGCATGCAATTTAAGACAGGTGGGGAAAAGTAATAATTTGGAGGCTGTGGGTGGGAATCTGTCTTTCCATCTCCCACCCTCACCACACCTCTCCCACTACTTGGCAAGGTTAGCTTGAAATATATTTCCTTCCTAAAGAGCTTGAATTTTATCACTCTAGGTATGAAGTTGAGGCAGCTGCCAGTATATTTTTGCCATCAGTTTCTGTGATATCAGAGGGAATGGTGACTGAATTCCAGAGTTGCAGAATTATTCTTTGGATTCTGATTTTAAAATGAGTACTTGGTTTAGAAGTTAATGTCCCCTGTTTGCACCAGGTCATATGACCCGCCCTTGTGTCACCAAGAGTCCATATCTCCAGTCCTCCTTGTCTTCAGGTTAGTGTCCTTTATATTGTGTTCTAATGTCTCGCAGTGAATGCATGTTGCCCTCGATGCCACTTCGTTTTGGTTTTGCGGCTTGGCATGTCCGTTAGTGGAAAGAAAGATATTTATGGTAACAATGATTGATATTTATTTAGTGGTTTCTGCGTGCTGAGCATGGTGCTTAATGTTTACAATCCAATCTCTGATGGAGAATTTGCAGATGACAGAGCTGAGACTTAGAAAGGCCAGGTGACTTGTCCAAGGTCATTCTACTAGTAAATGTAGTACATGTTTGCAGAGGACCAGATCTCTGTGTACTCTTTTTATTTCCTGTAAACTTTTTGGACCTCTTTGTTGTCCTTGACCCTGGGAATCAGTGTCTTAAATACATCAATTTGTTAGGTATATAATATGGCCTTAGAAGATTAGTGGGGAACAGCCAAAATTGCCTACTGTGTTTGTACACAATTCAATTAAAGCAGGAGTTACAAAATTAATATTTACACAATGCTAAACATTTTACTTTAAGTTACAACATGGCTAATCCTGGAGATGATCAGAGATCATTTAAAGTAAAAATGCAAGCAACAGGTTATTACATGTTAGGAACATATTTCTGCAGGGCAGGAAAGACTGCTGCTACCTAAAGACAAACAGGCCATGGATGCATTACAATAATGAACACTTGCAATCACAGTGAAACAGATTGATGGTGTACATTCCTATCGTTAGCTTATCTGCCTTTGACAAAGTCATGGGGGAAACTTGGCTGTCTTGTGCCAGCTGCCAACTTGTTTCCGAAACTGTGACCTTGAATAGATGAATGTGAACTTTTTATATTTCAGTACTTTTGTAAGTGAAAGTTTTTAAAAATACCTTCCCTCAAGTTCATCTTATTGTCCCCATTCTAAAGGCCTGTGCATTTTTCTGCTGATTTTTAAAATTCTAATTGTAAGTATATTTAAAGAAAAGCATCCTGTAATTTTTTAATGCAAAGCTTTCTTCCTGCATCAGGATAAGATTCTGAAGCCAGACTGGAGGGGTTCAAGCCCCCCTTCCCGCTGTGTGACCCTGGGTGTGTTATGTTAACTTTGTTTTCTCGTCTCAGCAGTGGAGACAACAAACTAGACTGTGTAGAGCTGGTGCGAAGATGAATGGGTTAATGCGTCTAGTGCATGTCAGCACAATCAGGCACAGCAAGGTGAAGCTACAATCATGCTGTTAAGTAGCTGAATTTCAGAAAAATAGGGACCTTAGAGCCCGTCTAGTCGACAACCCCCTTCTTCCTTTACAGACGGGACCGAGGCCCTGAGAGGAAGTCACTTACCAGAGTGTGTAGGTTCTTCATCCAGAGCTCTGGGGTATGTGTCATATTCTAAAAAGAGTGACCTGCAAGGCCTCAGAGCAAATCCTGTGCTCTGACTGTGTCCCTTGTCACTCCTGCCTCACCTTCCTCTAGGCCTCCCTCACATTTTAGAATTCTAGATATGAATAGCTTTCTTAGGACAATTCTTTTTCCCTATTATTTACTCCCTTCCCTCCACATACTTTTAAAAAACCAAGCTTGGTTTAATTAACCCTCAGAGGACCTGAGAAATAGATGCTCATCCACACACTGGCTCTTGTTCAGGACAAGAGGTGGGTGGAGGGACATATTTTGGAGTTGAGCTCTTATGTCCCACAGTGAATGGCATGAAAGCACCTGTCCGCTTTGGAGCAGCGCTGCCACCTCTGCTTGGGGCTGCTCCCCACAAAGAGCAGCTGAGGGGATCTTTCTGCTCAGTATGTCGGGCTTTCCGAGCCCTCGCCTGGGCCATTTGCTTCCCACCAGGCTTGGATCACCGTACTGGGGACACTTAGCCCTCTACTCTGCAGAGCTTGTGCTCTTTGCTCATGAGCCCTCTCTCTTCATCACAGAGAAGTCTTCCTAAGGTGGTCTGCTCCAGACAACCCAGAGTGACCTCTTTCTTCTCTTCGCCACCAGAACAGTGAGACCCGACCTTCCTGTCCCCTCTCCTCATGTGCTTGTCTGAGTGAGCCGACACTGACCAGGAGTGAATTCACGGTTGGTCCAACATGAACTGGAAGGTGAGAATAGTTGTGAACATTTATGGTTTGGGTTTTTCTTCTACTGAACACAGTTCAGTAAAGGTAGGTTGATTAAAAAGAAAAAGTAGATTATAAAGCAGGATCATAATAATATTTAATATTTTATTTTAAGTTAAAATATGTAAGTATAAATTTATTCACTAGACTTAGAGGAAGGCAAGGTATTTTCTTTGAGAGGGCCTCCAGTGACTTAAGATCTCTCTCAGTTTTCTTGCAAAAACCATGCCTTTAAAGTTTCGTCTACAGTTTCACATTTTGCTCTCTTTAAAGTGGATTAAGATATTATGAAGCGATCTACATACAAAACATTGAAGATTTTTAGGCTTTTCTTCCCTAATCTTTTACATTTGTGTTGCCAACAGCACTATTTTTCCCAACTCAAACTTGAAAATGTGTTTTCAAGCATTCAAGTTAGTTTTCATGGAAACAACTTTTTCTTTATATAGTCATATTTCATAAGTGTGTTTAAATAAATTATCTATTATAACATCAAGTACAACTTAAACTGGTTGGGGAATAAACACAACTGATTCCTGTAAAATATTAGAGTCAGCTGGGAGAAGCAGAAGTTCAGGGGTAATCAAAGAGTAGCGTACAAGCTGCAAGCATTCAGTGGGCCTTGGGCTACAGTCAGCAGGTGCTGCAGAGGCAGAGGGGAGAATCATATTATACCCCTGAAATGGGTGGGTTGAGGTGGAGGTTGGTTAATAGAGCAGCAGCTAAAATACATTTGATTACAGATTTTTTGAAAAATATAAAATCTAACAGAAATTATGCATTGTTTTACCGTCCAGAGATGGCTTCCTTTAACAATTTTGGTGTATTTTCTTCTAGTGTTTTTTCCACATATATAAGTGTAGTGTGTATATTTTCAAACTTAGGATTTCATTGTGTGCCTTTTTCAATTACTGTAAGCATTTCCTTGTTCAAAACATACACTAGCTTTCCAGTCGCAAGGAGAACTGGAAAGTTCTGAAAGCTGGACCAAGGAGCTAGGAGAATTTGGAGCTCCTCTTCCCCAGCTCCCTGGGTCATGCAGCCTGGGGACTGTTCTCCAGGAAGAGCCTGGTTGAAGTTAAGGGGGCAGTGTGAGGATTCTGAAAAGGAACTGAAAGAGTAGGAGCATTTGTTTAGCATGTCCTCGGGTTCCAGAACTCACAGTGGGTAGGCTGGGAAGGAAAGATGAGGCAGTGAAAGGATTTAAGGGGAAGAAACAGAAGTGGTGTGTGACATTTACGGAAGGCTTTGACCTTCAGCAATGCTTCGACCTTCATCCTTCAGTAGGATGATAGGTACAAGTCAACATGGGTCAGAGTATTATGTTTAATGCTCTGAGGTGGGGCTCTCACACTTGCACGGGCATCAGAACTACCCTGAGGACTAGTTAAAGCACAGATGTGGGCCCTAGCCTAGGGCTTCTGGTTGCTTAGGTCTGGGTTAACGTGCTCCCAGGTGGTGCCTATGCACACTGGCCTCAGCCAATGCAAAGGAAGTTTTCTTTTTCACTGTGGAGTGACAACAACCCACTTGTCCACCCAGGCCAATCCTGCCCATGACAAAAGGAGTCCTTTCTTGTATTGGGATCAAAATCTGCCCAAACCTTTGCAATTTCAGGCAGACACGCAGTTCCATGGCTGCCAGGGAGCACCCTCATGTTTACAAAGGGGGTCCTTCACTCCAGTGTCAGAAAGGAGTGGTGTCTCCGCATGCCCTGACTGCACAGAGCTCCAGAAGTTGAAGGAGTATGTAGCCCCCAGTGCATCCGGTGGCCTTCCCTTTCTGGCGCGGTGGGCCTGTGGCCATCAGTGACAGTCAACACTATTTGGCCATTAGCAAAGTGTGGCCTTATTTGAAAAGTCAGCCATTCTCATTATACAGTACTGGGGTTTATTTTTAAAAATTAGTATAGATCCAGTCCACTCCAACCATATGTCATCTACCTCTTTTAAGGTTTGTATGTTTTGAGAGTTAATATGAGAGATATGTTAGAAAGAAAGCAAAGGAAGAGATTAAACACACCTGAAGCTTAGGACCTGAGAGGGGC
The DNA here is from genome assembly GCA_032199065.1 of Smutsia gigantea. Classification (NCBI taxonomy): domain Eukaryota; kingdom Metazoa; phylum Chordata; class Mammalia; order Pholidota; family Manidae; genus Smutsia; species Smutsia gigantea. The sequence goes on along the minus strand of JAVSCE010010725.1, from coordinate 31,498 downwards.
AGAACAGGGTCCCTGAAACCCTTAGCTTTAGCTTTGTCGTGTCCTTGACCTCTGCTGCCATGTTCTGCCCCCTCCTCTCCTTGACCTTTAAAAAGAAAGTAAGTACTGAAACCACTTACCTGTGTCCATTTGTTGAGATACTTCATTCCAATGGGTTTTCTAACCTCTGGGTGAGATACACATTCTGCTCCTGTAACTGCCAAAGCTAAGTGTCGTGTTTAGATCACAGGGAACCACGAGCTGTGCTGTGGGCTCCACCATAAGAGGACTTCAGGGGCTCATCCATAGAGAGTGAGAGAATGGGAGGAGAGTAACTTTTCCTGGTGTGAATTAGAGTTCTGTTAGCCTAGAACATTCTATGAACATAAAAAGAGGTTATTATTTCCAAACTGTTGACCTCTCAGAAGGCAGAACAAAATAACATTTTAACATCCTTTTCTTCCGTAGCTAGTGTATAAACATGGAGATGAATTAGATGATTATTTGGGGGAGGTTAGCCATAGGTCTGAGGGAGGAAGAATCTGGAAATCAAACCGGTGTGCAAAGCTGCTTAGATTTGTCAGGATAAAAAGTCTCACTTTTGTGCCTTTTTTATCCTGTTGCCAGAGTGATCTTTCTGACATGCCTATGTTGTGTTTATTTTTTAAAGTGATTTTGTGGTTGAAAACTATGATCTGATTACTCAGAGTATACTTGTATTTTTGCTCTTTTAGTTTAAACAATTTAAATATTTGGATTCCTCCCTTTGCCATCATATTCTTTATGCATCACCACTGCAGCCTTCCTCAAACTTCTGTAAGTAACCAGCTAAGTGATGTAAGAGGTAGTGACTGCAGTTGCTTTTGGTAAGTTCAGGAGCCAGGCCATCGTTTCTTTGCATGATTTAATTGTAAAATTGGTGAGGGTCAGTAGAGCATCACATTTATTACAGGAAAATGTGGTGATAAAGAGGTCTGGCTTTGGAGCAGTCAGAGCTTGGTCAGGCACCAGCCTTTCTGGACTGTCCATTTTCTCAGCCATGAAATTAGGACGGCCTATCTGCCGAATGCCGATACTATGGGGATTACAGGGTCAAATCTGTGTGAGGCACTCGGTGCACAGTAAGCTCCCAGGAGATCTAACTGGTGCTGCGACTTCTAAACGTGAAATCCACATCTAGGTGTGAGCCATAAAGAATCTGAATTAAAAAAAAAACATGTAAGTATGTGGTTTGTTACTGCATTAATTCTGTTTCATTGAGAACCAGGAATCCATGGAAAGAAGACTGGCATCCGGGTTAGAATGTTCCGTTCTAACTCTGGCCTCCTCATGAATGAGCCGTGTGACACGGATGGGCCTCTCAGCCACCTAGAGCTTTGCTTTCCTTATTTGTAAAACAAAGTGATAGTCTAAGTCATCTTTAAAGTCCTTCCCAGCCCTCCAGGTCTGTGAGCATATTGTTCTCAGCTGAAGCTTTCACTAGTTTTGGATCAACTTTAGGTAAACTATTAGAGGGAGGGACTAATGTACGCCCATAGTGGAATTTCATTACACTGGATTTACCTTTAGTAGGTGACATTGGGCAGTTTAACGTAATGATTTCATTGGAATAAATCCTCAGTGCTCTAGAACAGTGATTACTCAACAGAAGCATACCTTTATTTGGAAAGGGATTTTTAATCATACAAAAATCTCATAATTATCATTCAGGTCATACTAGTCGTGTTTATGAAAAAGTATAGTGTTTCCCTTGAAACAGTATACAGCACTACTGTGCTGTAGAGAATAGCTTAATAAAACTTGTTAGTGCAAAGAGTGATTCAAATTCAGAGTTATTCCTTAGACTTCATTTTAGCCAATGGGTTAAAACTTCCCTCCAACAGGAAATTACGAGAATAGTTAATAAGTAGCTCAGCTTTAATGTTTTGAGTTTTACTGTATTTTATTTTTATATTTATTTTATGTTCAAGTGCCAGGGCTAGTGAGTAGCCAGAACCAAAAGGAAATTGCAGTGTCCTAAAGTTGTAGAATCCAGAAAGAAGTTCTGGTCAGCTTCCCTTGAAGAGGCAGAAGTTCAGAAATTTAAGTGACTGACCCAGGTCACACAGTCCGTGGCAGAGCACAGCGATGACCCAGGCCCGGCTCCGGCGCCGCTCGCTGGCCCACAGCGCTGCCGCGGAAGCAGAGGATCTGGGTGATCAGCAGAGTGCCCAGTTGGGCTGTGGGAGACCAGAGTAGTATCTGCAGAGCCCTGGTGGCTCTGCCAGGTAGCCAGCAGCAGGGAGCTGGGAGGGGCAGAGCCGACACTAGACTGTGTCTGTCTTCGTCCCCAGTGTAGTCCCAGCACCTAGCCTATGACACATATAGGTGCGCAGTAAATGTTTGTTAAATGAAAGAACATAAAAGAAACATTCTTTATTGATTATAGACCATTTAGAATAGTTTCTTTCTCCTTTAAGGTTCTTGAACACGTGCCCCTGTTGCTGTATATCTTGGCAGCAAAAACACTAATTCTTTGCCTGGCATTTGCTGGAGTCAAAATATACCAAAGGAAAAGACTGGAAGCAAAACAGCAAAGACTAGAAGCTGAGAAGAAGGATCAAGCAGAGAAGAAAGATAACTAAAGGGAAATCAAAGGTACTGGGGCTTTGCAAATGGGAGATACGCAGTGGGTCAGGGTGGGCCGGGCAACAGATGTGATGGTTCAGAGAATTACATGCCCCTCTGAAGGGGTGTGAGGGCGCAGGCCTCATGTAATGCAGAGCGGCTCTGTAGAAGGCAAGGTGCTCAGGTCCTGATCTTTGCATCCTGGCTGCTGCAGAGCCAGGGTGCACACATGATTCGTCCACGCCTGCTCTGCGCCTGCGGTTGTTCTCCCTCATTGGGAGCAGGGGTGCTTAACAGGTATGGGCGACACAGGACTCCCTTGAGAATTACATGGGAGCTGTAGACCTTCTCCTGGAGAAGTGTGCATACTAGAAACATATGAAATTGTACATGAAATTTCAGACCGGTGGGGAGGAGGTGAAGTCACAAGTCATTTGAAACCCTTGCCTCTACCTAAAATCGAGAAACCCTGCTATATCTTCAGGATAAAGTCTGGCTCCTGGGAAAGGCATATAAATCCTTTCCCAATGTGTCCTAAGCCCTGGTCACATTGGCCCCCTCTACTGCCCACTCCCCATGCTCCTGCAGTGCATTCCTTGGCCACAATAGACTTTCATGCCCCTTGGCCTTTGCTTCTTAGTTCCCTGGCACAGAGGGCCCTTCCTTGAAAACTTCCTCTCCAGGCACAAAATCTTACTCATCACTGTAGCCCCGTGCCTGTCTCAGCACATGCAGGAGGTGCCCAGAATGGGTTTAGTGGGTGAAGGCACCAGGAAGTCATTAAACCCCCTTTGCCAAGTGAACACGTGACAGTGTCAGTTCCTTGTCGCCTTAGTTCTGGGGCACTGATCTGGTCTCTTCATCAGGTTGAGTTCTGTGCATCTCTAAAAATAAGAGGATTCAAATTATGGCAAAGGATTCTAAATCAGTGGTTCCCATATTTGGCTAATGATCAGAATTGCCTGGGGTACTTGTTTAAAATGGAGATTCCCAGGTTTCAGCCTCATAGAGAGTCCATTATGTCTATTGTTGGGTCTGGACATCTGTTCTTTTGACCACCTGTTAGGTGACTCTTACGTAGTCCTCTCGGCGACAGGTCGCTCTAGGAACCCCTGAGCCAGTGATCTCCAAAACCCTGAGATTCCATGCTTCTGTAATACCCTACCTAATAGTTCTAGCCTTGTTGAAGTTAAAGGCATCCTTGTGGTAATAATAGCAACACTTACTGAATGATTATTCTGTGCTGGCACTTTGCTAAGCTTTTCTTATACAGTGGTGCTATTATTCCTCATGACAACTCTGTGAGGTCCATTCAGATGGGAAACATGGCCCATGCTGTACATGGTGAAGAACAGATCAGAAATGGGCGTGGGCCCAGCATTCAGTCACGGGGCCTCAACTCCAGCTGCATTGCCTTCCTGAGTGTGAGACACCCTGCGTCTCTGTCACTCCCACCACCAGTCAGTGGCCTCGGTGAGCTGCAGGCTTTTGCTGTCTTGGAACTCTAACTTAAAAAAAAAATATATATATGTTTTAATGACTCACAAGTACGCACCAGGGTGAGATGAGGGGGAGCGCTTCGAAAGTAAGAAGAGTGAGGGAGGCAGTTCTACTGTAGATTCTCTGTTCTGGGCAGGATCACCATTCTGTGCGGTAAGCGGAGAAGAGGAAGAAAAGTGTAGGTGTGGGATCATCAGCGCTTCTCCCCAGCCCCTCCGCGCAGACCTGCCTGTGCAGTAGGGTGGATGGTACGCAGCTGGGCTTGAACTGACCGAGGTTCGTTCTCCCTCTGACGCTGGCAGCTTATCCAAGACTGAAGCCTTGTTTAAACAAAAGGGACTTTAGGTGGAAGGAAAATATACTTACTAATGGGTGAGCTCCAGTGGTCCCTGTTTAATGGTGGACATAAGGGTTAGCGCTGAGTGAGTCAGCGTTAGCCATTAATCAGACGCTTCACACCTATCCATTTGGCCTTCTTTTCTAGGTTTTGCGATTTAAATGTCAGCTGGAGCAGGTTCCAACTAAGAAGAAAGAGAAGAGAGACTTAATCATTGATTGCTGTGTCAGAGGATAAACTTGCAATCCATGGGTATAACTTAAAATTATGTGACTTTTTATGTGCTTTAAAAGAACCACTATTTTGTTCCTAAAATCCCTTTGTGAAGAGAGTGTCCCTGGTCTCTGGAATAAGCCAGAGTCTGTCTGTCTCACAGACATCCCGCTTGCACCCCACTGTGTTGTGCGAGGAGAGCTTTGCAAACCCCCATATCTGCTGGCATTTCCTACCTATGGGTGCCAGATCATGGGTACACAGAGGACGGGGTTGCAGGAGAAGTGGTGTCTGCTCAGGGTGGGGTGGAAGCCTCTGCTCTGCTGCCCTCCCCACACTGTACATTCCTTTCCTCCTTTTCCCTCTTCTTGTTTTAGTTTCCCCCCGTCGGGTGGAGGGCCGCTGTGTGTGCACCCGGGGATGAGTTGTGAGGGTCCTTGTGGGGAGGATTGCAAGGAGAGACCCGCCAGCCACAGTGGGTGCCCCATCTGCTCACTTCACCAGACCCTTTGGGACCGGGTGGCAAGAGCCAGGCATGCTTTGTCCTCCCCTCAAGTTTGCTGATAAAAGAGGCAGGGTGGGACGTACCAGGAGATGTCCGAATTTCAAAATGGGATTGGTAAGATTTTTTTGACTTAGCACCTAACAGATTGAAATCTCTGTTAAGGGTTTCCATTCGAGAGTGGCTGGAGAGCCAGGAAGCAGTAACCAAAGCCGTACATGTGGAGTGTGTGGTGTCAGTGCTGGTGGGCACATGGAAAATGTGCACGAGTGTGTTACTAGGTGACCACCCACCCTGCCCCACATGGGTAGAACTGTGACTTCCAGGACTTTCAAACAGCAGGAGTAAAGGGAATTTACCTTTCTTACATTTTACTGTAATTGCTGGGTGCTCATAATCATACTTTAGAAAGCAGAATTTGCATAGGATCAAAGCTCTAAGCTCAGCGTAGACCCTGTAGGCTACCAAACCCAAAGTGGTCAAAAGGGGGCTTTGCCTCATGCTCGCACCTGGGTCTTCCTGCAGGAGCTGCTCCTGCTTTTGTCCAGAAGCCCTGCTGTGGCCTGGGCCCTGTGGAGCATGGACAGGTGGCCCAGCAGAGGTGTGACGCCCTCGGACTTCTGTGGCCTAGCCCCCGTGCTTCCCTGACCCGCTCAGGGGGCCCAGAACTGACCCTGGATCACGGCTCACCCTCTGCAGCCTGGCAGGTGGCACACCCGCCCTGCCTGCCTCTGCTGCCTTCCCACGGCAGCACGAGGGCATCCCCAGCTCCCAGCACCTGGCACTACACCCACCGCCTCGGGGTACCCTTCCTCCCATGGGTGCTGCCTCCGCGTGCCTCAGGAATCCAGCCAGGGTCTGTTGGCTTTTCGTGGAGAATCTAAATATGCCTGACTAGTAGGTGTTCAGGTTTATTTTAAGTGTTTTTCTAGACTTTGGGACCTAACAGTTTTGGAATTTGTGGAGCATCTGGCCATCTTGGAAAACTGGGTAGAAGATGACAAGGATCCATCTGATCCACTGACCATGTAAACAGTGGGGATTTTTGGTTACCTTTCTATGCACCCTTCTGCTGCTAAGGGAGATGATGGATCACCAGTTGGACCAGTTCCACTCATAGACCTCAAGTCAGCAGACTTGTAGTTTGATTTTAAATAATTAGGTGGATGCATGCATGAGTGGATGTAGGTGGAGATCAGTAAAGCCCACAGGCAGGACCCCACCGGGGCTGCAGCCCTCCAGCTGCTCTCTGGACTGCAGTGCATAAGGAATCTGTAAGGAGAAGACTGCCTGTCGGAGCTGAAGATGTGTCAGCACAAGCTGAAATCTGTGTTCTCTGCCATAGGAGAGGCCCAGGGTCCATCACGCAGATCCTTTTTTATCTTATGAGACATGTTCCAAACACCATTTTTTGGTTTTCAAGCTCACCGCATATTAGAAGCAGGGATGAAGGAAGGCTGTTGGCAGCACAAACACCTTAGAACAAGAAAGATGGTCTTTATGAAGCAGACCAGACCTGAGAACACTGCCAGACAGCAGTGGCATGCAGCCCCACTCCTGGGACACCACACATGATGATGTTCTATTCGTGATGAGACCTTATAAGGAAAGGTTCAACTGTGTTCAAATACTCTGCTTGATGAGGCAGAGATGTACGTGATGTATGTCAGGAACTGAATAGTTCAAACAAAAAAATCTCAAGGGTTTTAAAAAGGGTTGCCTCTCCACAGGCCATCTCCAAATTCTCATCTCTAGGGTGGCCCAGAGTCTGAATGACTCATTCCTCACTGTCCCCAGATGCCAGGTCCGCAGCACTGCGTCTCACCCAGCGGGGTTACACACATGCTGCTGAGATGGGCTCTTCTCTGCCGCTCGCCCCTGTGTCTGAGTGAAGCCAGGGGAGGGTGGGGGGAGTCTTGTGAGGGGAAGAGACTTAAGGAATCCTCCCTCAAGTGTGCACACATGTGAGGATGTGAGGGAATAGAAACAGCGCTGTCAGCATTTTTCCTTGTGTTTGTGTGTGCGCCTGCGTGTGGTTCTGCAAAGTCAGGAACCAAACTTATTTCTGAACAACATTTAAGTTACAAATAACTGGTTAGTGTTCAGATAATTGGCTCACTACTTTATGCTTCCAGATGTTTTGGACTCAGTAATGTATTGATTGTACTTTTCTCAGATTCCCAGCCCCACTGAATTAAATTTGGAGGTACTTCACCTAAAAACAGCAAACTGATTATCTGAAAACTGTTAGTTATTCTGTATTTCCTAACTTTGCACCCCTGCCGACCTCACAGGAGGGCGTACCCCTAGGGGAAGGCAGGACTGAGGGAAAGGCTCTTCCAGAAGGAGGGAGCTTGAATGCCCACAGGCTCAAGTAAATACAGTGGGAGGGGGACTGACAGCGGGGAGGAAGGGCGAGGGAGCCTGATGGGGAACGCCTCAGGGCTGGGCCCTGAAGGCCCTGTTTCCCCTTTGGCTTGAGGCAGTGCCTTCTGTGGGTGCAGTGGGCAGAGCCGTGGGGGGCTGGGCTCTGCATCAACCCCCCACCTTCTGTCAGGTGGAGGCACTTTCCCTGCAGCCTCTGCCAAGTCTCCCTGCTTCTGGGTCTGTGTGGGTGTCAGGAGTTGAGCTGAGCTGGGAGAGAGCTGAGGTACCAGGTGCCAGAATGAAAGTGTAAGCCTTTAACCACTTGTATGAGGGTACAAGATGGTACAAGCAAGAGTCTAAAGCAGAGGAAGTGCTTGCTAGCCCTGCTCCATTTTCCCTGTGGATGGGCACCTGTTGGGGTCAGGTGGTCACATCATCTCACTGAACCTAAGGCTCCCGCAGTTTATGGACCCCAGGGTGGGGGTGGGAGGTGAGGAGGAAGGACTAGGAGGAGAAAGGCCCTGGGCCCTGAGTCAGAGTGGGGAAAGATGTCCTCGCGGTTCCCCTCCCCCACCACCCAGAGGTCTGCGCGGCAGGGCCCCAGGAGGAGGAGTCAGAAATGGCCCTGCAGGGACTGCAGGGCCCTGCTGTCCCCACGTCTGGCACAGGGCGGGCAGCTTTGACTCCGTGAGCCGTGCTGGGCAGAGCCTTGTGACTGCCTGCGGCCGGCCTGAGAAGCAACATGCAGGCTGTGCCAGGACAGCAGTGCCCCCGCCGTCATGCAGACTCTTCCGGAGGACTTGGCCCTGGATGGGGTGCTGTGCGTGGTCGCCCACTGTTTCTTTCCTACAAGCGCGACACGTGGCTGCTCCCAAAGAGGTTCTGGGCCGTACTCACCATCCTCCCTGTCCGTCCTGCCAGACAAAGTTCTTATCATCATTAATTCCTAACCTGTCACAGATGGTCTTACAACAAATGTCAGAGAACAAAGTTTCCTTTGATCAAAGTATCTTAAGATGTGTCTACTTGTATTATGCCCGGTGATAAAGAAGTAAGAATTTCCCTCAAAGAGTGAAAAGGAAGTGAGGTCAGTGACATCAGGTCTAACGGAGGACACACTTGCTGTGGCCCCTCAGCCTGGGCCATTGTCGGCCCCCTCCCTGCCTCTGACCCGCAGATTGAGGACGTGACACGATGAGATATCGAAGACCTGAAAGGACCAGCCAGGGGACTCAAGGCGTAACAGCTCAAGAGCGGTGCTGAGAGGACACCCTTCCTATTTATTGAGCAAATACAAGTTAACAACAATAGAATTCTGAGTAGGGGACTTAATAGACAACCATTAACTAACTCTAAACTTAATCCTCGGCAGTCTCCAGTCTCCTGGGGCGTGATGTCTTACATGGTATTGAAACAATAGCAAGGGCAATTAGGTCCTAGACACTGTTTTGGTCTTGTTTGTTCTGTCCTTGGTCACTTACCAACTTTCTGGAGCTTAATGTACAAGTTCCAGTACAGTGAGCAAGCTCCCACACGGGGAGCAATGCAAGGACAGTCACGTCACAGAAACTGATTCGGTTTCTATAGTCAATCAAGTCAACTATGATTATTCACTTGATTTTTATACTTGAATTATAAGTGAATCCCACATTTCCCCCTTTTTTTGTTTTAAATGACAGAAATGTATACCAGTATATTTGTAGAAAGGTACCAGAATAATGATTAGCTGGGCTCGACCTGTGATGCAGCCTGTCACAGGGAATGTCTCTTTCGTCTGGGGGGGTGAGGTTCTATGCCCCACCTCAGTTGGCCCCCATGTTGCTCACCTGAGGTCCCTTGTGACTGTGCCTGTCTTAGGTTGTTCCTCCTGTGAGGAATCTTGCCCATCTCTGGCTAACCAGCCATCTCCTGGGACCAAACAGGGAGATAAGATATAAAAGAGAGGACAGCCAGCAGCTATAATTCTGGATAAAATCACAATATACATGATTATATTCTTGCAGCAAATGCAGGTGGGGAATAAGCATATGATTTCAAAAAGTTGCTTAAAAGGAGTCACTTATTTCTTGAAGTTAATTCTTGAAAAGTAGCATATGCTTGTATTGGCTTTAAAAGATTAGCAACTGCATTCTGCACACACTAGGAGAACAGGAATACAAATGCATAACAGAATTAACCTATAATTATAGGCCATATCCAGTGAAACCAAGAAAACCAATTCGACAATCCAGGCATTTGTGAAAACTTATCAATAACATGGTGAATATTGTCTATTTGATCTTGAATAGTATGAGAAAAATCAGACAGATTAAAACAACACATCCCTGGAAATTGTTCACATCCCATATGTTCTTTCAACAGTAAATAATCTATGGTAGCACGATCTTGAAGTACAGCAATCCATACTTCTCCTAGTTCTTGGTTCAGTTCGGATAATATAGAAGCAGTCAAATTTGTAGTTTTACTATATGCACAGGCCAGTTTAGATATTTCATTTTGCATCCCAGTAACAAGTCCAGGAACTGGCAAAAGAAATGCAGCAGCAACTGCCACAGCAGCGGGATCCAGCAGCTGCACATTGTCGTCACAGCCAGACGGTAAAGCTCGAAAAGACCTGCTGTGTGTATGTCCAGGATGATCTATTAAAGCTGAAAGACTGCGTCCCACACCACAGATGCCTTGATAATGGGAAGAAAGGGCTTGATATGTTTTGTTATCACATAAAAATACGCAGCCATTTGGAAGTCTATATCCATATGGCCATTTTACATGAACAGTAGAATTACAATAAGAAGGTGCTTGGGTACAATTAATGCATATACAATCAGAAATTATGGTAGTACTGACAGGAAGATTTAATTGAATAGCACATACAAGAATTCTAGGAGAATGGGTAATGTTTATTCCTGAGGATGTTGATGTTGGGAGTTCTTCATATCGTATCTTAATTCTTTTCCTGGGTAGCCAAATCAGGTGTTGATCCTCTGTAATGACACAAACAAACCCTTTGCCCCACACCTTAATATGACCTTTATGCCATTGTGAAGAACCTATTGGAGACCACCATACAGGAACTGCTGTTGTTTTAGAAAAAGAAATATTGTCAGAAAAATGTACTTCCATAGCTGATCGTCCATCTCCTTTTAAAAGATGAAAATTAAGAATATGTAAAGCATGCATTAATCGTTGATTAGCTGTTAATTTTATCATATCAGGGAGTAATCCCTCTTTTTGTTTTAATAAGTAATGCTTAAGAGTAAGGTGACGACGTTCAGCTAAAGCTTGGCCTGTAGAATTATAAGGAATACCTCTTTTATGAATAATATTATATAGCTGAAAAAATTTTTTCAGTGTAGAGGAAAGATAAACTGTAGCATTGTCAGTTAAAGATAAACAGGAATGCCCAGTACTGCAAAGGCTTGTACGAGATGAGTAATGACATGATGAGATTGTTCTCCTGTTAAAGCAGTGGCCCATGAAGCAGAAGAATACGTATCTATGGAAACATGAACATGTTTAAGAGTTCCAAATTCAGGAACAATGGTAACGTCCATTTGCCATAAGGTGTTAGGACGTGCTCCCCTGGGAACGATTCCAGCCTGTAAATGAGGAGAATTAATTTGAGAACAGGTCGGACAAGAATGCAGGATATGTTGAGCTTCAGAGGCTGAAAGAGAAAAACGCTCTTGTAAAGTAAAAGAAGGAGCATGAGTCAGGTCATGATAGCGTTGAGCTGGTGAGTAATTAAAGAAACAAGTTTGTCTACTTTGTCATTATAGTATGATAAAGGTCCTGGTAAATTAGAATGTGATCGTATGTGAGTGATAAAGAAGGGATGCAGACTCTGATGGATGCACACCTGTAATTGAGAAAATAAAGTGTTAATAGGGGAGTGTGTAGTTCCTAATGTAGCAGTTTCTAAAAGAGGAACAGAGAAGGCAGCATAAGCAGAGTCAGTAACAATACTGAGAGGACTTGGAAAATCTTGCAGAGCTTGCAGTACAGCATATAACTCATTTTGTTGTGCATAAGTGAAAGACGTATGAAAATTTTTTGATAAACCAGAACAGGTTGTATAGGCTGCTTTAAAAGATTTTGTACCATCTGTAAAACAAGTGATAGCATGTATTAGTGGATTGGAGGAAGTCTTTTGAGGAAGAATCCACTGATGACGCTGAAAAAAGGAAAACAACTTATTCTTAGGGTAATGACAGTCAATACTTCCTAAATAATCAGAGAGTGCAATTTGCCAATGAGTATTTTCTTGAAGAACTTGTGTAATATTTTGTTTTGATAATAGAAGAATAATGGAGTGAGGATCTTGGCCAATCAATTGTTATCGTCCTTTGAGGATAACAGAGGCTACTTTGTCAATGTAAGGTTGCAACGGGGGTTTAGTTTGATACTGTAAAAATATCCATTCTAACTAACTGTCACATTGACAGAGCAATCCTGTGGGAGAATGGGGAGTAAAGTAAATTAATAAAAGCAAGGGTTTATGTAAATCTGTTTTTGATAATTGAGCCTTTTGAATATGTTGTTCTATCCATCTGAGTTCTTCCTTAGCTTTTGAGGTTAAATTTCTTGGACTATTAAGATCTGGGGGTCCTTTTAAAATATCAAAAAGGTTTTGTAATTTATAAGTAGGAATACCTAGTAATGGTTGAATCCAATTAGTATCTCTAAAAGCTTTTGAAAATCATTTAAAGTTTTAAGATGATCTCCCCTTATTTGAATTTTCTGAGGAATTATTGAATTTTCTTGAATTTTATTCCCTAAATAATTCATTGGGTATTGTATTTGTATTTTATCAGGAGCTATTTGTAAGCCCCCTTGTTTTAATTCAGTTTCAGTCTTGTTGAGAATGGCAATAAGAGATAGATGTTTAGGTAGAGCTATAAGAGTCTCATCCATATAATGAATGATATAAGCTGAAGGCCATTTCTCACGTATAGGCTGAAGAACTCTATGCACATAATTTTGACAAATTGTAGGGCTGTTTAACATTCCTTGAGGAAGTACTTTCCACTGGAATCTCTCTGAAGGAGCCTGCAGATTTAAGGAAGGGACAGTAAAAGCAAACTTTTCTCTGTCCGTTACGGCTAGAGGAATTGTAAAAAAGCGATCTTTAAGATCAATGATAGCCATATTCCAGTCTTTTGGAATCATAGCCGGAGACGGAGGCCTTGTTGTAAAGGTCCCATAGGTTTAAGAACTGCATTAATTTGTCTTAAATCATGCAAGAGTCTCCAATTTCCTGACTTCTTCTTTATGACAAATACAGGGGAATTCCACGGGCTTGTGGAAAATTCTAATCTATCTAACTGAAGTTGTTCCTGAACTAATATGTGTAGGGCTGTCAGCTTTTCTTTATTGAGGGGCCATTGATCCACCCAAACCGGCATCTGAGTGGTCCACTGTAATGGTTTAGGAGCTGGCAGCTGTGTATCAATGACCCCTAAGAAAAAGATTGAACCGATGGAGGTTTGTCAAAAGACAGTGTATTATGCCATTGTTGCATTAAATCTCGTCCCCAGAGATTAATTGCTACATCAACAATTAAAGGTTTTAATAAAGCCAATTGTTGTTCGGGGCATAAGCAATGTAATGTAGCTGAACTTTGCCATACTTGAGTAGCTGTACCAGTGCCTGAAATCTGAATATGTTTTTCTTGTTTGAGCCAGTTTTTCAGCCAATGTTTAAGAGCAATTACAGACACATCAGCTCCTGTGTCTAACAACGTATTCCTGCTGCAAAGGCAGATGCACTTGGAGCAGCAACAGAAGCTTTTCCACAGCAAGAGGGCTGAGTAGGGGTCTCACCCTCAGTGTCCGAAGAGGAGGACGAGGACGATGAAGAGGAGTCAGACGGACGTGGTGAGGAGGAGTGTTTACTTGACTCCACCAGACCACCTGGCACTTCTCTCTCTCACTCCTGTGTATCCGATTTAGCATCGGAGAGTGAGGCCGTTTGCAAAGGCTGCAGAGTGAGAGTGATCAGATTACATAAAGACCAGACAGGCACAGGAATGATGTTGCCTTGTCTATGCACCTTCTTAAAATCTCTTAACACGTTATTCCTACCAGCCTGTTTAAGAGTTCCATGTGGAGGCAACCAATCACAATGTTTTAAAATATATTTATGGAGTTGAGCAAAGTCTCTTTTAGAAGTTTTCACTCCTGATGTTTTTAGGAGGGCACCGAGTAATTTTAAATGATCCTCCATCTTAGCAACTTTAGATTCATTCTGGCCCATTATAGTGTCCCTGGTGTCTCGATCCTGTCCCTACACGCGCTTTCCCGGGAGTCTTACCAGATCGGCGATCTTCGGAGCTTCCCTGCTCTGAGTTTCAAGTGTCCCTGTTCGGGTGCCACTTGTCGGCCCCCTCCCTGCCTCTGACCCGCAGATTGAGGATGTGACACGATGAGATATGGAAGACCTGAAAGGACCAGCCGGGGGACTCAAGGCGTAACAGCTCAAGAGCGGTGCTGGGAGGGCACCCTTCCTATTTATTAAGCAAATACAAGGTAACAACCATAGAATTCTGAGTGGGGGACTTAATAGACAACCATTAACTAACTCTAAACTTAATCCTCGGCAGTCTCCAGTCTCCTGGGGCGTGACGTCTTACATGGTATTGAAACAATAGCAAGGGCAATTAGGTCCTAGACACTGTTTTGGTCTTGTTTGTTCTGTCCTTGGTCACTTACCAACTTTCTGGAGCTTAATGTACAAGTTCCAGTACAGTGAGCAAGCTCCCACACGGGGAGCAATGCAAGGACAGTCACGTCACAGAAACTGATTCGGTTTCTATAGTCAATCAAGTCAACTATGATTATTCATTTGATTTTTATACTTGAATTATAAGTGAATCCCACAGCCATCATAACAGGAGCTTCGGTTTACTCAGAAGGTGCCAGACACAATGCAATGACTTGGCAAGTGCTATGTGTTTAAACTCACCCTCCACCCTAGAGCCTCAGGGAAGTGAAGTAACTTGTCCAAGATCTCATGGTTAATAAGCTGGAAACTTAAGATTCCAACCTGGCCCATCAGATTCCCAAAGTCCAAGGCACTTTGATACTTTCTTTTGAAAGTTTCCATGCTTGGTATAAGCAGTATTGCTTAATTGTGGATGGAATATTATGTAACTAAATTGCGCAGTAAAGGTGGTCCTCTGGATCTCTCTGGGTTTATATGATGTTCTCTTTCCTCTACTTGCCTTCCTAATGATTAAACAAGGGAGTAGTAATCTAAACTGTTTTTGTTAGAATGGTTTTGTTTTCAAATAAAAATAGCTCCTGTTGGTTTATTTTGTTCATCTGATAATCTGAAAACCTACCATATTTTTCTTACTGCAAAATAATGTGTCTTTAAAAGTGATTCTACCTCTTGCTCAGTTTTGTATTGAAATACATTTTTGCCGTGGTATCCAGTTGGGGTGGACACTGCCAGCCGATGTCTGCTGTGATGTCACAGGCGAGCCTTGCACCAAGTGAGCTGTGGGAGAGGGAGAGAAAGAGCTGGGCCTGTATAACTTAGGCGGGCATGGTCGGTAGGCACGTGGATTTTAGAGTCTGGCCTGAGTGACCACTCAATGTCTCAGTTTTCTCATCTGTAAAATGGGAAAAATAATAGAACCTGCCTGTTAAGGTTGCCCTGAGGATGGATGGACTGTTCATTGGTTGAGATGCAGGATGCATAATGGCTGTACATGTGTACGCTGGATCTGAACTTTAGCTCCTCTGTGCTCACTAGAGCAAGTTATATAATCACTCTGTGCATCAGTTTACCCCATCTAAAAAATGGGATAATAGTAGTAGTTCCTCCACCGCAGACGGTTGTGAGGATTAAATATATTAAGCATGTGTAGCTGTTAGCGCTTATTACTACAGAACTCTGGTTGGTGTGTGATCAGTGTGATGTAGAGACAAAATGCACTCCTGTCCCCAAACCAAGGCCACCTACCCTTGGGCCTGCACAGGGCCAGTGCCTTAAGGTCGCCAGAGTGGTTTGAGTCCTATTACTTGCTCTCAAGGAACTTAAATTCTAAACATACATGAAACAGGTAGTGAAAATGAGCACAGAAATGTATCACACAATAAGAGTAATTTCACGAGGCTATTGCTGATGGGGAAGGCAGCGTTTCAGGTCTCAGAAGACTTTCTTCAGCACCTGTGGCAAAATAGTGGCCCGTCCCTGAAGGTATCCAGGTCCTAATCCCTGGAACCTTTAATTGTTACCTTATGTGGAAAAAGAATCTTTGCAGACGTGACTAGGATTTTGAGATGATCCTGGATTATCCCAGGAGTCCCTAAAGCCAATCCCTAGTGTCCTTATAAGAGGGATGCTATGGCAGATTTGACCCAGAAGAGGAGAATGTGGCCACAGAAGCAGAGATTGGAGCCATCCAAGTCGAGGACTGCCCACAGCCAGCAGAAGCTAGGACAGGCTGGGAGCGATCTCCCTTAGCATGTCTGGAGGGAGCACGGTGCATGCCAACACTGACTTTGGCTCAGCGGAACTGACTGTGGACATCTGGCTTGTAGAACTGGGAGAGAGTACGTTTCTGTTGTTTTAGGCCACCAAGTCTGAGGTGCTTTGTAACAGCAGCCGCAGGAAGCTGACAGGGCGCCACGGCTGTAAGGTGGGAAATGTACCAACTGAAACTGCCTGAGTCCCAGAGGTTGGAGGCTGTGGGAGCAATTCATCCCCAGATAAAATGCCCAGTAACAAAATGCTTCAGCAGCCTACCACTTAGGTGCAGAGAGCACTGAACCTCTGTTTTCATCCAACAAAGTATTTCTGAATGATCCAGGGACCTTCAGGAGGGAAATAGGGCAGGAAGGCAAGCAGAGACTCTGATGCTTTCTGGAGTCGGGCTGTCAGGAACCCAGCTTCATGATCATACAGGGAAGGAAGTCTGTTAGCACTTGGTTAGAAATGCTCATAAACTGTTTTGATACACTCTGGAATAATATTTCTATTGTAAGATTACTACCTGAACGTATATAAAGAGGAATGAAGTTCATGCTATATTTAATAGGAGGCAGGCCTCTTTCTATAAAAGTGAGCAATACCACCACAAGCCCTTTCAACCCACACTGGCAGCCACCCTAAGCTTGAACAGGGTGCCGTTGGATCAGCTGCAAGAGGCTCAGCTCGCAGGGCCCCAAACTCTGCGCCCTGGCAAGTCTAGTGACCTGCTGGGATTCTTGGGGCTGGGCTGGGATGTGGGTTGGGTAAGAGAGTTCCGCAGGCCCCTTGCCCTGTCCACCTGTTCACCCGCCAGGTCCCACCTGATCCAGTCACAGTGACAGATTCCCAGGCTCCTTGCTGGGACCCCCAACCTGCCTGGGAGCATCTGGATGGGGTTTCAGCTTCTGGGATGTCTCGTTCACCCTCTGCCAGCTTGCTCTCAAGCAGTGGGAAGGCAAGAGCCTGGCTGGCCACTGTCTGGACCCCATCTCCAGCTGATGGCAAGCTGGCTCCCCGTGGGTTATTTTGGTGGCTGAAACACGTTGGCACACTACTTAATTTCAACATTTTTGTGACCACCTACTTGGTTCTTTTCTCTCAGACCTAAATTTGGACCACCTCACCTTTAGGTCTGCTCACGCTTGCTCACAACCAAGCTCCCCTGGGCCGGATTAGCCCTAATCCTCCATTAGTATAGTCCTCAAAGTGGCCTAAACAAGATGGAAGTCGAGAGCCCCAATTTAACAACAAGATTTAATAAAACCTCCAGTAAACTTGAAGCACTTCACCAACACCCTAAGGCTCCTCAGTCCACACACCATCCTTGTGGGGTCGCTGCAGGAGTCTCTCTGGCTGCAGTGGTCCAGAATTGAGCCCAGCAGAGTGGGCAAAGATCATGCCATAGCGTGGGCCCACCACTTGCTGGAGGACTCATCCTTCAGGAAATTTACTGAGGTAGTAGTTTTCCCATTGCCGCACTTTGCTAGTTAGTATTTTCCATTTGTTTGGGTTTATCCTTTCAACCCCTTTGCTAATTAAATCGTTGAAAAGTATATATTGGTAAGAATAGATACTGTCAATGTGCTGCAAACAAAACTCCTTTCTGTTATTTATGATAAACCACTTCAGAGATGACCAGGCTATGTCTAAAGGGTTCAGGTTATTGTAAAGGGCAGGCAGAGAGAGCAGTTCATGTCCACAGGACTTGGCCATCTGTGGGCAACACACAATGCTTGTTAAGTTAAGGACCAATGGGGCCTGGACCTGAACCCTGGACTCTTTGTCCTCCTTTGGCCTCATCTCCTCCTGCAGCCTTCCTTCTCTGACTACAATGGTGCACTTCCCATAGGCCTTCTTCACCACATCACAGAACTCAAAGAAGAGGCCATCTTCTTGTTTGATGCATAACTCATCTCTTAGGAACATCCGGTACTTCCAGGGCACCCATCCTTGACTACCGCCGGCATGCACAATACACCAAGTTGGAGTTTGCATAAAATATCCATTGCTAAAATCTTCCCCAGTTACCAGACTTTCAGGGATATTGGTTTCCCCAAAATATACAGTCTTAAATCCATCATACTGCAGTTTTCTCAGGGTTTTCAAATATTGGAGGCATTGCTTCCTCTTGATGTTATCAAATGGATTTTTGGTAACGAAGTTTCTTAAAAGAGGGTTTGCAAAGCGAGACATGGTGGCTCGTGTTTTTAAGAGCTTGCATGTCTCCATCTGTGGAGATCTGGCAAGAGTGAGGTGATGACCTCATAAAGGACTTTCTTACAGATAGGCCAGTTCCATAGATACACTTGGATTTCAGAGCATCATGGGAAACATACAACAGTCCCTTCTGGCTTCTATGATATGGGAATGGGAAACGCTATCCATATAAAATGTTTCTTTGATACTGCTCTGCAGTAGGTCTGAGATAGAAATTGGTAATTGTATTTGTTTGCTAGGGCTGTCATAACAAGATACCGCAGACTGGCTGATTTAGACAGCAGAAACTTAACATTTGCAGTTCTGGAGGCCAGAAAGTCCAAGGTATTGGCAGGTCTGCTTTCCTCTGAGGCCCCTCTCGTTGTCTGGCAGATAGCCGCCTTCTCCCTGTGTCCTCATGTGGCTGTTCCTCTGTGCATGTATGTATGTCCTAATTTCCTCTTCTAAGGACACCAGTGCTGTTGAATCAGGGTCCACTCATAGGACCTCGTTTTACTTTGATCACCTCTTTGAAGAACCTTTCTCCAAATACAGTCACATTCCAAGGTACTGGAGGCTAGGGCTTCAACATGATTTTGGGGGGACACAATCCAATCTGTATGTACAATATTTTAATAGTGAAGAGCCAAGTTTCTGATCCCTTTCCATTTGGCTCGTTAGGATGGAAAGGAATATTTACATTCACTCATCCATTACAAATATATTGGTTGAGCACCTGCTAAGCACCAGGCATTGTGCCAGGCCCCAGGGGTACAGCCATGGCATGTCCAGTGAGACCCAGGCCTGTGTATGGTTTGTGTCTATGTATGCATGGAGTTCATGCCAAGTGCCTGCCCACTTTCACAACCAAGAGTGGTTTTTCTGGGTGACAGAAGAGGATATGACAGAGAGCAAAAGAAAGTCAGCCTGCACATCTATCTTTCACTGGGGCCGCCAATTCTTGAGCTAATTCAATACTCCATCTGGAAAGCACTTTGTATTTTACATTCTCAAACTAATAGTTTGCTTTAAACTGTAGCATTCTCTTTAATTTCACTTGTATTTTCCTGATACATTAATTAATAATGCTGCAATGAACTTATGCAGAATGAATGTTTAAAATCTTTGAATTCATAATGATACTAAAAAGCACACACACAATTTAGAAATATGCCAAAAACTCACGAGTTGCTTTTGGAGAAGCTCTTAGAGGGCATTTTTGCATTATTTTGCTAGTTAATAAATAGAAGAATCAAATGCCTTTCTTGCCTTTCCTTGTGTGCATCCAATTCAATACCAGGAAGGTGAGTCCAAGCAGATGTGAGGCCAAGGTGGGGGTGCCCAGTGAGCAGTGTAGTGGAGTAAAGGTGATCTGAGCACTGGGGGCTTGGGCAGAGGCTCTGGTATGGATAAACTCAGGGTCAGATCTTAGCTCCACCCTCACCAGACTCAACTTCTCTCTCTCTGTGAAATGGGGAAAATACTTATGTCAAAGAAATGAGGTGGGAATTAATGAGGCAGAGTACATAATCCACTGGCACGGAGCTTAATAAGTAGCTGCTGTTACTGTTGAGAAACTGGCTGGGAAGACCAACCCTAAGAGAGTTTGGCAGTGACTGGGGAGAACGCAAAAGGTTATGGGAGGGAGGCGCAAAGGAAGAGTAAAGGAGAAAAAGAGAGAGAGAGAAAAAAAAGACCTAGGACAATGTTGAAATGAATGTTGTCCATTTCCCCACAGTTACAATGGAAAATGTTCCCTCCTTTCTTCCCTCCCTCCTTCCTCTGTTTCTCTTTTCTCTTTCAACTGCATCAACAAATCTCAAATGCTTCCAGGCTCTGTGTCAATCTTGCAAAAAGACTGGAGTCCCTTGAAATCCGCCCAAGGTAGGCACTATCTTATGGGAGCGCAGAGTCAACAGTCTCAGGACAAGAAGGCCCAGGGGGCAGGGAGCATGGGAGGGAAGACCCTCCGAGAGGGACATGGGGCGGACCCAGTTCAAAAACCCGGGGTAGGGTGGCAGAGGGGAGAAGCTTGTATTTCAAATGAGATAAATCTTCAAGGGGTCCTGGCCTTCCTACTCAAGGCTTGGTGTGCGGAATGAAACAGATGAGCCTTGAGCAAGGGGTAAGCTGCACAGACCCCAGCGAATGAGCAGCCCAAGGGGGCTCCAGAGGGGCCTGCAGCTGACAGCCCCTGAGGTTGCTCTGAGGAGCGGGATGGGTGGGGAGCTGGGACGCAAAGGCGTGACGGCAAAGCAGGGGAGGCGAGGAGGGGCCAGCGGCCATGTGGGGGATTCTGAGAGCCAGGTCGCCAGGGGCGCCCCTGTTTACACACTGTACACTCCTTGTTTGCCAAGGGGTCTGTGACTTAAACCTCTAGGCCTGCCTGGGTGATGAGAGCACCTCCTGGCGTTTCGGGAAGTGCGAACCCCTGGAGGGCTTGGAGAGGGGGTGGGCAGTGGGGAAGGGCAGGATCTGTTAACCTGCCAGGACTGAAATTAAAAAAAAAAATTCTCATTGTCTTTTAAGTTATAAGCAATGCGTGCGTGTTGCAAATAATTTCCAGAAATACACAAGTCTCCTGTTCTTTCTCTACCCATATCTCTGTTTCAGGCACCACAGTCATCCAGACACTTTCGACCTGGATATACAAGTGTAGATATAGATCCATGAAGAGATGTTTGATTTTTTTCAAATGAATCATACTCTATAATCTGTAACTTGCTTTTGTAAACCAAATGATAAGTCACGGACATTTTTCCATGTCATTAATGCAGAAAACCTCCTTTTTTAATAGTTATAATCTGTCAGATGTGGCACACACTATTGGACAAATGCCTTGTTTTGTGGATATTTAGAATGTTTCCAGATCTTTGCTATTTTGAACAATGCTGTGATGAATATCTCCTCACAGTTAAAGGAGTGTCAGGTAGATAAACACATATAGATGGCAGGGGAAAGGAGGCTTCAAAAGCTACACATGGTTTATATATTGATATTCCCAAATCACCTCTAGAAAGTTCATACAAATTTTTATTTTACAGATATTTACCACCACTTAATATTAATATTACTCATCTTGGCCAATCTGAAAGGCAAAAACGTCATTTTATTGTTTTAACTTCATGAATTAAGAGTAAATCTGGCAATACATTATGCGAACAATGAGAAGAGGAATTTAATATAAAATGCACAAACTCAGACACCCTTAGGGATTATTTTAGAGAGGGCACAGGGGCCATGGGTTTGGAGGAAACCAGACAAATGGGGAATCAGAATCCTGCATGCCCAGCTCCGAGTGGGCTGCCTGCCAGGCCTTGGAGGTGACTGCATGTGGAGTCCTGGAGCTTAAGAGGGACGAACAGAGAGGACACGATGCTCCAAGCCGGTGTCCATCCCTGCAGAGTCTCATTCTATGCTCCATCCTCGCCAGCCCAGGGGGAGGCCAGGCCAGCATCAGGCAGGACCAGGCAGTAGCTTGCCCTGGCAGCTAAGTGGTGCCTGCAACCAAGCAAACCGTTTAACCACAGAGGGCCAGAGATACAGAGAATCTTTCCCCTTCCCTCCTTCCCTGGATGCTGCAGGTTCCACTGGGGGCCCTGAGGGCCTGGGAGAGAGTCACCAGGGTCACCTCCCACTTTGAAGATTTCCCCAGGTGACAAAGGACCACCAGGGGGCAGTATGAACATGTCTCCAAGATGACGCACAGGGGAACACCTGCATGATTACTGCCCAGGATAGGAGGAGCTAGATCCTGGCCAGCTCCAGAAGCAGCCCTTCATCCCTCCCTAATCACAACCTTCTCCCTTGGCCCTAAAAGTAACTACTATCTGCTTTTCTAGAAAATACTTCTGTATGTCTTTCTTCTGCCCTGGTAACTGGTAGTCTAAGGTAGAATACTGGAACATAATTAGTTCATTTAAATTAATTTCATGTAATTAGGAGATCAGGTTGGTTGGACTGAAAGACAGAAATCATAACTTGAACCCAGAAGAAGCAGGATAGAAGAGCCCTAAACTCAGTGGAGTATCGCTGTGGTTCTGTGGACTTTCACCGGGCATGAATCATGCTTGTCATAAAAAAACAGAACACTTGGAAAGTGGTTGCACGCGTGCACGTGCGCACATACACACACACACACACACACACACAAACCTCAGACTAAAACAGTTGCCACACATGTCAACAGATGTATGTGTGTAAGTGTTAGTAGGTCTTATCCCACACACTCAGTCGCACGGGAAGTATGACGTTTATTTCAACTCATCCCACTGGACTCAGGCATTGTTGGGGCTTCTTATCCCACTCTCAAGGCAGAGGGCTGGCAGGGCACGGAGGTCACTCTTCCACGTGGCTCACTGGGAACCTGTGCAAGTGCCCAGATCCAATTCCTGTGGCCCCTTGTGGTGTGCCCCAAAGACACAAAGGCCTGTCACCTTCAGGGGGACCAAGAGAGAGTGAGCCGAGGACCCCGAGATCACCCAACCCAAGACCCTCTGTTCAACCCTAGGCTGGGGGACAGCTCTGCCCTATTCTTTCCCCTGGGTGGCCCATCCTCCTTCCTCCTCTGCAGGATTAGCACAATCTCACCGCACACAGCAGGAGAGCCCAACAAAACGTGTCTGGCATGTGAGGTCACAAAGTCCCTGCTCTGTCAGCGGCTGGGGGAGACAATCCTGTGTCTGAGCACTTGGTGCTGGGCACAGCGCTGGCCCCTCTGCACAAAGCATCCAAGTTCATCCTCACTGCGGCCCATGAACTTGGAACGATTATTGCCCCATTTTCCAGACAGGTTTCCTGGGAGGACAGGGGAAGGCACCCTCTCTCCAGTGTTTGCCAACCAAGTGAAGAATCCCCAGTTAGCTCCTTTTCTACAAGAGGCTCTTCAAAACAAATCTTAATAGACTTTCTAGAACTAAGGAGAGGGGACAGGGACCAGGCCAGCCGTCCCCATTCTTCGGCCCTCTCCAGACCTTCTTTCCCTCATAAAATGAGCAGATTGGACCTGCAAGGGCTCAGGTTCATTCCCTCTAAAATTTGATCTCACTTTTTCTTGTGGAACTAGAAAGACGTGCGTGAATGTGTATGTATGGGGATGTATTTATATGAGAGTGTGTTTGTGTCTGTGTATATACGTGTGTGGAATGTGTGTGAGAATATGTGGTTGTGTTTCTAGGGGTGTGAAAATGTGAGTGTGAGCACACGTGCATGTGTGAAATGTGCACACTGAGATGGGTTGGAGGGCACCCAGCTCCAGATGTGCATTCTGTTTTCTCAGAGACCTTCCTCAGGCTCCCTGCAGGGCGTCCTCCCCCCCACCACTGCCCCCGGGACCCCAGCTCCCCGCAGGGCCTCCCCCCACACCCCGCCCCGCGCACTGCCCCCGGGACCCCAGCTCGCCGCTCAGGAAGGAGCCGCACCGTGAATCAGGCCATTACTGAACGCCCTTTGCCCTTGCTCAGCTCCTTCTTGCCTCCTTTGGCTGAGGCAAAACTCCCACCTCCGGCTGGTCCTGCGGGCCTCACCCGGGAGGCGAGAAGCAGCCCTCGGAGTTTCAGGCTCGCTCGGGGTCCGCCTGGAGCAGCAGCCCTCAGGCCGGCGCACGGAGGCAGAGTCAGGGGAGCTCCCAGAGCGGCTTCTGTGTGCGCCCCAAGCTCAGGGGTCTGGGCGCTGTCTGTCTGGGGCGCTGCCTGAGCATCATCAAGATCTTTAGAAGCTTCTACAGGACTTTAAGGCAAAGCCGAGGTGAGGACCACCGTCTTAGAACAAGCTTTAATAGGGGAACTACGGGTGCCAAATGCTAGAGCTGAAAGGATCTCAGGGTTAGCTGTGAAAGGAACAGGGCAGTACAGTATTTTTCCTTCCCATAAACATATATGCATGTTCTTTAATATAGAAACACTTGAGTTTTATAAAAATGAGAGAAAGTAGGGAAGGGAACTGGGCTTCTGGCTCGCTGAGGTGGCCTGAGGGACCCCCAGGGGACACGGTGACTTAGTCTGTGTGGGCTGCTGCGGCAGCTTAGCCTGGACTGTGGCTGACACCACAGTCACTGATTTCTCGCTGCTCTGGAGGCTTCGAAGTCCAAGGTCAAAGTGCCAGGAGATTCCGGGTGTGCTGAGGACCCATGGTTTGCAGGCGACCGTCTTCTCCTCGTGTCCTCAACATGGGGAAGAGCAGGGAGAGGAGGCAGGCGCTGTGTGTCTCCTCACAGGGCTCCTGACGCACCGTGAGGACTCCACCCTATGACCTGATTACTTCCCCAGGTCCCCACCGCCCAGCACATCACAGTGCGGGTTAGGATTTTCAACATATGAATTTTGGGAGGACACAACGTTCAGCCTATGGTTTGAGAACCTTGTATCTGTTTCAACTCTGTGGCAGCTGTTCATAGCGCTCCCCTGAATTTTTGGCTGTTGGCCTTCCAGGCACATGGTAGGTATGTCGGCACTTCCTAGCCCCTTGAGGTTGGGCATATCTGTGGGCTAATTCTAGCTTCAGTGTCAGATGGAGGTGATGGGTGTCCCTTCCCGTCTGGAACCCTGAATTGTCCAAGGGAGACGCTCCAGAGCTCTTCCCGTCAGCACTGACACCAGCAATGTTCCAGAGAGCAGCTGCTCCAGAAACCTGGGTCTCCGAGCAAGGACAGACATGACCTGGAGCAGAGCCCTGGCTGACCTGTGATGCACATGTGGCGTGAGAAAGAAAGAAACCTAGTCCAAATTAGTAGCCTTCCCATTCCTTACCGTGAACAAAAATAAAGGTGTATTTTGGACAAAGACTTCATGGAAATCACATGGACTTTGAAATCTAGTAGACTTAGCTTTGAATCTCCTTGCTAGCTGTGTGACAATGTTCAGATTTCTTAACATTTCTGAACTTAATTCTCTTACAGTTTGCACATCATGGAATTTATAAGGGGATCACCTGGGCATATATTAAGATGTTAAAACCCCTACAGTTGGTAGTGCTCGTTAGATCTGAGTTTTCTTTCTTTGCAACGTGCCTTTAATGGACACACGGTTGCACACCTCCCATTTTCCCTACCCCATTCCTAACAGTACCATGAGTTTGGTTCAGGTGTTCACCTCTCTGTCCTGGAGCTCAGGCTCTCTTTGAGGGAGCCATGCCAACTCCTGCTCCAGACCTAAGCCAATTAGCACATTCCCCACTCATTGCATGGTTAGGGGTGCATTTGCAAGGTAAGCAGCCCCCCATGAATCTCAGGATTCTTTCTTGGACTTCCGGGCACTCAGGCTCCAAGAGAGGGCCAAACTTACTTCCCCACATCTCTCTGCCTCTAGGAGCAGACCCGTCCTCTGTTCTTTGTGCAAAAAGCCTTGCCAGCACTTGTTCAGACACATCCAACCCTGGCAGGAGACACAGCGTGGGCTCCAGCAGGGGCCCCCACTTGTTTTCTGCTAATTAAATTTCCTAATATAACTATATTAAGTGAGTTTGCAAGGCAGGGGGTGTGGGATGAAGGGCCCTGCCTGTTTGGAGGCAGCTCCCCGCTGTACTTGTACCAATAGAGAAATATGAGTGACGGCGCTGTTCTGGGCCCTCGTGGCATCTTAGGGCACAAGGCACAGGTAATCAGGGTTTCAAACTACCCAGAAAGACCATGCCTGGGGGCAGGCAGCTCAGCATCTCTCTGGCAAATAATGATTACAATAATGTACTTCCCAAAGAACTTCAGGGTTTGTAGGCACAGGAAAGCAACACAGAAGTCTATGTCATTGAAATGATGTGGCTTAATTTGACAGTTACAACTTTTATTGGAGACCCACCAACATAATCCTGCTTGTCGGTTTCACTTCATTAAATGTTGCTGTGTGTCGAACTCTATCACTAATGCTGATGGCGGATGACATAAATCTCTTTTTCTGCCCTGACCTGGGGTTTATCCATCAATTGTTTTCAGCTACAGTTTAGCATATTGTCCTGAAACCAACCCACTGTGTGTACTTTTCTGACGAAGAGCTCAGTTCCTAGCCTGTGGGAGAGTTTCCTGTCATGCACTGGTATGGTCACCCCACAAGTTCTGGGAGGAGGGGTCTAATTTGGGGGGGTGTCCATATGCTATGCAGAACCTAAGACAGGCCATGAGCCCTTCTGAAAGTGATCAGCTGAACTGTTCCCTCCATGGGAGGTGGTTATTGCATGCCAGGTCCCGGATGGGCAGTCATCCTGGAGCCCTCGCTATCATCATCTCTCCACTGCCCTATTGCTGGCCGGGGCTACCTGCCCCCTCCCCGTTCCCGCAAGACCCTGGCTCTCCTCCAGCTCTGCTCTCACCTCCCTGCACTGTGGCGGCCCCTTGACACTCCGTCTTCTCCAGGAAACTGGGTTGCTCTGTATCGCGAGTCCTAGCACAGTGCCTGGGCATTTATAAGAAACATATCTGGCTGGTTCCTAGCACAGAACTTCTAAAACCTTGGACTTTCCTGAGATAGGAGGATCTTTTATTATTCATAACAAGCCCCTTTCAACCATACCTGATTGAAATGAAATATTATGCTAATAAGGTGACTCTTTTTGGGTCCCTAACTAGTTGCAGGATGGGGGCTGGCTGCCAGAGGAACCAGACTGCAGGGAGGGGAGAGAGGCTGGAGATGGAGCTAATCACGACTGACAATGATTCAATCAATCATGCCTACATAATGAAGCCTCCATAAAAACTCCCAAAAAATGGGGGTCAAGAAGCTTCAGAGTTGAGCACATGGTGGTGCTGGGAGGGTGGTGCTTTGCTGCCTGGGGAGGGTATGGAAGCCTCGTACCCCTCCCTGGGTTGTGTCCTTTGTAGCAAATCAGTAATCTAGGAGGTAAAGTGTTTTCCTGACTTCTGTGAGCTACTCTAGCAACTTGTCACATCAGAGGAGGGGGTTGTGGGAACCCCCAGTTTATAGCTGGTTGGTCAGAAGTGGAGGTGACAACCTGGGACTTGAGACTGGCGTCTGCAGTGGGGGCAGGCCCCTAGCCTGTGGGGTCTGAGCTAACTCGGGGCAGTTAGTGTCAGAATGGGGTTGACTTGTAGGACACTCAGTTGGTCTGGAGAGTTGGAGAACTGCCTGTTGGTGTGGAAAACCCACACATTTGGTGTCAGAAGGGTTGTGAGCAAAACCAGCTATGATGCCCTTAGAAAATTCTGGAGAGTCACATGGCCTCCAGATGAGAACTATGTGCGCTGTGCTACTGTACTGTGTTGCTGGCGGGGAGGGGGGTGCTGCACAAAGATGGGGCGAAGAGCAGAGAGGAGAGGGAGGGAAGGAAAGAGTGGGCTGTAAGTCTCCGCTTGGGAAGCATTCTCAGTGCAGCTAAGCATGTGGCTTGTTTCCTTCCTGACCTCGGACCTCTCCCATCACCCATTTTATAGTTAATTGTGTACTGTCCTAATGGCCTCTCTTGCCTACATTTATTTGCATTTGCAGTAAACTTTGTGTAATTTGCTAATTTGCCTCCAGACCCTTAGCCCCTGAAGGGAAGCTGCCTTAGGCTTTATGTGGCAAGTGGCACACACAAAGTCGGTGGTGAGTACATATTGGCTTCTTGGTTAATTTAACTAGAGTTACAGTAAATGAAATAGAAGTGAAAGCCTCACAAGCAGCCTCTGACTCTCGTTTCCGTGACTAATGTCTGATTGTAGTGGAGTGCACCCCAAAGGAGCATTACTCCTCGGCGAGAGAGGTGGCCGTTGTCTGGTTAACGTGTGGATTATATGAAAGGCTGCCAGTAACCTCAGGGTCCGGAAGCCTGCTGGACTGCATTTCACCCCCCATTGCTCAAGCTTGCTTGGCCGTGAACATCCATCTTTCTGCTCAGACCTCATATCACTTTGGGTGCAGTTAGGAGACAGAAGCCACACAATACCCAGCAATGTCTGGTTTCATGTAAAGAATTACTAAGCAATAGGGAAGCAGCTATAAAGATGTAAAGAGATCTCCAAAGGTGCCCCAGGGCTGAGGGGACGTGCCCAGGGAGGGACAAACTTGGGAGGGATCCCCTCCCCAGGCCTGGGGTTCAAACCTCATCAGAGGAGGCCTGGTTGCAGCTGCTGGGTGGACAACAAGTTCGAGGGGCTGCCCGGGCCTGAGCTGGGCCACAGCCTCTGGGCAGAGGAGGGGGTTCCCAGGGCACAGGACAGCCAAGGCTGATGGGCAGGCGAGGGGAAGGCGGGACACCCCCGTCCCCGTGAGGCCTCCTGATGCAGACTACGCACCCCAGGGTGTGCGGTGCCCTGTAAGCTGGCAGGCTCCGATGCCCCATGCCCCACATGCCTGCCGGACAAGGACAGCACCCAGGCCAGGCCAGGTGCCACCGGCCGGTGAGAGGGCTTCTGTGGACTCTGAGCTGCACAGGGCCCGAGGGACTCACCCAAACACCATGCTGAGAGAATGGACAAACTTTGGCCTGGCTTCCGCTGGCACCGGTCCATGACCTTAAAGGTGACCGCAGCCCCAGGCTGTCTTTGCTTAGGAAAGCACAGTGCTGTGTACGTTGTCTCACAGTATACACGCGGTGTACAATCAATCCACCTTGCCAAACTACTTTCCCCACCTACCCCTTTCTGGAATCTTCCACTTCCACATCACCCCTGGTCCCTTTTCGTCCCTGATTTGTTCTCCCTTTAGAAACCTCAGTCTCTTTTGTATCCCTTGGAGTGGAGTGCGGTCCCCACCAGAGGCTCCCTTCCCCTCCTGCAGGTGTCTGAATACACTCTGTCTTCACCTTAACAGGCCTCCAGTGCTGTTTTTGCTTCAGCACTGAGTCTCAGCTCTGGGTAACAGCAGAACACTAGCCGGGGGCTTAAACAGCATTTGTTTTATACCTCACAGTTCTGGAGGCTGGAAGTCCTAGATCAAGGTGGGGCAGACTCCTGTCTGATTGGCTGCCTTCCTGCCGTGCCTTCACAGGGCAGAGAGGGCGTGGTGTCTTTCCTCTGATAAGAACACTAATGCCAACCTAATACTTCCCAAAGGTCCCACTTACAAATACCATTCCATTAGGGATGAGAACACCCGCATGGGGGGTGGGGGTACTCACACATTCAGCCCAAGGAACACTGCCAGTGCCCCGGCCCCTCCCTGCCAGCTGCTAGCTAGCCTGGCCTCTGTCCTGGATGCTTTCCTCCATCACAGGCACAATGCACATGCCGCACCCCCTGCCCCCAGTTCTCTCTGGGCACTGCCCGCCGGCCTTGGATCTCCTGGGCCCTGAGAAACCGCTCCTGCTGCCTGGAGACTGTGGCCCAACTCAGGGCAGCCCAGGGAACTCCTCCACCCAGCATCTGCAGCCAGGCCTCCTCCGACTCCTCCTGAGCTCCGGCCCTGGGGAGGGGGCTCCTTCCAAGTTTGTCCTTCCCTGGGCACCCCCCTTCAGCCCCAGGATATGCTTCCGAGTTCTCTTCACATCTTCACTTTATAGATTCTTCCTTATCGTAATGTAGAAGTCCTTCACATGAAACCGCCACGGTTCGAATGACAGGGCAGTTCGTGCCCCGCCTCATTTATGAGGGGGTGTTGTGGTAGGAAGCCAAGGAGACACGTTTTTGTTGAGGCTTCAAGAATGTAGAAGAATCACATGGTGCGTGTGTGAGGGTGAAACAACGTAACAATGTACCTCCCGCCTGGCCACCCCGCTCCCACTGTCCACCCAGTGCTATGGAGCAGCTTGTTGATCACAGTCATGGAGGCGCATTAGTTTATAGTAGGGTATCCGGGTAACCTTTACAGAGAAAAGTTAAAATATAACTAGCATCCTGGCCACACCCATAGTGACCTAATAGCTCCCACTGCAACGTTTCCTGGGTGCTGACTCCCCCTCATCCTTGCAGTGAATGTATAAAAGGCACGGCCCTGCTGCGCTCGGGGCTCAGCCTTTGGACAAGAATCCGCTGACAGTGGCGGCACTGATAAACTCTGCTTCTTGCCAAACGTCTTGATGTCCCTACCCCGTGTATGTAGTTCCCGCGGTTCGTGCAGCAGTATTACCGTAGGGGCAGCGTAGAACATGGGGGTACAGAGGGCGGGCAGCAGGCAGTTCAGTGACCCATGCAGAGCACTTCGTGCCTGGTACATACCTGATCCTTAATTCTAACTTTCATTATTTTTAAATGAGTACTGTTTTGTTTGTTTGTTTATCACATCTGTAGGAGGCAGGGAAAAGGGAGATAGCTCCTGCAGGAAATGATGTCTGCGCTGGTTTGAGGACCACAGATGTCCTGGGCATATGGGTGGGGAGGGAGCTGCCAGGACCAGGCCCGGAAGCTTGCCCACCCCCATGGTTGTTCTGGGGACTGAAATGAGATAGAAAGGTAAATGGACTTTGTAAACACAGAGAGAGATCGTAAACGATCATAATCCCACTGCCTTTCCTTGTGGAAGCAGACCTTCAGAACAACCAAACGCTTTGTTCAAATTCCATGCTCCTTGTGTTTTGTCTGAGGACTGGGCATTTCCATCAGAAAAAGTGCTGCGTGAACATCATTGGGACCTACTGTCTCAAGTGAAATAGCCCCTAATGTGAGTAACTAAGCTGACACACCAGTGTGTGCACCATTTATGCATCCAGCAAATGTTTATTGTGTGGTTTTTCCAAGGAATGGGTAGAGCTTGATAAGATGCTGTCCCTATTCTTAAAATAATACTCTCATGGGTCAGTGGGGGAAACAGACTGAAAACCCATATTTACAGTGTGGTGTGATCAGTGCTAATAGAGGACCTAGTCCAGGAGCCTCCTGCTCGCACCCACCTCCAGCCTTCCCTCTTCCCTGCACCCCCTCTACGGAGCTCTGGTCAAACCTGATAGAGGCCTCCCCAGGACTTTGGTTACTTCTTGATAGCTGAGCTGAAACTGACTGAACACTGAACTTGAATCAGCCTAAAGCGCTTCTAGGTCCCCAGCATCCCATGTCTGCCTGCTGCTTTATTCCCACCAGCGTCCAGCTGGATCCATCACTGAAACCACTCACCTCGAGCATTTATTTCATGACTTTCATAACCTTGTAGATCAGGGCCGGTGGGAGCAGTGGTGGGCAAGTCATTGGAAAGATATTCCTCCCTGTGTCCTGCCATCCTGCAGGGTCCCTAAACCAATCCTCTTCCCTCTTGCTTTTCTTCTTCACTAGAGAAGCAAATTCTCCGTGTCTCCTGTTGAACAGTTCCACCCACATTCAT
Organism: Smutsia gigantea; assembly: GCA_032199065.1. Taxonomy (NCBI): domain Eukaryota; kingdom Metazoa; phylum Chordata; class Mammalia; order Pholidota; family Manidae; genus Smutsia; species Smutsia gigantea. Next base: position 144 of record JAVSCE010010725.1, on the reverse strand, counting down.
GAGCCCTTGGGGGTCTCACTTCCTGTACCAAACCCTTGGCAAACGAATGCAGTTCCCATCCTTGGAGAGATTCTGTTAAATAAAAATTTCTCTTTGATCCACCTGAGTGTTTGCACTCCACCCTGGAGGAACAGCCAGTCACAC
>JAVSCE010010724.1:0-117435 GCA_032199065.1 Smutsia gigantea | reverse complement strand
AAATAACTCACAATAATGGATTTACCAGTCCTCTTAGAAGAAAAAATTACTAGAAAATTATTATTAACATAGAAAGTCATCCTTTTTATCTTGCTCAGACTTTCAGTTTGTGGAATTCCAAAAAGTGGCAACAGTAGTTAGCACTGTACATGTGATACCTTCTCTGCACTTGATAATAGTTTTTTAATTTAAAAAATGAGATAAAGGTTTTTTAAATTGTCTTTAAATAAAAAGGTAAAAGGTTTTCACAGCTCAGAAATGAAAGCAACTTTGAACCAGGAGTAAAGTATAATTGTTTCCAATCTTCAAATTCAGTCTAGACGATCTTTTCTGACCTTACTAAATGTTGTCGACTTTCTCAACAATATGTGAAACCCATGCATCTACTAACTTAGTTGTATACTACCAACTAATAACATCTGTTCTCAAGACTGGGCCTAAATGAGTCCTCAGCACATAGCCCCTCCAACTTCAGTACCACATCACATACCATACTGGCACAAAAAAGAACTTCCTTTTATATCCACTATCGGTTACTTCTCTGGCTCTGATACTACCTGGAACTAAGCTAGCCAAATCAAGAGACTCTTGATGAGAATTCTTCACCCCTTTCCTCTCTCCATAAAAATTCAGCTAGTTATGAAAAGGAGGGGAAAAAATCTAACTGATAGAGCCAGATTCAGACATCTCTACAAAGTAATGAGTGAAAGGAAATATTCTCCTTCCCCTGCTTATTAAGGATTCATATATTTGATTTTCAGTGATATAAAATGACACAATTTACACCTACACTTAATTGAAAGCATGCCGATCTTAAATTCCTTTTCTCTTTTGCGAATTTTCAAAATCCTTGAGAAACCTCAGTTCTCTTTCTTCCAGTCACATATTCAATTCCTGCAAAGCTGTTCCTCTGGATGAGAAAAAGCCTCTGAGGAGAAAATTTGTTTTCCTAACATCTCTAATTGGGGACAAAATATTTTGTTAACTTAAATATGTTTTTCTATTTGCCTCAAAATAACCATAAAATCTTATGTTTGGTTGCTTCCAGACTTCATTTAGTTGTAGCTAATTCACACTTTCATAATGATATTGCTCTCCTCTTTAGAACTTCCTATTCTTGTACATCTTTTGTTAATTACACTTTAAGGGGTTGAACGCTAATGTGGATGGACTGCGTTTATCCCTGAAGGACCATGTATAATCTTGAGTCATGTCAGGTTGAATTCTGAAGGAGGGAACCAAGACAGACAAAATATTTTGCTCACATAATATCATATAAACGCAAAGTATATATTAATTTAAAAGTAGGATGGGACACTACTTTGATAAAGCATTTAGAGTCTGTGTGTGTGTGTGTGTGTGTGTGTACTTTCTTGCCATTAAAAAATTCGGTCCTCAGGTTGATAACATTTGTATGTCAGAATTTACAGACCAAATTGTCATCCCACCTGATGCATGACTGAACAATGTTTTCATGTCAAATGGTAAAGCACAATCACTTGTTCAAAATGCCTTAGGTGTAATTCTTTTCCTCAGTCATCATGACTACAGCTGAGGCAAATTTAAGAATAATTTGCCCTATTAGACAATAAGTGTATACAATATTGAGATATGAATTGCAAATGTCAAAACAGAATGAAGCAAATGTATTATTTTCATTTGAGGACTATACCCCTAAAATGTGGTGCACCTAAAAGATGGTACATCTTAAAATACATTATTATCTATCCACAAACTTCATTAACCAGAGACAAAACTGCTTTAGGAAGCGAAGCAGTGGAGAGTGAGGCAAACACCCATAAACAAACCAAATTACCTTCTTTAAGGACATATCCGAGACTTACGGGGTCTAGTGCGGCACTAGTGAGCAGTCAGCCTGTAAAAACTGCAATATCAGCCTTGTGCCTCAGTTTCCTCATAAGATGGAGATAATAAAATTACATGTATCTCAGACAGTCATAAACATGATTACAATGAGATAATCTATGAAAAACGCTCAGAAGAGAGCCTGGCGCGTAGTAAATGTTGTAAGTGTTTGCTATTATTATTCTGCCACTAACCCTGAGTTAAGTATAATGTGAACCTTGTAAGGGTAGCCCCAGGGGCCTCTGTGGAGAACAGGACTGTGATCCAGCAGCAGGGCAGTGAGAGAGCAAGATTCCAGGACCATACAATACACAATTACTTCATTGCTTTGTGCCACATGATGGAAGCTTCCAGCTTCCTGGTAAGTTTAGAATATTTGTGATGCTAGTGGTGGATGTTAGGTAGGGAAAACAGAGAAAGAAGGTGGTGGGAGGCAAACTGAGTTTTGTAAACCCAGTCTCATATGAACCCTATGTTAACTAAACTCTTGTTAAAATTAAGTCTTCACAATTTTCCTCTTGCATGCAGTTTTCCCTTTTATTTTATTTCCGCATCATATGTAAATTTTAAAGAACAACATGTGGGTTTGATCACTTTCATGTTCTATTGAACATAGGTCATATAACAAGATATACAAGTGCCAAGATGGATTCATGGGGCACTTACTGACCCCTTCAAAACAATTAAAAAGAAGGCACATGGCCTTCATGGGCCAACAAGTCAATACTACTTTTCTTTTTTGAGATTGCTGAAACTCCCAGTGGAAGTTATTAACGATGAATATTTTTGCATCTGATTGAGCTGTAAATTGTAAATGCCTCTCCAAATCCCTACTGCTTTCCCACATTTACCTCCTCTGAGCATTATATCTAAAAGATCCAACTAGAACAAAGTCTGTGAGCGTTATTAGTAACACTGTGCTTGCTAGAAAAATAAAGCAGTGTAATTTTAATCCACAATCCATAGCTAAGTATGTCTAAGATGCTTAGCATTATTGCAATTAGCATTTACTCAAGATTATGAAATCTTTCTAGCCCTTCCTTCCTTCCTCCCTCCCTCCCCCCTTCCTTCCTTCCTTCAGAAATAGCTTCTATGGGAATAGGTAGGATTAACATACTCTTTTTAAATAAACTTTTTATTTTAGAATAGTTTTAGATTTACAGAATTATTGCAAACCCAGTTTCCCCTATTATCAATATTTTACATTAGTATGGTGCATTTGTCACAATAATGAAACAATATAGATACATTATAATTAAAGTCCTTGCTTTATTCAGAGTATCTTAGCTGTTCACTAGTGTCCTTTTCCTATTCCAGGATCCACCCAGGATGCTACATTACACTTATTTATCATGTCTCCTTAGGCTCCCATTGGCTGTGACAATTTCTCAGACTTTCCTTGTTTTCCAGGACCTTGACAGTTGTGAGGAGGTCTGGTCAGATATTTCATACAATGCCCATCAAATGGGATTTGCCTGATGTTTTGTTCCTGATTAGACTGGGGTTATGGGTTTTGAAAAGGAAGACCACAGAGGGGAAAAACCATTCTCATCACATCATATCAAGGGTCCATACTATCAACATGACTGATCACTGTTAATGTTGACCTTATCATCTGGATGAGGCAATGTTTGTCAGGCTTCTCCGCTCTAAAGCTACTCTTTTACTCCTCCCTCTCCATACGGTACTCTTTGGAAGCAAGTCACTAAACTAGGTACAGCCGATACTCAAGAACTGAAGAGTTAAGCACCACCTCCATGAAGGGGAGTATCTACATAAACTATTTGGAATTCTTTTGTATAGGAACTTTGCCTATTCTCCCCTATTGTTTATTCATTTATTTATATCACTATGCACTTATGGATGCTTATTTTATACTTTGGGTTATAATTCAATACTACTTCATTTATTTTGTTGCTCAAAATACCCTTTGGCCATTAATAATTCTTTCTGTCAGCTAGCTCCTGTATCCCTTTGACATATGCCAGTCATTATGGTTTGTTTGTTTGTTCTTCCTTACTTAGTGTACTGTGAGATACTCCAGATTCATCTTGTATATCTCTTGCCCCCCTCCCAAAATCTGCCATTTCTCCAAAGGGTCTTGGCTCCTTTTATTGGAGAAGAGTATTAGAAACCAAGATCTGGGTGCTAAGTATCCTCATTGCTACTGGGTATCATTGCTTCTAGGCCCTCTCAGTTGACAGAGCAAGATGATATGTGTGTGTATACCAACCTGTGTATATATACATATCCATAAACATTTCTGCATGTAATTATATCTGTATTACATTGATCATGAGTTCCTACTGATATCTCCAACTCTAATCATTACCATATGGATCATTCTACATCTTCCCCTTGCTTATCTATAACCTCTTACTCCTACAGTAAGAATCCTGACTCCCACTACCCACCATCCATTATACTCAGTTATGTAATTCCAGTGTACATGCATTCATGCATGTACAGCAGTTTCAGAATTGTGACCTCATGCCCCCATGGGAAAAAACTTTATTCATTGGAGTAGTGCTTATGTACAGTTCCTCTTGCCTTTAGTCTCATGAACTCTACTCACTTCCAAAATTACTGAGGTCAACACCTTATGCCTCCACTCACTTCAGTGAAGTTGTTGCATACATTTGTAATACAATTAAACTGTTTTGTCACATTCTGCATTCCACTCTGGGATACCCCCAACTTTCTAAATTATTTTTAAAATTTGACTTATATTAAGATTCACTCTTTGTATTTTAAAATTCGAAGGAGTTTGACAAATACTTAATGTCTTGTATTAACTATTACAGAATCATGCACAATGGATTTACTGATCTAAACAATCGCCCATGCTTCACCTATACAGCCCTCCCCCAACACCACAACCCTCCAGCAATCACTGATCTTTTTACTGTCTTTATTGCTTTTCCTTTTCCAAAGCATAATATAATTGAAATCATACAATATGTAACCTTTTCTGACTGACTTCTTTCACTTAACAATTTGTATTTAAAATTCATCCATGTCTTTTTATGGTTTGATAATTCATTTTGTTTTATCACTGAATAATAGTTTCTTATATAAATGTGTCATAGTTTGTTTATGCATTCACCTATTGAAAGACGTCTTGGTTGCTTCCAGTTTGGGTAATTATGAGTGAAGATGCCATAAGCACCGACATGCAAGTTTTTGTGTAACACAAGTTTTCAAATATGTTGGCTAAATACCTAGTAGTACAATTACTGATCACATGGAAATACTAAGTTTACTTCTGTAAGAAACTGCCAAACTGTCTTCCAATGAGACTGTACCATTTTACAGCCCCATGAGCAATGAATGAAAGTTCCTGTTGCTTTTGCATCCTGGCCATAAATTAGTTTTGTCAGTTTTTGGATTTTAGCCTTTCTAATAGATATGTGGTTGCATTCCATTGTTGTTTTAATTGGCAATTCCCTAATGGCAAATGATGCTGAGTGTCTTTTTATATGCTTATTTGCCTTTTGGATGAGGTGTCCATTCAGATCTTCTGCCCATTTTGAAATTGGATTGTTCCTTTCCACATTTTTGAGTTTTCTTAGTTCTTTATATATTTTGAATATACACCCTTTTTCATATATGTGCTTTGTAAATATCTTCCCCTGTATGTGGCTTGCCTTTTCATTCTTTTAACATTGCCATTTGCAGAGCATAAAATTTTAATTTTAATAAAATCCAACATAAATTTTTTCTTTATTGTTGCATTTAAAAGCTCATTATCAAACCCAAAGTTATAATGGATTTTCCCTTATGCTTTCTTTAAGAAATTTTATAACTTTGCATATTGCATTTAGATCTGTGATACATTTTGAGTTATCTTTTGTGTAAAATCCATATATATGCTCATTTTTTTTGCATATGGATGTCCACTTGCTCCAGTGCCATTTGTTGAAAAGACTATCCTTTCTCCTTTGAATTGTGTTTGCTCCATTGTCAAAGATAAATTGACTATATTTGTGTGGGTCCATTTATGGTCTCTCTAGTCTGTTACATTTATCTGTCTCTATTCTTTTGCCAATATGATACTGTCTTGATTACTTACGACTTGTAATAAGTCTTAAGTAGGGTACTATGAGTTTTCCAACTTTGTTCTTCCTTTTCAGTGTTGCGCTGGCTATTGCTGGTTATCTGTCTTTCCACGCAAACTTTAGAATTAGTTTGTTGATATCTGTAAAACAGCTTGCTGGGGTTGTATTGGGACCATGTTAAATCTATACATCAAGATGCAAAGTATTCACATCTTAATAACTGAGTCTTCTAATCCATGAATATGAGCGATTTCTCTGTTTATTTAGATCATCTTTGATTTTTTTTGACTTTTTTTATTTTGGTATCATTAATCTACAATTACATGAGCAACATTATGTTTATAGAATCCCCCCATCATCAAGTCTCCACCACATATCCCATTACAATCACTGTCCATCAGCGTAGTAAGGTGCTATAGAATCACTACTTATCTTCTCTGTGTTGTACAGCCCTCCACATGCACCACCCCGGCTACATTATGTCTGCTAATCATAATGCCCCTTTTTTCCCCTTTTCCCTCCCTTCCCACCCATCCTCCCAAGTTCCTTTCCATTTGGTAACTTTAGTCCATTCTTAGGTTCTGTGAGTCTGCTGCTGTTTTGTTCCTTCAGTTTTTTTCTTTGTTCTTATAATCCACAGATGAGTGAAATCATTTGATATTTGCCTTTTTCCGCCTGTCTTATTTCACTGAGCATAATACCCTGTAGATCCATCCATGTTGTTGCAAATGGTAGGATTTGTTTTCTTCTTATGGCTGAATAATATTCCATTGTGTATATGTACCACTTCTTCTTTATCCATTCATCTACTGATGGACACTTAGGTTGCTTCCATTTCTTGGCTATTGTAGATAGTGCTGTGATAAACATAGGGGTGCATATGTCTTTTTCAAACTGGGCTGCTGCAGTCTTAGGGTAAATTCCTAGGAGTGGAATTCCTGGGTCAAATGGTATTTCTATTTTGAGTTTTTTGAGGAACCTCCATACTGCTTTCCACAATGGTTGAACTAATCTACATTCCCACCAGCAGTGTAGGAGGGCTCCCCTTTCTCCACATCCTTGCCAACATTTTTCTTATTTGTGTTTTGGATGGTGGACATCCTAATTGGTGTGAGGTGATATCTCACTGTGGTTTTAATTTGCATTTCTCTGATGATTAGAGATGTGGAGCATCTTTTCATGTGCCTGTTGGCCATCTGACTTTCTTCTTTGCAGAAGTGTCTGTTCAGATCCTCTGCCCATTTTTGAATTGGATTATTTGCTTTTTGTTTGTTGAGGTGCGTGAGCTCTTTATATATTTTGGATGTCAACCCTTTATCAGATATGTCATTTATGAATATATTCTCCCATACTGTAGGATGCCTTTTTCTTCTATTGATGGTGTCCTTTGCTGTACAGAAGATTTTTAGTTTGCTATAGTACCACTTCTTCATTTTTACTTTTGTTTCCCTTGCCCGGGGAGATGTGATCATGAAGAAGTTGCTCATGTTTATGTCCAAGAGATTTTTATCTATGTTTTTTTCTAAGAGTTTTATGGTTTCATGACTTACATTCAGGTCTTTGATCCATTTCGAGTTTACTTTTTTGTATGGGGTTAGATAAAGATCCAGTTTCATTATCTTACATGTAGCTGTCCAGTTTTGCCAACACCAGCTGTTGAAGAGGCTGTCATTTCCCCATTGCATATCCATGGCTCCTTTATTATATATTAATTGACCATGTATGTTTGGGATAATATCTGGACTTTCTATTCTGTTCCACTGGTCTTTGCCAGTACCAAATTGTCTTTATTACTGTGGCTTTGTACTTGAGCTTGAAGTTGGAAAATGAGATCCCCCCCTGCTTTATTCTTCCTTCTCAGGATTGCTTTGACTATTCGGGGTCTTTTGTGGGTCCACATGAATTTTAGAACTATTTGTTTTGGTTTGTTGAAGAATGCTGTTGGTATTTTGATACGGATTGCATTGAATCTGTAGATTGCTTTAGGGAGGATGGCCATTTTGACAATACTAATTCTTCCTAGCCAAGAGCATGGGACAAGTGTCCATTTTTACTGTCCTCTTTAATTTCTGTTAAGAGTGTCTTGTAGTTTTCAGCGTATAGGTCTTTCACTTCCTTCGTTAGGTTTATTCCTAGGTATTTTATTCTTTTTGATACAATTGTGAACAAAACTGTTTTCCTGATTTCTCTTTCTGCTAGTTCATCATTAGTGTATAGGAAAGCAACAGATTTCTGTGTATTAATTTTGTATCCTGCAACTTTGCTGAATTCAGATATTATATCTAGTAGTTTTGGAATGGAGTGTTTAGGGTTTTTTCATACAATATCATGTCATCTGCAAATAGTGACAGTTTGACTTCTTCTTTACCAATCTGGATGCCTTGTATTTCTTTGCTTTGTCTGAATGCTGTGGCTAGGACCTCCAGTACCATGTTGAATAACAGTGGGGAGAGCGGGCATCCGTGTCTTGTTCCCGATCTTAGGTGAAAAGCTTTCAGCTTCTCGCTGTTAAGTATGATGTTAGCTGTGGGTTTGTCATATATGACCTTTATTATGTTAAGGTACTTGCCCTCTGTACCCATTTTGTTAAGAGTTTTTATCATGAATGGATGTTGAATTTTGTCAAATGCTTTTTCAGCATCTATGGAGATGATCATGTGGTTTTTGTTCTTCTTTTTGTTGATGTGGTAGATGATGTTAATGGATTTTTGAATGTTGTACCATCCTTGCATCCCTGAGATGAATCCCACTTGATCATGGTGTATGATCCTCTTGATGTAATTTTGAATTCGGTGCTAATATTTTGTTGAGTCTTTTTCCATCTATGTTCATCAGGGATATTGGTCTGTAATTTTCTTTTTCTGTGGGGTCTTTGCCTGGTTTTGGTATTAGAGTGATGCTGGCTTCATAGAATGAGTTTGGAAGTATTCCCTCCTCTTCTATTTTTTGTAAACTTTAAGGTGAATGGGTATTATGTCTTCTCTATATGTCTCATAAAATTCAATGGTGAATTCATCTGGCCCAGGGGTTTTGTTGTTGGGTAGTTTTTTGATTACTGATTCAATTTTGTTGCTAGTAATTGTTCTGTTTAGATTTTCTGTTTATTCCTTGGTTAGTCTTGGACGGTTGAATTTTTCTAAGAAGTACATTTCTTCTATGTTTTCCAGCTTGTTAGCATATAGATTTTTATAGTATTCTCTAATAATTCTTTGCATTTCTGGGGGGTACATTGTGATTTTTCCTTTCTCATTTCTGATTCTGTTTATGTATGTAGAATCTCTTTTTCTCTTAATAAGTCTGGCTATGGGTTTATTTGTTTTGTTTATTTTCTCAAAGAACCAGCTCTTGGTTTCATTGATTTTTTTCCATTGTTTTATTCTTCTCAATTTTATTTATTTCTTCTCTGATCTTTAGTATGTCCCTCCTTCTGGTGACTTTGGGCCTCATTTGTTCTTCTTTTTCCAATTTCAGTAATTGTGTCTTTAGACTATTCATTTGGGAATGTTCTTCCTTCTTTAAATAGCCCTGGATTGCAATATACTTTCCTCTTAGAACTGCCTTTGCTGCGTCCCACAGAAGTTGTGGCTTTGTGTTGTTGTTGTCATTAGTCTCCATATATTCTTTGATTTCTGTTTTGATTTGGTCGTTAACCCATTGATTAATTAGGAGAGTGTTGTTAAGTCTCCATGTTTTTGTGAGCCTTTTTGATTTCTTTCTAAAATTTATTTCTAGTTTTATACCTTGGTGATCTGAGAAGTTGGTTGGTAGGATTTCAATATTTTTGAAATTCCTGAGGTTCTTTTTGTGGCCTAGTATGTGGTCTATTCTGGAAAATGTTCCATGTGCACTTGAGAAGAATGTGTATCCTGTTGCTTTTTGGTGTAGAGTTCTGTAGATGTCTGTTAGGTCCATCTGTTCTAGTGTGTTGTTCAGTGCCTCTGTGTCTTTACTTATTCTCTGTCTGGTTGATCTGTCCTTTGGAGTGAGTGGTGTGTCGAAGTCTCCTAAAATGAATGCATTGCTGTCTATTTCCTCCTTTAATTCTGTTAGTATTTGTTTCACATATGCTGGCGCTCCTGTATTGGGTGCATATATATTTATAATGGTATATCTTCTTGTTGGACTGACCCTTTTATCATTATATAATGGCCTTTATCTCTTGCTACTTTCTTTGTTTTGAAGTCTATTTTGTCTGATACAAGTACTGCAGCACATGCTTTTTTCTCCCTGTTGTTTGCATGAAGTATCTTTTTCCATCCCTTCACTTTTAGTCTGTCTATATCTTTGGGTTTGAGGTGAGTCTCTTGTAAGCAGCATATAGATGGGTCTTGCTTTCTTCATCCATTCTATTACTCTGTGTCTTTTGATTGGGGCATTCAGTCCATTTACATTTAGGGCGATTATCAATAGATATGTACTTATTGCCATTGCAGGCTTTGGATTCATGGTTACCAAAGGTTCAAGGGTAGCTTCTTTACTATCTATCCATCCAACTATCTCCCTTATTAACCTATTATAAGCACAGTCAATGATTCTTTATTTCTCTCCCTTCTTATTCTTCCACCTCCATTCTTTATATGTTAGGTGTTTTATTCTGTACTCTTTTGTGTTTCCTTTGACTGCTTTTGTGGTAGTTGATTTTATTTTTTGCCTTTAGTTAGTATTTGGATGGTCTGCTTTCTTTGCTGTGATTTTATTTTCTCTTGTGACATCTATTTAGCCTTACGAGTGCTTCCATCTAGAGCAGTCCCTTTAAAATATCCTGGAGAGGTGGTTTGTGGGAGGCAAATTCCCTCAACTTTTGCTTATCTGGGAGTTGCTTAATCCCTCCCTGAAATTTAAATGATAATCATGCTATATACAGTATTCTTGGTTCAACGCCCTTCTGTTTCATTGCATTAAATATATCATGCCATTCTCTTCTGGCCTGCAAGGTTTATGTTGAGAAGTCTGATGATAGCCTGATGGTTTTTCCTTTGTAGGTGATCTTTTTCCCTCTTTGGCTTCCTTTAATACTCTGTCCTTGTCTTTGATCTTTGCCATTTTAATTATTATATGTCTTGGTGTTGTCCTCCTTGGGTCCCTGTGTTGGGCTATCTGTAGGCTTCCATGGTCTGAGATACTATTTCCTTCCCCAGCTTGGGGAAGTTTTCAGCAATAATTTCTTCAAAGACACTTTCTATCCCTTTTGCTCTCTCTTCTTCTTCTGGTACCCCTATAATGCGAATATTGTTTGGTTTGGATTAGTCACACAGTTCTCTTAATATTCTTTCATTCACAGAGATCCTTTTATCTCTCTCTGCCTCAGCTTCTCTGTACTCCTGTTCTCTGTTTTCTATTGCATTAACAGCCTCTTGCACCTTGTCTATTCTGCTCTTAAGCCCATCTATTGATTGTTTCATTTCTACTATCTCCCTCCGGACTTCATCCCTTAGCGCTTGCATATTTCTCTGTAGGTCCATCAGTATGGTTATGACTTTTATTTTGAATTCTTTTTCAGGAAGATTGGTTAAATCTATCCCACCAGGCCCTCTCTCTGGAGTTGTCTGGGTGACTTTTCACTCGACCAGATTCTTCTGTCTTTTCATGGTGGTAGAAATGGTCACAGGCAGGTGGCATGTGTGTCAGCAGGGAGAACAAAGTCCTTTCCTGTTTTGTGTTCACTTTACCCTTCTCCGCAGCCTGTGCCGGTTACCCGCACACCGGGAGGCAGTCTCTGGGATAATCCCCTGAGCTTCCATGGGCAGGGCCACCCTCAGTCTAGCCTAGAGCACTGCGGGGGGTGGCAGCCACGCCGGGTGCATTCTGCTTCAAGGACAGGCCCCTGCATGCCTTCCAGACCTTGCTCTGGCTTCTGCTGCCCGTCCCAGTTAGCTGCGCTGGGAGGAGTCTCTGTGTGGTAGCTGTGGGTGGGGACACTATCCAGCTGCAATGCAGCTGTGGTGGGTCAGCCTGTCCGTTTGCAGCGCCGTTTGGGGGGGAACGAATGGCAGGCTTCTTATTGCCATGAGGGGCTTCAGAGCTGCTTTACCCGGCAGGCAGTTAGGGGGCCCGAAGTTCCTCAAGATTCTCAGCCGCTGGGCTGAGTGTGCTGGGACAATTTTGTTCAGCTATTGGGCCCTTGTCCCTTTAATACTCTTAAAAAAGCACTCACTTTTCTTTTGTCCCAGGGGAGTTGGCTGTGGGGACCCGCTAGCAGTCTCTTTCTCGGATCCTGCCCTTCCATTTCGCTAATATCCAGTACACCATGCAATGTGTGTGCTCCCAGTGCAGATCACCAGGGCTGGTTATTTAGTGGGCCTGTGCTTCCACCGCCTTCCCACTCTGATTCTTTTCCTCCCACCAGTGAGCTGGGGTGGGGGGAGTGCTTGAGTCCCTCCGGGTCATGGCTTTGTATCTTACCCTCTTTATGAGATGCTGAGTTTTCACAGATGTAGATGTAGCCTGGCTGTTGTACTTTATCTTCTGGTCTTCCTTTTAGGAATAGTTGTATTTGTTGTATTTTCCAAAATATATATGGTTTTGGAAGATTTCCACCGCCCTGCTCACGCCACCATCTTGAGCCCACCTCTCTCCTGTCACATTTTAAAAAGTAAAATGAAACAAGTGAATTTAACTACAGTAATATATTTATTTAATCTAATATTCCCAATTGTTATCACTTCAACATGTAGTCATATAAAAATATTAATGAGGTATTTTGTATTATTCTCTAGTACTAAGTCTTTGAAATATGATCTGTATTTTATACTTATTGCATATCTCAGTCTGAACTAGCCACATATCAAGTGCTCAACAGCGACATGTAGCTAATGGCTACCGTATTGGACAGCATGCGTCTAAGGTCTAATCCAAAGCTGTGGTTACTGTTGAATTTTAATAAAATGTATTTTTTCTTTTCTCAAGATATTAATGATGGAATATAGATTTATTATTTTTAGGAGGAAACATTTTAGCACTCTCCCTTAAGAGAGAATCATATTGACCACCACTATCATAAAATAAGCCTTGGCAATGAAATGATAATATGTGTGATATTATTTCTCATGTAGTAATTTTAAATTAGATGGAATGTCACAAAATTTTCAAAGGATAAATAAACCAGGCTGCAAACTGGTCACTGGAAAATTACCCTTTTCTGTGATAAAGTCCCTGTTAACAGTTTTAGATTGAGTCAGTATGCTCAGAGAATTGTAAAACCAAAGCCATCCACCAGCAAAGTGACTTAACCTTTTTTGCACTTAGCCATGCATTATGAGCATAAACTTACAATGTAGATATCTCACCTGAGGGGGATTGCCACCAAACAAGTTCGCTCTGGATTCAGTAAGACTGAATAACAACAATGGATCATTCGGGGTTTATACCAAACTTTATTCTCATGGTGGCAGGTCAAGTGCTGGAATCACCTCTGCCTCTGGCAAGTTTCCAATCTGTCTCTATCTCTGCCTCTAGGCAGAACACTGGGTGGAGCTCTTTATATAGTAACACCAACAATAATGGCTCATTCCCAACAGGTGTGTAAGCATTGGCCTACACAGTAGGCCAGTTATATCATCAAGTAGATGAGGGTCAGGTGAGGATCCTGGACATAGGAACTTTCATTTTCCCTACAGTTGACTAGTTATCAAATACGACAGAGCAATTAGCTCTGTTGAATATACATATATTGCTGTCTGATGTTGGTTGAATGAGGCTTTTTCTCCTTCATTATCGGCAGCTTTCCTCTTCCAGGCCTGTCTCTATTGGTTCTCAGAAAGCTGAAATATTATGGGACCAATAGGGAGTTAACCAGTGGCTCCAGTGTACTGCTTTGGATTCAGCCAGTGTGGATAAAATGAAAGTTCCTGTGGCCAGGATTCTCACCTGGCACTGGTTGGCTAGCTCACTACACACGTGTGGGCAGTGCATTGCTACTGACTGTATATAAAGCACCCTACCCAGTGCTCTGGGCAACACAGTGGCACAGCTGCAAGGCTGTAGGAGAGAAGAACAGAGGCTGGAGTCATGGCAGCACCAAGAACAGAGGCCCAGAGGATGGCTATGTGGGCAGAGACCCAGAGGACAGCTGTGCAGGCAGAGGCCCAGAAGCAAAGACCAGACTGCTACATGCAGACTCACTCTAAGTGGATGGGATTTTAGTGACTGACCTGCCACCATGGAAGTAAAGTTGGGTATAACGCTTTCACCTCAAGAACATTCTACTGTCATTTCTTTGGTCACACTGAGTCCATAGTGAACTTGCCTGGGGCTGAAAGCCATTGGCAAGATAGCCAGGAAGGCAAAAAATGCAGGCAAGAGTAGCAGGAATCTGTTATTTCTGGCTCAGATGTCCTGCAGCTAACAGATGTCTTAGTATCCCAGAGGTTACCCAAATCTTGGCAGCCATCAGCCAAAATCAGGAATGAGCTCCTAACCTTAAATCTAGAAGACTAGAGCACAGTATAAGTGGTTACTAACTAACAGTCGGCTAGATGGATGAGTCAATGAACAAATGCATGCATGAATGAATGAATAAAAATAAACTTCTGCCTTCTCAGAGAGATCTGCAGTCCTCCTACCTTCCTGAAGGGCAGGCTCCTGGACAAATTCTGAAGTCAGAAGGTTTTGTCTTTAATTTCCTCTCATCTCCTTTCCTTGGTGCCATCATGTCCTCATAAATTCTAGCCTTTGTCCCACTCTCACATCATCTCTGTCTTGCCAGTGGGTTTCAGCCCCAGGCAAGTTCACTATGTATTCAATGTGACCAAAGAAATGACAGTAGAATGTTCTTGGGGTGAAAGGGTTTATACCCAACTTTATTTCCATGGTGGCAGGTCAGTCACTAGAATCCAGTCCACTCAGAGCACGTCTGCATGCAGCCTCTGGCTGCACAGCCATCCTCTGGACCTCTGTCCTCTGCTCTGCTCTCCTGAAACCTTGCAGCTGTGCCACCGTGTCACCCAGAGCACTGGGAAGAGCTCTTTATATAGAGTCAGTAACAACGTATTGCCCACATGTGTGTAGTGAGCTAGCCAACCAGGGCCAGGTAAGAATCCTGGTCACAGGAACCTTCACTTTGTCCACAATCTCCTAATCCCTTGTGATAGGATTATTATCCCCATTTGGCAAATAGAAAAACAGGGGCTCAGAGAGAAACAAGGTGAAGCTCTGAATGCTAATTTTGACTCTGACTTTATCCAGCAAGGGTAATCTTGAACATCTCTCTTCAATTGTGGGACTCATATTAAAGCTTTCTATTCCTACACAGCTTGGCTAACTGCTACCCACCAGCTGTGTGAATTTGGGCAAATTACTTACCCTCTATTAGCCTCAGCTGCCTTATCTGTATGGTCTGCGTAAATACCTGATGGGTTGATTTAACTGATGGGCTGTTATAAAAAAAAGTAAATAGATCAAATGAGGCTCATAAACCACTTAATACAATGCCTAGCATGTAACAAATATTCAGTAAACATTAGCCATTATCATTTTTATTATCTCCCATCTGTCAAATGGTTGCCCTACCTATGCTTAAAAATAATAATACTGAAATAATAAATAACTAACATTTATTGAGCCAGGAAATGTGAAAAGTTATTTGCATATGTTATCACATTTAATTTTTTCATAATAACATCCTCATTTTACAGATGAAGAAACTAAAGCTCAAAAGTGTTAGTAACTTGCCTAAAGTCACAACTGCCAAGTGATAGAGCTAGGATTTGGAAAGAGTATTTTTCTAATTTCAAAGCATGTTCTCTTTCCATTATATTACAAGAACTCTTCTAGTTCCAAAATTGTATGACTTCCAACTACTGTTTGATTTTGAAAAACTTGGTGAGTCAAAATAGTCTGTCAAAGGATTTTTAACATGTGCATGGCTATATGCTAGGTGCTATGAAGGGCACAAAATGAATAGGACATGATCCATAGCCTCCCATATCATCTCATGTCTTGCCAATGGGTTTCAGCCCCAGGCAGGTTCACTATAGATTCAATGTGACCAAAGAAATTGACAGCAAAACTGTTCTTGGGGTGAAAGGGTTATACCCAACTTTATTTCCAGGTGGCAGGTCACTCACTAAAATCCCGTTCACTCAGAGCGAGTCTGTATGCAGAAAGCCGGTCTCTGCCTCTGGACCCCTCTGTCTGTACAACCGTCCTCTGGGCCCCTCTGCACAGCCGTCCTGCACAGCTGTCCTCTGGGCATCTCTGCACAGTCGTCCCGCAAAGCCATCCTCTGGGCCTGTCCTCGGTGCTGCCACCACTCCAGCCTCTGCTCTCCTGCAGCCTTGCATCCCTGCCACCCTGTCATGCCCAGAGCACTGGGTGGAGTTCTTTATATAGAGTTAACGGCCATATATTGCCCACAGGTGTGCAGTGAGCTAATCAGCCAGGGCCAGGTGAGAATCCTGGCCACAGGAACTCTCATTTTATCCACATCTCATTTTGGCCAGTTTTCCTTGGGCCTCTTTTCTGATGGAATTCTAGAATTGAATAGTCATTTCTATAACTCTGTCATCTTTATAAACTGTCAGTTTAGAAAATGTGTTTCTAAAGAACTGCATTTGCTAAGTTAACAGTGCTAACAAAGGCTGATTATCTCATCACAGTAGATTGTCAGCATCTATGCTTAGGCTTTTTAATTAGCTTGAAATTATTATTATTAAGTGACCATTTATGTAACACAATAACAAACCCTTTCAAAAACATTTTCTGCAATCTAAAAGTTAGATGGTATCCAAAAAAAACCCACAACACACCCCCAAAAGCCCACCCGTGTTTAAGGATTTTTTTTAAAAAAAACATTGACATTTATAGGGGATTCTCCCACTTTCCCATCTTTAAAAAGGTCTGTTCTATGGAATACCTGCTGTGATACATGGTGCTTGTTATATAAGTCAATATAAAGTATAGTGTGTGTGGTAGGAAGCTTTTTTTTCATTCTAAATCAATTGAAGTCATTGGCTTATAGCTTAGGGGATAAAAAGTCTGAGAAACCAAGCTAATTGACCCACAAATCCAATACTTTTTGTTTAGGTGGAACACAATTTTAAAAAATCACTTTTTATGCTAACAAATTTACTGCAGTGCTTCCTCTGTATATACCCTAAAACTGAAGAGACACTGGCATAACAAAAAATAATTGGGCAATTTCTATTTAAATTATTCTCATTTCTTATGCTTCTGGTTCTTGTGGTTTTAGGTATCAGAAAATGAAAGTTTTAACATTGTTTTCGCATTGATGAGGACAATAGGCTTTTATGTAGAAACTGCACCTGTCTACTTTCCTGCTCAGAGTAACTCCAAAATTTATATTTGAAGTCAGGACAGAAGGTTTATTAATAAAAAGTGTTTTTCCATATCAGAATCTTTCAAACACCAGGTCTTTCTAACTTTACCAGAACTTCTGCTGTTCACCTCCTCTTCCCATTATAACTTGCCATTCCTCTCTCCACCAGGCAAATAAGTATTTCCCTGTTGCTTAGGTTATTTGAAGCCAAACATTCTCCTTAACAGAAAAGCACTAAATTGTTTGAAGATCAGTTAGGAGAAGGATGACTGAAAGTTTCAGTTAGGGCTGATATTCTGCTCAAACCAATTGTTGATATACTTGTAATATAAAATAAACTGCCTTTGTTAATAGCTGAGGACTCACAAATATTAATAAGCAGGGCTCATGGTCACCACCTCAATTTTCATCAACATTTCCACATCCAATTGTTCTGAGATTGTAAAGTAACATCAAAGTTATGGGGGTAGGGGAGAGAGGGATCTCACTGACCTAATCCTGTGGGCTCTCCTCTGTGGAAAACCAGGCCACCCTTTCCATATCTTCTTAGCTCTCATAGTAATTAATATCTTTGGAGTACAGTGATTTATAGTTCACAGACTAGACCACCCCATAGAGCACCCTACCCTTCGTCCCGGCCCAAACTCTGTCCTTTTCCTACCTTATCCAACATTTTTCTCCATTCTTACTACATTTCTGGGTGACCAGATGGATAACTGGCATCCTATGTAACAGAAGAAGAATTGCAAGATCTTGAAAAGTTGGGTGATTGAGCTGAGTTGGAGCAAATGAAATGCAACAAAAATAAATGTAAGGATCTCCAATCTGGTCTGAATAATCCAACTGGGCAGGCTTTGGGTGGAGGTACCAAGGGTTTGTAAGAATATGTGTAGCCAAAGATGTAGGGGTTAAGAGAAGGAGATGTAGGCATTAAGAGAAGGGGAGGGTCTAGTTTCTTTTCTTTTGCCTCTGATACTGTGGTGCTATTATTACTCTAGATTTATCCTGCTTTTGCAGTAGGTAGGTCTCTGTCTTGCCAATGGGTTTCAGCCCCGGGCAAGTTCACTATGGATTCAGTGAGACCGAGGAATGACAATGAAATGTTCTTGGGGTGAAAGGGTTTATTACCCGGCTTGTTCTCCCAGTGATATCAAGGTCGAGTATTAGAATTACGTCTGCATACAACAGTCTGCATGTCTGTAATCCTTCTTTGTCTCTGCCTCCACCCAGAGCACTGGGCAGATCTCTTTATGTAGTGACTTAGTCAATAATAGCTTATTGCCTATGGGTGTGGAAGCAGTAGCCTAGCAGCAGGCCAGTTACATCATCAAGTAGTTCAGAGTCAGGTAAGGATCCTGGCCATAGGAACTTCAATTTTCCTCACAGTCTCAGTTCCATATCTTAAAGTAGTCAAGATAAGACAGAACAAGTTGAAAACTAAAGTTTACTCCAATCTGGACATCAAGAAACATTAAGTATTTCATTTCTCATGCCTGAATTGAGATTTCATTTTGTGGGTCTCTGTGGATAAAGTGAAGTTTCCTGTGGCTAGGATTCTCACCTGGACCTGGTTGGCTAGCTCACTACACATGTGTGGGCAATATATTGTTATTAACTCTATATAAAGAGCTCTGCCCAGTGCTCTGGGCGACATGGTGGCACAGCTGCTGCATGGCTGCAGAAGGGCAGAGACTGAAGTGGTGGCAGTGCCAAGGACAGAGACTGAGATGGCTGTGGGGGTAGAGAGGCCCAGAGGCAGAGACTGACTTGCTGCATGCAGACTCACCCCAGGAACGTTCCACTGTCATATTTTTTGGTCTCACTGAATCCATAAATGAACTTGTCTGGGGCTGAAACCCATTGGCAAAACAGTCTCATTAAATTATGTGGTTCAAATCATTCATAGCAAATACTAGGGACTCTTTTAGCATATTTTAATGTCGATTTTAATGTCAAGATGTACTTGGCATTAGCTGAAGGACAGGGCAATTTTTCTGTTTTCAGAGAGCTTGGTTGGTTGTAGAGATTTGAGGCTTATTGCTTTTGAACAATGTTAGATTGAGATGCAGCAGTTAGAAATTGTGGGAAAACACTGCCTTTCCCAAATGAGGCAAGTTTCGTGCTTTTTGAAGGACAGCCGTACCTTCTTAGTTTTATGTTTTGTTTTAAATTTCATTTTTCCTACAAACATTGTTGGCTATAAGAAAGATAATTTCTGTGTTTCTTAGGCATATGACATATTTACATATTAAGAGGTTTAAACAACAAGATCGCTATCCATTACTTTTTGGATGGGACCAGGGCTCTCAGAAAGCTATCTTGAGTTAATGTAACCAGAAGCTTTTTATTTCATACCATTTTTCCATAAAAATAGAAGACTCTTTTACCTATGGAAAGGCATTGAGGCTTTTCACAATCATCCTATTGTTGAGGCAGTGGCTTTTGTCCCTTAAGAGTAATGGATTGTTTGTTTCTTGGCATTTTCCAGGAAGAGCAAGGGGATAGCTTAAGATGTAGTGTTTAGAACCCTGTGACCTCCAATTAGAGTGCAAATTTCTTGCCAAGCATTCCCTCAGTTCCGGAGAGTGTTAGCTACCTTCCCAGACAAGAGCAGTTCAGCATCCCCTACCCTAGCAACTGAAGGAAGGCTCAGAGTTTAGAAGCAACGTACATTATCGGAGAAGTAAAGGACATTATCACCTAGCTATGCTTCTATTATATGTAGAAACCTTGGACATCTAATACCCCAGGAAATCAGCAAGACTTTTTTTTTTTTTACCTGTGCTAAATAAACCAACCTGCTGAATGTGGGGAAGTTGCTTGTATTAGAAAACTCAACCCTTAATTTGGCTCTTTTATTTTCCTTCCACAGTAGAGAAACATTTCCAAAATGTGAAGTGGTTCTGATTAGTGGTGAAGTCAAAAAGCCTTCAGCTCCAATTAAAATGTGCTTCAAGTCATTTTGTGTGGTAATGGCTGCAGTATAAAAACAAGTTAAATTCTCTTGATTTTTGATCATGGGTTTGGCTCTTGAATCATTCTTTTCACTACCAAATCCTGGTACAGCTTTCTGGGTTGCCTGTAGAGGAGGTGTTCACGGGCTTCCCGATTAACACCCCGTTAAGCTGCATACCTGTGGTGGAATGATCCTCAGATCATGACATCGGAGCTTTGAATCCCAAGATACCTATATTATTGTCCTGAAAGTCAAACTTAAAATGATATAAAATGATTCCTGTTGTCTTTGCAAAGGCAATTTATTTCTTGTGGAGCAGTCAAGGGTAGATGTATACGTAGGGAAGTCATTGTGAAGCAATTTATTTATTGAGGTATACTCTACATACCATAATATTCACCCATTTTAAATGTACACTTTGATGATTGTTAGTATAGTTAAAGAGTTGTGTAACCATCATAGCAATCCAATTTTGGAGCATTTCCATAACCCTAAAAAGAAACCAGTATCCATTAGCCATCACTCCCCACTCCCACACCCAGCCCTAGGCAACCACCAGTCTACTTTCTGTCCCTATAGATTTGCCTTTTATAGACATTTCATATACATGGAATTGTGCAGTTCTCTGGGCCTATGTATCTGGCTCCTTTCACTTAGCATGTTTTCAAGGTTCATCCATGTCGTAGCATATGTCAGTACTTCATTCCTTTTTAGGACTTGTGTGTAAAATTGTAACATTTCCAGAATATCTCATCTGGCTTTAGTGCATTTGCATATCCTCAGGGGTGGAGAGAAGTTCATCTCCATGTCAATGGGTAATTACTTGGGCAACCTAGGGCATGCCTGAACCTGAGAGGTTAAGGGGAGCAGGCTGACTTGCTTGCTTGCTGGCTTCTTCCACAGCAGAGGAGCGAGATGGCCCGGGACTGCAGTTTCTGAGCAATAAACGGGTTTTAAACTTTATTTCTCCCTTTCACTGATTTCTATTTTTAGAGGTATTTTGCCCTGGGATTTCCTCTCCCCAGACTTACAGGACTAATACCCATTGTATGGGTACACCACAATTTTGTTTATCCACCCATCAGTTTATGGACATGTGGGTTGTTTCCACATATAAGCTATTACGAATAATGCTGATGTAAACATTAACATACAAGACTTTGTGTGGGCATAACAGTTTATATTAAACACCAAAAGCAGATTCAAACAGTTGAGACCCTCATCTTTAGCCAGACCATTATTATTAGTGGAGCTATGGGGGGCTGTGACATTTGCAGAATAAATGGCAGTTATACAGAAGTTCTGGTAGTCAGATGCTAGTTAATATAAAAATGTGTATAAATCCCCAAGGATTTTTTGAAAATGTGGAGTTTTGTGAGAAGTTTTAGGTCATGCCTTTTCCATGTCCATTAGCAACAAGCTTACCTCTTTCCAGTGGCTATAGAGAATGTCAAGGGTTAGAGTAGTTGCTGGTATGAATTGAGAGGACTGGTCTGGGACTTAAGAATTCTGTCAGTCTTTTCTATAACCCTCTTTGTGTCCTGGGAAAATCTTATGACCACACTCCTCAGTTTCCTTGTCTTTAAAATGGGGAGAAATGATTCCCATGCAAATTCCAAGGTGTTGATGAGGTTAAACATTTTCCAGGCATTAAAACACCTCAAATGAAAGGTAATACACTATATAAGCATAAAGAATTTTTGTTGGCAAAGATGAAAGGAAGGTTTAGTCACTATTTTGTTCTTTCTGGAAAACCTAAAAAATAGATAAAACCACAAGGTTTAATTTTGTACATTTGAGCTGGAAAGAATGTGATATTCATTTCCTCAAGGCCGAAAATGTTCATGGTTCCAGTAATGTTAAGCCCTTGGTTGGAGGAAAGTTTTTCTGGGTTCCCAAAAGCTTATCCATCTATATTCTAAAATGAAATTCTTTTACCTTCTCATTGCAACACAGCCACTATTTGATTTAGAGCAGAAAAAGAAAAAAGTTCTATAGAAGGAAATTAATCCAAAAAGCAATTAACCAGCAAGTCCTCATTGAAGGAGACCCAAGGTGTTTCTGGCCTTAAGGAATTTACTTTTCTGATGGAGTTCAAAGAGAATTAACAATACAGAAACTATGCCTTATTTTTATTTTGGTAGTCCATGTCTGTTTCCATTCTAGAGTGGTATCTGGCCTGTTGAAGATAATGTTTTTAAATGGTAAAGTTTTGACTCTCAGAGAGATAAGAAATGAACATACATTAAAGATTTTATTTAACTCATAATGAGAGAACCAGGCAGATGTTATAACCAATTCAAAAGGAATACAAAGAACAGACAAATATATAGATCAGGAATATTCAAATGAATGTGCAAATGGAGGCTAAATGTGGCTTCTTCCACAGTGGCAGAGTGAAGCCAATTAAACCTCTACCAGACAGCTCTCTAGAGTGTTCGGGAAATATTTTTAAAGTTAATGGACAAAATCACACAATAAAGGCTATAAAATTCAGAGGAGGAAATTGATAAAGATCTGCAAGATTTTATGGAAGAGGAGGGCAGGGATTAAGCACTGAAGATATTTGGATAAGGTCAGGGTGTGGGGGAGGAGGGATAGGGCAGAGATAGGAAGTCTGTTGAATGTCCAGGCCAGTTGGAAGTAAAGATTTAGAATGACTCCAGGATAGGGATTAAGAGGTAGGTCATTTATACACAAGGTACCAAAGAGCTGGCTGTGTCCCCAGTTGATTTGTAAGTATAGAATCAGCCCCTGGGAACCCCAAGTTACATAGTATTGTTTGAGGAGTCCTAACCTCTCCCCACAAAATATTTCATAGATTCACCAGACTGCACCAGTGTCTGAACCTTCCCAACTCTGGTCACTCCTCTCGTTGCACAGTATAAAGGCAGCTGTTCAAATGCCAGTGGCATCTTTTTGGAAGATTAAGTTAGATAGTCACACTGGTCATCAACACCTCAGTTCCTTTCAGCTGATCAGTTTCCCCAAAACAGGAAATACTCCACCTAGAGGAAGCCACCAGTCACCTTATATTTTGGCCAGTTTTGTTCTGGGCCACAAGATGCTTTGGGATATGGGGAAAGGATCTTTTTCAAAGCATTCCCCATGCATAGACCTGTAGATGATGGGCAGTACATGATGAGCTTTTGGATAGGGCTCTACCTGACTTGGCTCTAGAAACTTAAAACCTTTTTCTTGAAATCATACCTCTATGAGTCCCTTTAAGTTTCTCTGTCCTTGGGCATATTTTTGTTTTGACTGGCTCTCAGGAAAGGCAAGGAGAAAGCATGAGACCCTGTCTAACCGAAAGAGCTGGCAGAGGCTATCCTGCCAGGGTGGGGTCTCTTTTGCCAATGGCCGTTCAAAAGAGAGAAGGAAATTGGTAGAGGAAAGAGTAACTTCCGGCAGTACTGCTTCTCCCATTTCACTCCTCTTTCTACTCACTTCCAGAGTCTGCATGCTCAGCTCTCTGAGTTGATTCATATGTTTGGTGTACAATTTGGGGGTATACCCTAGATGAATATTAAATTAGTTTACCAATAAGCACTGTGCAGGGCACTGCAGGATGACAAATGGGTGTGAGACTGGTCCCTGCCCTCAGGGTATGTACATGAGGAAGCAAGATACAAACACATGAAGATATCACTAAGAAGCATAACCAAGATTTCCATCAACATTATTGGATGCCTGTATTTCAGAATTCACCAGAGAATTGAATCTTGAATTAAGTTTATTTCAAAAGGTAAAAAAATAATATTTGAGAATGTTTAGTCTTCCTCTAGATCAACAATTCTCAACCTTGGCAGCTTATTAGAATCACTTAAGAGGCTTTTTAAAATAGAGATGCATAAACCCACCTTCACCCCAAAATTCTGCTACAATTGGATTTGTGTGGCCCAGATATTAATATTTTAAACTTCTTTATTGTGAAACAAAACACAAGTTTTAAAAGTTAATAAGGTGAGAATGTAGAGTTTAATAAAGTATTGCTCAATGAACACCAGTGTAACATTATCCAGGTCAAGACATAGAACATTTCACAAACTCAGTAAGTCCCCTCTCCATGACTCCATGAGCCCTCCCAATCACAGAATCTTCCCTCCTCCACAAATAACCACTGTCTTGATTTTTATGGTCATTATTTCCTTGCTTTTCTTTATAGTTTTACTACATATACACATTTACCATAATATTAAATATGAGTTTGATCTCTTTCTGAAATTTATGGAATGGAATGAGATACTTAGCATTCTTTGGTGTCTGGCTCTCTCAGCATTACGTTTGTGAGATTGATCTAATTGTTGCATGTTGGTTTTCTTCATTGCTGTATAGTATTCTATAGCATGAATATTACGCAATTCATCTATCCATTCTAACGTTGGTGAATGTTTGCTGCATTATTTCCAGTTTGGAGCTTTTACTAACATCCTTATGCATGTCTTTTGATGTCCTTATATATGTATTTTTGATGGATTTATACTCAGGAGTACTACTGTTGAGTAATCAGTTTATACGTTCAATTTTAATAAATACTCCTAAACAGTTTTCCAAAGTTTTTGTACCAATTTATAGTCCCACCAGCACTAAAAGTTACTTCTGTTCCACATTCTCACTAATATTTGGTACTGTCAACCTTTCCTACTTTTAGGCATTCTGGGGGGCTAAATTTTAAACACAATGGTATCTTACTGTGGTTTTAATTTGTGTTTCCCTGATTAGTAGTGATGTGGAATACTTTCCCATAAATTTATTGGTCATATGAATTTCCTCTTCTGTTAAGTGAGCACTTAAATCTTTGCCCATTTTTCTCTTGGGTTGTCTGTCCTCCTATTGATTTGTAGGAGTTTTTCATGTATTATGGGTTCAAGCCCTTCAGCAGATATATATTTTGCAAACATCTCTTCCTACACTATGGCTTGCCTTTATACTCTCTTAATTGTGTCTTTTGATGAATAAAGTTATTAACTTTAATGTAATCAGAATTATCGGGGTTTTTAGTGTCAATATGATTCCACTATAGTAAAGAGGTCATAAAGAGATATTTGCCAAGGACTATATGAATCAGATTTAGAGTTAGTTATAGAAAAAAAAGAGCCCACATGATGTTGGCATCTTTTTAAATCAAATGTGGTATAACACAAAGTTCTGATGAGAAAACTTTATTGGAACTCATTACACAGATGAACAGGCCTACATTGATAAGGAACCAAGACCTGGAAATAAACCAACCTACCAAGCTAATAATCTTATATTTGCCAATTATTCCAAACTTACTACTATTGATTTCTGAATGAGATTATAAAACCCAGTCCAGCAAGTGGAAACCATTATCCTTGGACATAATATACAATGTGTGGAATTACAGACAGAAAACATTATAAAAAAAAGAATCTTGGGTCATAGTTGGTGAGCTATAGGTGCTTCAGTAACACTGGGGTGGGAAGCATTGGGAAGAAGCAAGAACACTGGGGCTGATAAGTAAGTGAACTAAGGAACTTAGAGCTTTATACTGAAATTGTGGTCCATTTTGGAAGTTTCTATTGAGATATCCTGAAGATCAGAGGTTCTTTAGCCATGTTCAGTCTACTAATAAGCCCATCAAAGTTATTCTTCAATTCTGTTATATTTTTATCTCTAGCATTTCTTTTGATTTATTCTTTGAATTTCCATCCATCTGATTACATTGCCCAACTGTTCTTGCATGCTATTTTATCCATTACCCTTAGCATATTAATCATAGTTGCTTTAAATTATTGGTCTGATAATTCCAATACCCTAGCCATGTCTGAGTCTGGTTCTGGTGCTTGCTCTGTCTCTTCGAACTGTGTTTTTTGCCTGTCAGTATGTCTTGTAATTTTTTCTTGATATCCAAACATGACATACTGGTGTGGGGAAAATGGACATTCCTATGGCCAGGATCCTCACTTGACCCTAAACTACTTGATGATGTAATTGACCTTGCTGCTAGGCTAATGCTTCCATACCCATTGGCAATGAGCTATTATTGACTGAGTCACTATATAAAGAGCTACGGCCAGTGCTCTGGGTGGAGGCAGAGACAGAGGTGGATTACGGACCTGCAGACTGCTGGATGCAGATGTGATCCTAGTGCTTGACATACTGCTGGGAGAATAAAGCCAGGTATGAACCCTTTTACCCCAAGAGTAGTCCATTGTCATTTCTCAGTCTCACCAAATTCATAGTGAATGAGCCCAGGGCTGAAACCCTCAGGTGAGACAAATGGCTAAAAGAAATTACTGTAAAAAGGCCTTCAGTAATGTGGCAGTGAGGTGTGTGGGGAGGGGAAGCATATCACATATAGTCCTTGGTTAGGTCTCAGTCTTTTTTTGAGCCTATGCCTCTGGACTGTGAACTTCAAATGTGTTTCTTAGTTTCTCTTCCACTTTGGTGGGACAGGATAGCTAGAGAGGGCTGGAGTTGAGTATTACCCTTCCCCAAGTCAGTCAGGCTCTGATAAAGTCCAAGCTGGTTAATCTCTGGTTAAATACTTTCTCCTGAGGGCTGACCTTGGCAAGTAGGACAGAATGCTCTGGAGTATTTGAAAATGGAGTTCTTGTTGGTCTGCCTGCTGCAAGCACAAAGAAATCTTTTTCCTATATTCACTGTGAGAACCTGGTAGAGCTCCAGGAGGTAAAACTCACAAAAGTATGGGACTCCTCTGATAAATGGTTCTCTATGGAGTTTTTGTCTCTCAGACTTGTCCACACTGAGCCTCTAGCAATTCATCAATTAGTGTTCAGCTTTCTCTACCCCAGCACTGGTTCCCTCATAGGTTTCTGCTTCTGTAGGTTATGATTCTCTGTATTTACCTGTGTGTCTTTCAAATTTCAGGGGTAGTGGTTTGCCCATTGACCTCATTTCTCTTACGGATCTAAGGAGAGTTGTTGATTTTTCAGTTCAGCTTTTTACTTGTTGTTAGGATGGGATGGTGACTTTCAAGCTTTTTACATGGTAGACCAGAAACATTTTCCATAAATTTTGAGAGATGCTTTCATTAGGTTAGAGAAGTTACCTTCTTTTCTGAATTTTCTGATTGATCTTTTTTCCTGAATGAATGTTGAATTTTATTGAATGTGTTTTCAATATTTCTCTTTAAAATCAAATATTTCTTTTTTTTCTGTTAATATAGCATATTTATTACATTGATAGATTTCTTTTTTCTATATTGAATCATCTTTTCCTTCCTGGGATAAACTCTACTTGGTTGTGGTAGGCAGAATTCTAAGATGTCCTCTGTGACTCCTGCTCCCTGGTATCCATGCCTTTTCTGATGTGTGTGGAACCTGAAAATTGCTTCTAGCCAATAGAACATTCAGGTACAATTAAAGTCCCTGGTCAGTTGACTTTAAGTTAATCAAAAGAGGGAGATTATCTTTGCTGGATCTGACCTAATCAAGCTGTCCCTTTAAAAGAGGGTCTAGTGGTTAGAGAGATTCTCCAGAGATTCTCCTTGAAGAAACAAGCCATTATAAGTTTCACAGCTTCAAGGAAATTAATTCTTGTCAACAATCATGTGAGCTTGGAAGAGGACACCAATACTCAAAGAGACCAGCCTGGGCAGACAGCTTGATTGCAGCCTTGCAAAGCTCTACATTAGGAATTCATTTAAGCTGTGTCTGAACTTCTGACCCACAGACACTGAGACAATAAATGGGTGTTGTTTCAAACCAATAAGTTTTGTGGTTATTTGTTACACAGCAATAGAAAACTAATACTTTGGTATAATATATTTTTAATATGCACTGTCACTAAGTTAATAACTTAATAAGGTTTTAGAACTTTGGTATCTATGTTTATAAATGAGAATGACCTGTAAGTTTAATTCTTTGCACTACCCTTATCCAATTTTGGAATCAAGGGTTTATTAGTTTCATAAAATGAGTCCAGTAGCTTTTAGTCTTATGTTCTTCAAAATAGTTTGTATGAGATAGGGAGAATATATTCCTTGAGAGTTGATAAAAACCTGTCTTTAAAATTAAGTAGGCATATCTTTTGAATAAGACATCTGATTACCAGTTCAATTCTTTAAAATTTGTATTGGTTAATTCAGATCCTCTACTTCTTGAGTCAATTTTTATAGTTTATACTTTCCTAGAAATTATTAGTTTTATCTGTTTCCAAATATTTCTGTATATTTTTCCTAATGTTAGGAAATCCTATTTGTAATATGTATCCTCATTGTTCTTAATGTTATTTGTGCCTTTCCCCTTTTTTTCATTACCAGATATGTCCAATTTATACACTTTTTAAAAAAACAAGTTTTTAGTTTTGTTCATGCTATGTATTTCTTTGTTTTCCACTTTTACTGTTCTTGTCCCTTTTAGTCCAACTTATTTTATAGTGTTAATCCTTTTATTTTTTTATTTAGTATTTTTATCAAGTTATATATGCATACATTTGGACAAGACATCTCTATTGCACATATACTTGTGCAAATAGATTGTTTTATAACAAATACATCTGTCACATCTCCCCATTCCTGCTCCCCAGAAGGAACCATTTTCAAGTCTTTTAGCTATTTCTTATGATTGGTGTGTGTTAAAAACATACTTATATTGCTCTTCCTTACTTGTGAAGTTTTAAACATTTTCCACTAATTTCTTAGTACTGAATATTGATATCTGCATTATCATTCACCATTACTTTATCCCCACCATACATATCTACATTTCCTGTGCCTTTCCTTCTAGGACAGTTATCTGGTTTCTTTGGTTAAGTCATAATCATTTAACCATAATCATAAACTGTTACTGGAACCACATAAATGCTATTTATCTTGGAGTATTCTTCCTTGCATAATGTTTTGCTTTCCTGGAGTTAATCTGTTTGTTTTATTTGTTGGCAGGTGCATCACTCAAATTCTCCATTGTGTAAATAGCTTCATAATATATTAATATATATTAGAATCCATCAAGTTCATCTTCTTGAAGAAATCTCTTCTGGAAATTACTGGTTGTTCTCTCCCTGCTCTGCTGCTGTCGTGAGATTTCACTCCACCAGTCATATTGAGGATTTCCTTCTCCCTTCCGTGTGTCAGGTCCCATTGCCTAAATCCCATGTGTTCTTTTTTCTTGGTTTGCTCCCTCAAAATAGTTGAGATCTTGCATGTCTGGGAAACAATGTCTTTATTCTACTCTCACACTTATTTGACAGTTTAGCTGCTTGTTAAATCCTAGGTTGTAATTATTTTCTCAGAATGATGCTGCTCTGTTGGTTTTTGGCTTTCATTATTACTGGTAAGAAAACCAGTACTATTCTGATTCTTTTGCATTCCTGTTAAACCTTCTCCTTTCCTCCTCTCTGGAGGCTGTAGGATCTCCAGTGTTCTGAAATTTTATAAATGATTAGATTTGAGCCCTTCCATTGGTGGATCCATTTAATTGAGAGACTTGGGCCATTCAGATGTGGGAAACATTTTTGTATCAATGCATTGATGATTTCCTCTCTATTTTCTGGTTCTCTTTGCCTCTTTATTTTTCCTTACGTATTCTTATTTAGATGTTAGATCTCCTGAATAGGTTCTCTAATTCTCTTATTTTTTTATCTCTTATTTTCTTAAATGTGCCTTTATGCTCTGCTTTATGGGAGATTTTTCTCAACATTCTATTCTAACCATTTTGTTGAGGTTTTTCCATGCTTTCCTTATTGTTATTTCCTGAATATATCTTTTTTATAGCTTCCTGTCTTATTTCAAGGAAGCATTTTTGTTTGTTTTGTAGTCCCATAAGGTCTCAGTTTCTTCCATATTAACTTCCATAGTCAATCATTCCATTTCTAACTTCTGAAAGAGAACTTAACTCCTTTATTTAAATTAACTTCATTTTTAAAAACACTTTAGACTATAAATTTCCTTCTAAATACTATTTTAGCTGCATATTGCAAGTTTTGAAATGTAGCACTTTCATTATCATCCAGCTCTAAATTTCTATTTTGTGATTTCCATTGATGTTTTCTTGTTAATCATGAATTCTGAGAGCACTTTTAAGTTTGCAAACATTGTTTTTAATCAACTTTTTATGGCGCTTGATTTCTAATTCAATTTACTGTGATCAGAGAAGAACATGGTCAGTATGACAACAGATCTTTTATACTTTTTAGGTTTCCTTTGAGTTTTAGCAACTAATTTCTGCAAACATTCCCTGTATGTTTGGAAATAATAGTTTATTTTTATTGGCTGCTAATTTTGTTCAAAGATTCTATATTCTTAAAGTTTTTTTGTCTGCTTGTGCTATCAGTTCATGATAGAAATGTTTTTTAATCTCCTATTGTGATTATACATTTTTGTTGTTTGTCTTTTCTATACATTGTCAGTTGCATACAAGTTGAAGACTCTTATCTTTCTTGTAGAATTTGCCTTGTATTATTGCAAATTCTCTATTCCAATTAGTTCTTTTTACTTTAGATTCTAATTTGATATATATTAATGTGTTTTCATATATTTTTTATGGTTAATATTTGCATGCACGGTATATTCTTTTCCATTCCTTTATTACCAACATTCCTGTAAGGTGTTTTCTGATGTATGTGTTATATAGTTGAACTTTTTAATCTACTCTTTTAATAAAAGAATGTAATCTGTTTCATTTACTTTGATTACTAATGTATTTGGACTTATTTTATATTTTCTGCTAATCATTTATTCTTTGTTCCTTTTTTTATGCCTTCTGTTCAGTAGATAACATTTCCCATTTGCTCACTGGAAGCTAAATGCTATATTTTTCTATTCCTTTATTAGTTATCTTCAAATTTTAAAACACATATTCTTTTTCTCACAAAGATTAAAATTATTCAATATCTGTATCTTTTTCCCAACCTTGGCAAGTTCCTTAACCTGCTTTTCCTACCCAATGAATACATTTTCCTGATCTTATTTGTTTAGTGTTTTAATTTTATATCCACTTTAAATACAAGAAAAGTGAGTACAATTATTTAAAATTAATAGTTAAATTTACTCACATATCATAAAGGTACAGTGTGGTTCCATTAGGAAGCACATAATGTCTGGTTGTCTTTATGCTGTTTCCAACCACTGCTGAGCATTGCCTACATCCATTAACTAAATAAGGGTTACAAAGTGGTGATGTTTTATTTTTTAATTCCTTTTTCACTTTTTAGTTGGAATACTAATATGGATAGAAACTTGTACTTATCGATTATTTACTCTGAGGTACAGTTCATATAAGAAAGGCATAATTAATGTTTGATTCCCCCCTTTATTTATCAATTCAAAATAATTGGTTCTCTAGTATCCTCTAAGGATGACCAAAGAGCATTTTTTAAAAAATCCTTATAAACTCATGATTTAAATCCATTCCATGTTTTTATCCTTCATGACATTTAGGCAGACATATATTTGATTAGTGGGAGCCTATTCACCTTGGTTCCTGAGTCCTAAAGACATAACCCTAATATTTTTTGACAGATTCTTGCTTTATGGTATCACAAGATGTTCAGGCTCATCTCATCCATTTTCCTGCCCAGGAGCTCTATTCCTTTTAATGGGAAGCTAGAGACCACAGTTTCAGCTCTAGGGGGTGCTTATTACTTCTGGTTTATTTTTGTCTCTAGGACTTTTTAGTGGACAAAGCTGAGAAATTTTTTCTTTTTAAAAGAAAATACATCTTGAGTTCATAATGATACTTCCAATTAAAATCAGGGATATGGGTTTTACCTAACCTCACTGAACTTACATCTGTATTTTCCTTCTCCCTTGCCAAAATTGATGATACCAGCAAATTGTAGATTACACATTTACAATAAACATGCAACAATCTCAGATGATATCAGTACTACCATCAACAATATAATTACCAACTAGTTTTAGATTTATTTTGCAGGGGTTTGTGTGTATATTTGTATGTCTTTAGGTTTCATTCCATGAAGGAGTTCCGGTCAAATTTTTTGCTTTAAGTCAGTTAGTGTAATTCTTCTCTGTGTGGTTATGCCACCAACTGTTTACACATAAAACTTTATGTCATCTTGATTTCAGTTTTAGGAATTGCTTTTATAACATCGTATTCTGCTTAATTAATGTGTAAACCATTCACGTAGTTCCAAAGTCAAATATATAAAACAAGGTATATTGAATAAAATTTAATTCCTATTTCCATCTCTGACCCTATTGTCCCCATAAACAACCATTTCTTAAATGTTAGAGTTTATCATTTCAGTTAAAATATATATATGAACATAATTGTATATGCATTTATAATTAATATTTCCATTTTTCTAGATATGGAATCTGCATTGTTTTCTCCTTCTTGCTTTTCTTCCCTAAACAACACATACTAAGATTACTCCATGGTATTACAGAGAGATGTTTCTTATTCCTTTTTGTACCTGTGTAGCATTTTACTTTTTAATACCACATTTATTTAACTAGCTCCCTAATCATAGTCATTTAGGACCATGTCCTGCTTTTCCTATCATTATAAATGATGTTTTAGTGAATAGCCTTGCACATATACCTTCTGAATTTTTGGCAATGTATCTTTGAAGTGGATACTTAGAAGTGACATTGCTGGGTCATAGGATAAATGCATATGTAAATTTGCAGCATAGTGCTTAATTTCCTTCTACAGATTTTCCATTTTCTACCACTACTAGCAATGTTGCCTCATGGCCTCAACCAGTCTGGCAAACGTGAAATAGTCCTTCTGCACACTTTGTTTTTTTTTTTATATTGAGTTAACTACCTTAGTGTTAAGGTCTATTTGGATTTTTTTTCTGTGAATTGTCTGCTCATATCTCTATCCCAGTTTTCTTTTTCTTTTCTGCTTTTAGAAGTTCTATATGTTTTTCTGTTTTTTTCTTTTTACTTTATTCATGGTGTTTTGTTTTTTTCTTTTTCAGTGTAATCCAATATATCAGTCTTTTCCCTTATTACTATTGGATTTTAAAACATTGTTAGGAAAGTTTTCCCCACTCTCACATTATAGAGGAATTCACCCATGTTTTCCTCTAATACTTATATGCTTATTTTCTATAGTTAAATCTCTGATCTATTTAGGATTTATCCTAGTGTATAAAATGAGCAGTTTCCATATTACCTTTTTCAACAAGGCTCTCTAGTAAATCCACACAACTAAATAAAAGTTCATCTCTTCCCCCACTGATTGAGACACCACTTTTATTATATACTGAAATTTCATATACAAAAAGGTGTCTTCTAGATTTTCTATTTTCCATTGATGTATCACTATACCAATACCAAAATGTTCTAATTTTAAAAGGTATCTAGTCTGTTTTAATGTCTGGTAGTGCTAGACCCTTCACCAGTATTTTTCAGTTTTTCCTGGTTGTTATTACTTATTTGTGATTCTAAATGAATGCTATAAATCAACTTGTCAAGCTCCAGAAAAATAGCTGTTGGTATTTTTTTCCTATTGGTTGGTGCAATGGACTGAATGTCTATTTTACTCCCAAATTCATATGTTGACATCTTAACCCTCAAGGTGATGGTATTTGGAGGTGGAGACTTTTGAGATGTGATTTGGTCATGATGGTAGAGTCATCATGAATGAGATCAGTGTCTTTATAGAAGAGACCAGAGATTGAACCTTAGTCCCTTCCACCATTTAAGGAAACAGTGAGAAGATGGCCATCCAGGAAACAGGCTGTATCTAGACACTGAATCTGACAGTACCTGGTCCATAGCTTTGAGAAATAAATTTCTGTTGTTGTTAAGCCACCCGGTCTATGGTATTTTGTTACAGCAGCCCAAAGATAGAGTTGGGATTGTGTTAAATTAATAAATAAATTTAAGGAGACCTGACACTTTTTTATGAAAACTCTTATATTCAATATAAAAATATGATATATATTCCTACTTATTCAAGTCTATCTTTAGTCTTTAATATTGTTGTAGAATATTATCATACATATATTTGAATATTTCTTGTTAAGTTTATGTCCAGGTTTTTTAAATTTTGTTTTTACTGTTACAAAGAAGCTCTTATCTCCCACTAAATCTTCTAATGAGTGTTTATATGTATAAAGGCTCTCAGTAATTTTAGGCCTTAAATTCCTTCATCCTACCCCCAGCTTAAATTGTAAATTTAGCTGCATAAAAATGGTAAATTGAGAGTTATCTTTCTCCTCTAAAGATGTTAGTCCTTTTTCTTTGTCATTAAGTGCTGCTGATAAGTCTTCTCTGAAAGGAATTGTTGTTAATATATAATCTCTTTTGTAACTTTTACTATGATCTCTTCACTTTTGAAAATCTGCATCTTTACTATGAAATGTCTAGATGTCTGTATCTGTATCAATTAATTATATTATAATGACATTTTGGAGCTCCTGTCTCACAGTGATCTTGGGGAACCTGACAGATTCCAGTCAAGCAAAAGGCCTGGTTCAACCTCAGGTTCCAAGGCTATGGATGTGTCTGTCCTTTTACCCTCCTGGGCCTGCATCTTTATTCTAGCTCTAGCCTCAGGCAACATTTAGGTTGTTTCTTTAGTTTCTTTTCAAGGAAATGAGTTGGGCTCCACACCTTGGCCTCTGGTTTCATATTGTGAACCGCCTCTTCCCTGACTTACCTGAATCAGTCTCCTTGGCCATGCAGGAGCTAAATTTCTGGCTACTACTGCCTGTTCTTGGGCCCTAAGTTTAATAAGCCTATATAGTATCAGCCCATGTCTAATTCATTGGTGTATGTCTCTTGTATTTAAACTCAACTACATCTTTTTTATTTTTACTTTTTATATTTTATGCATCATTGCTGAATGTTTAGATCAGAGAGGATTTTCAAAGCAAGAAGTCACTGATGAATTTTAATTGGAAGCCCACCTGATTCTGATTCTTTTCATCTTTTACTCTGGATTTAATAACCACTGTGTCTGTATATGATTGTCTGAGCCCAGGTCACATAACTGTATCGAAGCTTTAAGAGAACCTGAGAAGTATCTGACATTTTCAGCTCTTACAAGGAAAGATAGCTCTGCCTTCCACCACACCTCATAATTTGGTGATTTCCCAAATGTGCAGAGGGAATTCAAATTTAGGGTTGCCAAACAAAATAAGTACTATAGCGTGTACCTAGGAACTTATGAAGAGATATTCTCTGTTTAAGCATTATATACATTTCTTCCTTTCCATACAAAATCACATAACTACTCAAACATCAGCAAACTAAAGTTTAATTTCTATGCAATGTACAGCTGCAGGCTCAACAGATTAGTATGACTACACAAAGCAGACCTTTTTATTAAAGTGTGGCTGCAGTGCACATGGCCTGATTTTATACTTTTAATAGCTTTTGATGTGCCTTGGTTGGAACTCTAGAAGCCCATCTGTTCTAACAGAAGACTTTGTCAACTTTATATTTGTATGGCACTACTGTAATTGCAGGTTCTTGTAATGTTTGTAGTGTTTGAGCTGAAAATAATGAGAAAAACAATCTATAAAAAGGTTTGGGATGCCATCGACTTTCTAGCAGTTACCATGCAATCACACATACTGGGGACATTTAATGATTTAATTGTATGGAATTGGAGGCTGTTTTCCAGTTTCAAAACTTGTAGACTTTTAGTATCAAGGATAATTGGGAAAAGAAAA
This sequence comes from Smutsia gigantea, assembly GCA_032199065.1. Classification (NCBI taxonomy): domain Eukaryota; kingdom Metazoa; phylum Chordata; class Mammalia; order Pholidota; family Manidae; genus Smutsia; species Smutsia gigantea. The sequence continues at coordinate 81,698 of JAVSCE010010724.1, read as the reverse complement.
AAGAATGAAGTTTCCAGATTCCCTTTTCCCTCACATCTGAGAAAAGATTTCCCTTGCTTTATGTCCACTAGAAGATATTACCAATACTTCAGTCCTGGAAGAACCTCCTTTTGTAAGAAGTTACAAAAGTATATTGAAAATGAAGGTGTCCTGGGAGACTTCTCTTGAACCTTTATCAGTGACTCGGTGCCATTTCTTCATATACCACGTGTGAATGAATATATTGACCTCTCTTCCCCAGACCTCTCTCCCAGACCTGTACTCTCTGTGCATTCACCAGATAAGAGGTTTGTCATGTGACTGAAATTTAGTGATGATCTGTAACTGTCTTCTCTGAATATTCACCTCATACTTTTACCATCTAATGTCTCTACTTAAATATATTATTATCACCTAAAGCTGGATATTGGTTAGGACTAAGTTCTCCTCACCCTGAATACAACTGGTAACACTTTTATTGGAAGAAGTAAAGGTAGAGTAACAGTCAAACAGGCCAGGGAGCCAAGATTGGGAGTGAAGTAATGTAACTCCGGGGAGGGGAAATCCTGGGGCAAAATACCTTTGAACCTGGAACCAGTCAAAGGAAGAAATAAAGTTTAAAACCCATTTATTGCTTACAAGCAGTTGCCCTGCATCTCTCTCTCTCTCCCACTGTGGCAGAAGAGAGGGAATACTCCTCCCAGCCTCTCTGGTCCAGATAAGCCCAGCTCCCCCTTGTAATTACCTATTGATATGGAGATGGACTACTTCTTTCCACCCCTTGGAAACACCTATTGATATGGAGACGCACTAAGGCCAGGTGAGAGATTCTGGAAATATTGCAATTTTACCCACACATACATAATAGTTACAGTTGTTATAAATGTCGCCTATGTTCACCTACTCACCCTTCCCCCAACCTTGACCCCTATCAAAAACTGATACTTTTTACTGTCTCTATAGTTTTTATCTTTTCTAGAATGTTATTAAGTTGGGATTATACAGTATATACCTTTTCAGACTGGCTTCTTTTATTTAGCAATATGCATGTTTCTTCCATGTCTTTAGTTGGTAGATAGCTCTTTTCTTTTTACCACTGAGTAAAATTCCACTGTACTCATGTACAGCTTGTTTATGCATTCAATTCATTGAAGGACATCTTTGTTACTTCCGATTTTGGCAATTATGAATAAATTTATAAGCATTCATGTGCAGGTTTTTGTGTGGACATGTTTTCTGCTCATTAGGATAAATAACTAGGAGTACAATTGTTGGATCATAGGGTAAGACTATGTTTAACTTTTAAAGAAACTGTCAACTGTCTTCCAAAGTAGCTGTACCATTTTGCATATAAGAGAGTTACACTGCCCTAAGTAACCCATGTTCCACCTACTCATCCCTCCTGCAACCCCGGCAACCCCTGATCTGTTTGCTGTCTCCTTAGTTTTGCCTTTTCCATAATGTCATATAGTTGGAATCATACAGTATATAGCTTTTTCAGATTGGCTTCTTTCACTTGGTAGTAATATGCTTTTAAGGTTTCTCTATGTCTTTGGTGGCTTGATAGATCATTTCTTAGTGCTGAATAATATTCCACTGTACCAATGCACCACCATAAGTTTGCTTATGTATCCACCTATGGAAAGACATCTTGGTTGCTTCCAAGTTTTGGCAGTTATGAATAAAGCTACTATAAACATCTGTGTGCAGGATTTTGTGTGGATGTAAATTTTCAACTCATTTTGGTAAATAATAGGAGCACAATTTCTGGATCATAAAGTAAGAGTAAGTTTAGTTTTGTAAGAAACTGTCAAACTGTCTTCTAAGGTGACTATACTATATTGCATTCCTACCAACAATGAATGAGAATTCATGTTGCTCTACGTCCTTGCCAGTATTTGATATTGCCAGTGTTCTTGATTTTGGCCATTCTAGTAGGTGTGTAGAGGTATCTCGGTTGAGTTTACAATTCACTAATGACATACGATGTTGAGCATCTTTTCTTCAGTGAGGTATCTGTTCAGATCTTTTACCATTTTTCAATCAGGTTTTTTTGATTTCTTATTGTGGAGTTTTCAGAGTTCTTTGTACATTTCAGGTATAAGTCCTTTAACAGATTTTGCAAAGATTTTCTCCCAGTCTATGGCTGGTGTTTTCTTTCCCTCGGTGATGTCTTTTGTAGAGCAGAAGGTTTTGATTTTAATGAAATCCACTTACCAATTTTCTCTTTCATGGATCATGCTTTTGCTGTTGTGTCTAACAAATCATTGCTAAACCCAAGGTCACCTAGATTTTCTCCTGTTATGTTCCAGAAATTTAAAAGTTTTGTATTTACATATAGGTCAACTATCTGTTTTGACAATTTTTTGAAAACTGTAAAGGAAAATGTCTAGATTCATTTTTTTCTTGTGCGTGTCTGCTTGTTTCAGCACCATTTGCTGAAAAGACTATCTTTACTGTACCAAATTTCCTTTGCTCCTTTGTCAAAAATAAGCAGAATAGATCTATATGGGTCTATGGATGGGCAGCCTTTTCCTTTATCTATTTGTACCTTCTTTCACTGGTACCACACTGTCTGGATTACCATGGCTTCATAATAAGTCTTTTTCTGCAGATTTATTGAGATATACTTGACATATAACACGGTGTAAGTTTAAGGTATATACTGTGTTGATTTGATTCACTTACATATTCCAAAATGATTACCACCATAGCATTAGCTAATACCTCCAACATGTCACATAATTAATATTTCTTTTCTGTGGTGAGAACACTTAATATCTAGGCTGGTAGCAACTTTCAGGTATATAATACAGTATTATTAGCTATAATCACTATGCAGTGCATTAGATCCCCAGAACTTATTCATCTTATAACTGGAAGTTTGTGCCTTTTGACCAATATCTCCCCATCACCCCCACCCCTTGGTCTCTGGTAACTACCTTTACACGCTGTTGCTATGAGTTCAGCTTTCTTAGGTTCAGTATATAAGTGAAATCATGCAATATTTGCCTTTCTCTTTTCTGACATATCTCACTTAGCATAGTGCCCTTCAGGTTCATCCAAATTGTCACAAATGGCAGGATTTCCTTCTTTCTCATGGCTGAATGATATTCGATTGTATACATATATATATATATATGTAATATACATATACACCACATCTTTTTATCCATTGGTTCACTGACAGACACTTAGGTTGTCAATCTCTTGGCTCTTGTGAAAATGCTGCAATGAACATGGGAGTGCAGATATATCTTTGAGATCTTGCTTTCATTTTCACCTGCTGTTGAGTGGAATGTTCGGTATATGTCTAAGTCATTTTGGTCTAAAATATGGTTCAAACCCAATGTTCCCATGTTGATTTTCTGTCTGGATGATCTACCTATTGTTGAAAGTGGGACAATATACTAGTATAATATTGTTGTCTGTGTCTTCTTTCAGATATGTTATTTTTGCATAATATTTTAGGTCCACTGATTCTGACTCCGTACATGTTTACTAATGTTATATTTTTCTCATGAAATACTCTTATGATACAATGCTCATCTTTGCCTCTTGTTACCATTTTTTATTTAAAGTCAGTTTTGTCTGATATAAGTACAGTTACCTCTATTCTGTTTCAGTTTCAACTTGCACAGCATATCTTTTTCTCATTCCTTCACTTGAGCCTATGTGTGTCCTTTAGGCTGAAGTGAGTCTCTTGTAGGCAACATATAGTTGGGTCTTTTTTTTTCTTTTTTTTTTATCCATCAAGCCACTCTATGATTTTAGAATGGAGAAACCAATGTGGAACTTTTGTGCAGTGCTTCAAAACTGTGGGGAGCTGGTCACTTACCCCGCTCTTCCTTTTCTGTTGAGGGGAACTCTTCCTAGCTGGGAAGTTCCCACTCAGTGCTCGAACAATGCTGGCTTGGAGGATGGGATGATGCAGGCAAAATGAAGTTGTCTTCCTTTTCTTCTTATGCAATTATTTTCAGGTTTTTTGTTCCACTACATTGCTAAAATTTCTTAAGTGGACTCTAGAGCTCTCCCAGAGCTGTTTTTGTTCATGGATAGCTGTTTAATTGTTGATCTCTCTTGGGAGGCTGGAGATGCTAAGGTCTCCTAGGTCACCATTTTGGTCTCCTATAATAAGTCTTGAAGTTGAGTAATATCAGTTCTCTGACTTAGCTCTTTTTCTTCAATATTGTATTGGCTATTCTGAGTCATTTGCTTTTTCATGTAAACCTTAGAACTAGTTTGTCAATATTGATCAAATGACTTGCTGGGATTGCACTGAAAATTAATTTGCAAAAAACTGTTATCTTAACAATTCTGAGTCTTCCTATCTATGACAAGAGGATATATCCCCAATTGTTAGATATTCTTTTAATTCTTTCATAAGAGTTTTGTAGTTTTCCTCATATAGATCTTATACATAGTTTTTTTAGATTTATGCTGAAGTATTTCTGGTTTGGGGGGATTTGGTGCTAATTTAAATGGTATTTTGTTTGTAATTTCAAATTCCAATTGTTCATTACTGATACATAGAAAAGCATTTAAAATTATAAACTTTTATCCTGAAACCATGTTATATTTGCTTATTAGTTACAGGGTTTTTTTGTTGTTGATTCTTTGGGATTTTCTACATTGACAATCATGTCATCTGAAAAAACAAAGGTAGTTTTATTTCTATGTTCCCAATCTGTATACCTTTTATTTCATTTTCTTGTCTTAACGGAATTAGCTAGGATGTCCAGTGCAATGTTCATTAAGAGTGGTGAAAGGGGACATCCTTGTCCTGTTCCTGATCTCAGGAGGAAAGCATCTAGTTTCTCATTATTAAGTATGATCTTAGCTGTAGCTTTTTGAAAATGTTATCAAGTTGGGGAAGTTTCCTTCTATTCCTAAGTTTCTGAGAGTTTTATCATGAATGGGTGTTGGATTATGTCAAATGATATGTCTGTATCTATTGATATGATGATATGATTATTTTCTTTAGAGTGTTAATGTGATGGATTACTTTTATTAATTTTCAGGTATCAAACCAGCCTTGCATACCTGGAATAAATACCACTTAGTTGTGGTATATAACTCTTTTTATGGATTTCTTGATTCAATTTGCTAATATTTTTTGTGGGTATTTTTATATCTATATTCATGAGAGATACTTGTGTGTAGCTTTCCTTTATTATAATGTCTTTGGTTTTGGTATAAGGATGAAGGTAAGGCTGGTCTCAGAGTTAGGAAGTGTTTCTTCTGCTTCTATTATCTGGAAGTGGTTGTGCAGAATTGGTATCATTTCTTCTTTACATGTTTGATAGAATTCACTAGTGAAACCATATGAGTGTGGTCCTTTCTCTTTGGACAGTTACTAATTCTTGATTCAATTTTTAAAATCAATATAGGCCTACTCAGATTATCTTTGTCTCCTTCATTTATTTCAAAATATTTAAAAATTTCTCTTGGGACTTCTTTGATTTATTTAGAAGTTTATTGTTTAATCTCTAATTATTTTTGGATTTTCCAGCTACATTTTTGTTATTGATATCTATTTTAATTCCACTGAGGTCTGAAAGCACAATTTGTATTCCATCAATTTGTTAGGGTGTATTTTATGGTCCAGAATGTGTTCTGTCTTGTTTAATGTTCCATGTGAGCTAAGAATATGAATTCTATTGTTGTTAGATGAATTATTCTATAAATGTCAATTAGATGCAGTTAGTTGATGATATTATTTTATTCAACTCTCTCATTACTGATTTTCTGCCTGCTGAATCTGTCAATTACAAATAGAAGGATGCTGACATCTTCAAGTACAATAGTGCATTCATTTATTTTCCCTTTCAGTTTCTATCATTTTTTGCCTCACATATTTTGATGCTCTTTTGTTAATTACATATACATTAAGGATTGTTATGTTTTCTTGGAGAGTTAATTTCTTTATTATATAATGCTCCTCATTATCTGATAATTTTCCTTGTTCTGAAGTCTGCTTGGTTTGAAATCATTACAGTGACTTCAGCTTTCTTTTGATTAGCATCTTTGTAAATCCCCTTAACCCCCTTTGTTGGCTTAAACAGCAAATGTATTATCTCACATTCCTGTCCTTTTTAGCTATTTCTTCCTTTACATTTTAGTGGGTTTCATGCAGACAACATATAGTTGGGTCCTCCTTTTCTTTTTTCATTTTTTATTGAAATACAGCTTATACAAAATATTGTATTGGTTTCAGATGAACAACTTAGTGATTGGTCAATTATATACATTACAAAATGCTCATTATGATAAGTGCAGTTACCATATGTCATCATATGAAGGTATTACAATATTATGAGCTATATTCCCTATGCCAAACTTCCATCCCTGTGACTAAGTTATTTTCTAATTTGAAGTTTGTGCCTCTTTATCCCTTCACCTATTTCACCGATTCCCCCTTGAGTCTTTTTATCTACTCTTACAGAATCTTTTAATTGGCATATTTTGATCATTCACATTTGAAGTGATTATTGATATACTTGGATTAATATCTACCATATTCGTGTTTGTGTTTTTTTTCTTCCCCTTTTCTTGCCTTCTCTGGTGCTAATTGAGTATTGTATATGATTGTTCTCTTTCCTGTTAGCATATCAATTATAGTTGTTTTTAACCATTTTTTAGTAGTTGCTCTGCAGTTTGCAATATAAATTCACAACTATTCTAAGTTCACTTTCAAATAACACTATAACATTTCACCCTAAGTGCAGGTACCTTACAACAGAATATTCCCAATTCCTCCCTCCCATCCAATAATTCACTGCTGCCATTCATTTCATTTATTCATAAGCTATAATGACTGACTGCATTGCTGTTATTAAGCAAGCTGATTTGTTAGATGAATTAATACTAAGAAAAATAAAATATTTTATTTTACCTTCACTTATTCCTTTATTAACTCTTTCTTTACATAGATTTGAATTTATGACCTATATCATTTTCCTTCTCTAATTTCCTTTAATAATTCTTTCAAGGCAGTTCTCCTTGTAACACATTCCCCCCACCTCTTTTTTTTTTGAGAAACTGTTTATGTCTTCTTCACTTTGGAGAATAATTTTGCTGGTTACAGAATTCTAGGTCAGTGTTTTATTCTTTCGATACTTTAAATATTTCACTCCATTCTCTTCTTTATCATATATTTTCTAAAGAGGAGACTGGTATAGTTTTATCCTTGTTCATCTATAGGTAAGGTGGTTTTTTTTGCTGGCTTCAAGATTTTCCATTTGTCCCTAATTTCCTGCAATTTGAATATGATATGCCTAAATGTTGACTTTTCAGTATTTATCCTGCTTGGTGTTTTCTCAGCTCGTTGTCTGTCATTAATTTTGAAAAATTCCCAGCCCTTATTACTTCAAATGTTTCCTCTGTTCCTTTCTTCTCCTTCTGGTATTCCTATGTTGTGTATGTTATACCTATTGTAATTGTCTCAGAGTTCTTGGATGTTTTGATCTGATTTTTCTCATTTTTATTTTTCTTTGGTTTTCAGTTTAGGAAGTTTCTGTTGACATATCCTCAAGCTCACAGGTTTTTTCCTCAGTTGTGTCTAGTATACTGATAAGCCCAACAAAGGCATTCTTCATCTCTGCTATAGTGTTTTTTGATTCCCAGCATTTATTCTTTTATCTTTTTTAGGGTTTTTATCTCTATGGTTACATTACCCATATGTTCTTGCATGTTTTCCACTTTGTCCATTGTATTCCTTAGCAGAGTTATTTTAAAATTCAAATCTGATAATTCTGAAATCTCTGGCATATCTGAGTCCAGTTTCATGCTTGTTTTTTCTCTTCAGACTGTTTTCCCTTCTAGCACATCTTATAAATTTTTGTTGTAAGCTAGATATGAAATAATGGGTTAAAGTAACTTTTGTGTGAGGTTTAATGTTTATCTGGCTAGGAGTTAAATTATTTTTACTGTTTATTGTAGCTTTGATGTCAGAAGTTACAATTTCCTCTAGTATCCTTTTGTTGTCTCCCCTGTTGTCTCTGTGTTTCCCTAGAGATTGCTTCTTAAATAGGGCCTGGAGCTTGCAGTTCTTTCAGCTGCAATTCCCTATTATTATACAGGAGCCTTACTGATGTGGTAGTTGTAGGGGTTGGGGAAATATTCTCTAATCTTACAATTAGGCTTCAGTCTTTTACTGAGCCTGTTTTCCTGGGATGTGATCTTCACAAAGTGCTTCTCAGCTTTCCTTCCTTCCACCTTAGATGAGACAGGATGACTCTTTAGGGCTGGAATTGGATATTTTCCTTCCTCCACATTACAGGATAATGGGAACTGGAGTTAGGTACTTCTCTTTTCCCAGATAAGTTAGGCTCTAGCAAAATAGTTTACTGTGAGGGCAATCCTTTCTATTTAACAATGATTACTTTCCCCTTACCCCTGATAGAAGAATGAGAGGATTTTTCTTCAGTCTTCACCCTGAGAACCTGGTGTAGTTTATGGAGTAAAACTCATGAAGTTATAGGTAGACCCTAAGGCTGTGTTTCAGTTTTTATCTCTAATGTCAGTCCATACTGAGTCTCTATTAATTAGTCAATTACACTTTCCTATCAGGCTTGAGCAGGAGCTTCTGCTCCACATAAGCTGTAATTCTCTGTATTCACCAGTACTCTGTCTGCACAGTTTTGGGGACAGTAGTTTCCCCTTTGACATGAATTCTTTGATGGGTCTAAGAAGAGCTGTCAATTTTTAGTTTTTTTTCAGCTATTTTCTTGTTTTGAAAATGGAAATGACAACTTTTAAGTTCTTTACATGTTGAACCTGAAATCATAAAATGAGTTGAAAACTTATATACACCCAAAATCTGTACACAGATGTTTATACAGATGTGTACAGCAGCTTAGTTCATAATTGCCAAACTTGGAAGCACCCAACACATCCTTCAGTAGGTGAATACATAAACTGTAGTCCATTTGTACAATGGGATATTATTTGGCAGTAAAAGGAAATCAGCTATCAAGCCACTTAAGATATAGAGGACCTTAAATACATATTGCTAAGTGAAAGAAGCTAATAAGAAAAGGCTACATACTATATGATTCCAGCTATATGACATTCTGAGAAAGGCCAAGCTATAGAGACAGCAAACACATCAGTAATTGTTAGAGGTTGGGAGTGAATGGAGGGATGAATAGGCAGAGCACATATGATTTAAGGCAGTAAAAATACTCTGTATTATACTATACTAGTCGATATGTGTCATGAATTTGTTCAAACCCATAGAATGTACAACATCAAGAGTGAACCTAAGGGAAACTACGAACTTGGGGTGACTATGATGTGTCAAAGTAGGTTCATCAATTGCAACAAATGTACCACTGTGTTGTGGAATATTGGTAGTGGGGGATGTTTTCTGTGGGGAAGGATGGTAGGTATACAAGAACTCTGTACTTTCTGTTCAATTTTGCTGTAAACTTAAACTGCTTTAAAAAAGTCTTTTTTTAAAAAAGTGGCCCCCTCAAAAAATCCATCAATGTTAAGAGACATATCAAACCACCATATTAACAGACTAATGAGAAAAATTCACATAATTTTATCAATTGATACATAAAAATATTTGACCGATTAAAATCACAGTATGATACCAATATGTGTCTAATTAAAATGGTTAAAATAAAAAATACTGTTAATATCAAATGCTGTTGAAGATGTGGGGTAACCGGATCTTTCATACATTACTGGTGGGAATGCAAAACAGTATAACCATTCTGAAGGTTTCTTGTAAAGCCAAACATATTTGCTATACCACCCTGAAATTGTGCTTTTGGTCATTTGTCGTAAAGAAGTGAAAACATACCCCCCCACACAAAATCCTGTACATAAACAGCAGCTTTATTTATAATAGCTCCAAACTGGAAACAACCCAGATACCCTTCAAAGGGGTTCATGGTAAAATAAACAGTGGTATATCCATACACTGACTACCACTCATCAATAGAAAGGAATAGCTATTGATACATGCAACAAATTGAATGAAGCTGCAGGGAACCATGCTGAGTGAAAGAAGCCAGACTCAAAGGCTACATACTATATGATTTAATTAATATGTCATTTTGAAATAGAGGAAACTACAGGGATGGAGAACACATCAGTGGTTGCCAGGAATTGAGGGTTAGGGAAGCTGAGGTATGACTATAAAGGAATTACAGGAGGGAGTTGTTAAGTTGGAGAATTTTATTCTTCATTCCACTCTTCCTCCTCCACCACTTCTTCCTTCACTCTTCCTATGGGTTCCTCAAGGAACAGCCTTTCACCTTTCCTTTTCTAGACCACCTTCCCTGTTTAGTTTAAGAAAAAGTGTTCTTTCCTAAGCTTATCTCTGGTCTGTGGCAGGTAGCAGCAGTATGACATAAGTGTTCGATCATTTGCTTTCATTCTATATTGTGCTGAAAATTACTTGGCAATTCTACCTTTGCCTGCCCATTACTTTTGCATTAATGTTAACTTTTGATTTTGAGACTACCCTGTCTCCTTCATTCAAGGCTACTGAAATGTGACCAGGGCCTTCTCTTGAACCTGAGAGAAGGATAAATCTCATAATGCAAAACTGTTCCTTTCTTCCCAAAGAAAACAGCTTAATTTTAATTCTGAGAACACTGGGTAAAGCAAGTGTACCATTTATATTATTTGCTTTGATCTAAGTCTGATGTGAACGTGCAGTAATCATTGCTTCAAAGACTAGAACCCGAGTAAGATTTTAGTTGTACATAGTATTCTTTTTGACTTTATTGTTGCCATATGACAATGGTACCTTTCTTAGATAAAGAACCCTCATTTCTCTTCCTATTATTATCAAAAGGAATATATACATAAAGATATGGGAGCTAAACTAAGTTATTTTAAGCATTTATTCCATTATAAATCTACAACTACTTAGAAAATTCTAAAATATTTCTGTTTCACTGCCTTAAAAGTCTGGTGTTTTTCTCTAGTTATTTACTTTCAAAATGGTTTTTACCACTTGATCACAATCAATAGTCTGCTATAGGCTTACTGTGTTTTATTTGTTATATTTTCATTTTAACCTTGAATCTAACACCATAGAATATAAAAGAGAGGCAGAGTTTAACCCTTTCTGAACATTTACATCTACCATAAAGATGATCAGAAGATAGTAGCTAATTCAAGGACCCTTTCTTTGAAGAAACAAAACCAGCAAATAGGTGTGTGTTTAATTATTTTAATTTCTTACTTGTGGGTAAAACTGCAATATTTCCAGTATCTCTTGCCTAGCTTTAGTGCATCTCCATATCAACAGGTGTTTCCAAGGGGTGGAGAGAAGTAGTCCATCTCCATATTAATGAGTAATTACATGGGCAAGTGAGGGCTTATCTGGACAGGAGAGGGTGGGGGGAGTATTTGCTCGCTTCTGCTGCACCAGGAGAGAGAGAGACGTGGGACAACTTATTGCTTGTAAACAATAAACGGGTTTTAAACTTTATTTCTCCCTTTGATTTTGGTTTCAAAGTATTTTGCCCCAGGATTTACCCTCCTCGGAGTTACATCTGGCATAGTTGGTAGGATCTCTGAACCCAAAATCTGTCTACATGGGTGCAACCCTTGGGTGGGCTGCCCCTACAGATGCTGAGGAGATGCCTGGAGGGCCCTGTGGAGAGTGGGAGGCCCTAGTGGCTGCAGTGGCACAGGGTGCAGCTTCACCCAGGAGCCCCCTATCTGTGGGGCTTCCAATTTGAGAGCCCCTAGTGGGGAATTGTTCTAGGGTAAAGCACCTCCTAGAGGGGTGGGGCCTTCCCAGAACTGGAGAAGGGTGGAGACACCGGAATCTGCAGGATTAACCCTCCATGAGATAGAAGACTGCTTAGAGGCCCTGAGTGGCTGTGTAGCAGCTGGCATTATAGGGTCTCTTTTCCCGGAGATAGTAGAAAATGTTATCGAGGACAGAGAGGGTTATCAAGAGGGTTACTGAGGAGAGAGAAGAACTTCGGCAGGAGAGAGACACACTTCAGCATCACTTGGAGGAGCTGGGCGATGACCTATGGGATGTCCTTAAGGAAGAGAAAAAATGGGTTATTGAGAAAATGGGTCATGCTCCTGGAAGATTCCTTAGCAGCAGTGAGGGGGGAGGTGGCAGGAGAAGACGCATAGCAGGAGGCCATGGGGGTGGGGGAGGAAAAAGCAGTGCCTTCAGCCCCAGAGATGGTGGAGGAGCTGGGGGGAGAAGATAAGGAGGTGGGCCAAGGGCCGATCTGCTGCAGAGGCCACCATCTGAGGCACCAGCCTCTCCTGTATTAAAAGCTCACCTGGCTGTAATTAAAAGAAATAAAAACTAAACAACCGCAGGTTCCTCAGGGGGAGGAGCCACCCCCTCCCCAGGTTGTGGAGCACTCCATGCTCTGCCCCTATAACCAGGATGAGCTGGTGGACATGAGCATCTGGTATAGGCAGAAGCCTTTGGAATCTCTGCCTACAGGGCTTTTAAGTCTCTGGGATATGGGGGTGGAAAACATTGTTATGTTGGGTTCTAAAATGAGTAGACTGGCTTCTCTGACAACTCACCCCTCCCTTCAGCAGTGGTTGCAAAGTGCCTGTCACACCTCAGGGAATCAGGTGCTTCTGGATTGGCTGACAGCAGCCATCAGGGCAGTTTGGCCTAATCAGGGAGATTTACCATATTTACCCACTAGTTGAAAAAGGTATGTAGAGCTCCAATAGGTATTGTGGGAATTGGACATGAAAAATATCATCTATAATATGGACCCCTCCAGGGCCCCAGTGGGGAATTGTTCACCATAGGAATGAGAAACCTGGTGCTGCATTCAGCTCCCACACCTCTCTTTGGGCCCCTAGTGAATACTCTTGCCCCCCACCTAGGGTAACCCATAAGTGAGGCTACTCATCGTACTTTAGCAGATCTGGGGGAGGTTGAAACAATAAGGGAATGGAGGGAAGTACGGGCCATGACTGAAAGGAGAGGTCCAAAGGGCCCCATGAAGGTCTCAAGGATCCAGATGTGGGCTGATTTGATAAAGACCAGGGTACTGAAAGAAAAACTTTATGGGCAGCCCAATGGGATCTTGTTAGAATTCTGGTACCAATTAAAGCCACAGCAGAAGTTCTAGCTGCTGAGGTCCAGAACACAGAATTCGGAGTCAAAGCCTCATGCCCAGCCTGTGTCCCTGCAAAACTTCCTGGGGGACAGTACTCAGGATTTGCCTAGGCTCTCACCCCCACAGGAGGATGATTGGGCATTGCGGTTCAATTAAGGGGGGTCAAGGTCCCCACCTTGGGGGACATGGTGGGGACAGGAGGCCACATGTAGAATTAGCAATTCATTGGTCCTCTGTGAATGTAGAATGTGTCCTGGCGGTGGTGGACACAGAAGATGAATGTTCTTTGATTTATGGCAACCCTGAGCATTTTCCCAGGACTCCTGCTGTGATAGATGGCTATGGGGGTAAGGAAATTAGAGTGAAGAAAGCCCAAATCCCATTGGGGATAGGGCATTTACCCCCAAAGGAGTATACCGTGTATATTTCTCCTATCCCTGAATATATTTTGGGGGTAGATACCCTGCAGGGTCTGTGGTTACAGACCACTGCAGGGGAGTTCAGACTGAGGGTACATGTGGTAAAGGCAGTTCTGAGGGGACATGCTCAGCACCCACCTGTAGCTCTGCCTGTACCTTGGTGGGTGACAAATACTAAGCAGTGTAAATCGCCTGGGGGGCACAAGGAAATTGGAGAAACTCTACAGGAGTTGGAGAAGGTGGGCATCATAAAGCCTACTCATAGTCCTTTTAATTCCCCAGTGTGGCCAGTGAAAAAGCCAGATCGCACCTGGCATATGACTGTGGACTACAGGGAAATGAATACAGTCACACTCCCTCTGCAATGCTGCTCTCCCCTCTGTAGCAGCCATTATGGACACACTCAGTCGTGAACTGGAAACATATCATTATGTTGTAGACCTTGCTAATGCTTTCTTGTCTATTGATATAGCACTGGAAAGTCAGGAACAGTTTGCCTTCATGTGAGAAGGCCCACCATGGACATTCACTGTCCTTCCACAGGGATACCTCCACAGTCCCACCATTTGTCATGGACCCATAGCCCAGGACTTGGCCACATGGAAGAAACCACGAACAGTGCAGTTGTATCACTACATTGATGATATTATGTTCATGTCTGATTCTCTTTCAGATTTAGAAGGGGCAGTTTCTAGACTGTTGCAACATCTACAGGAGAAAGGATGGTCTGTGAACAGCACCAAGGTTCAGGGACTTGGTTTGTCTGTGAAATTCTTGGGGGTTGTCTGGTCGGGTAAAACTAAAGTTATTCCTGAAGCAGTCATAGACAAACTCCAGGCTTTCCCCACCTCTACCACTGTAGCAGTATTACAAGAGTTTGGGGGGCTTTTGGGCTACCGGAGAGTGTTTATCCCGCACTTGGCACAAATTCTGAAGCCCTTATACTGGTTGGTGTGAAAGGGCATTAGGTGGGACTGGGATGAGACATGTGCAGCTGCTTGTACTGCTGCCAAGCGGGCAGTCAAGGCCATACAGGTCTTGAATGCAATGGACCCATCAAGGCCCTGTGAACTAGATGTTCATGTAACCGAAGATGGTTATGGATGGGGTCTTTGGCAGCAGCTTGAACAGACACGCCAACCTATTGGATTATAGTCACAAGTATGGAAAGGAGCAGAGGTCCAGTACACCTTGATAGAGAAGCAACTGGCTGCTGTGTACCACACCTTGCTGGCTATGGAACCCATCACCGGAACAGCTCCGACCAAGATAATAACCACTTATCCCATCATGGGGTGGGTGCGAGACTGGACCCAAAGGCCGTGGAGAGGCATGGCACAGATGCCTACACTGGCCAAATGGGGCACATATTTATAGCAGCATAGCACCCCCTCTACTAGCCCCTTAAGTGGAGGACTCCAAGGCGTATTGGGGCCAGTGACCTATACCAGTGGAAAGCAGGAAGAACTTGCTTTTGAGCCATTGATAGCCGAGACTCCTTATCAGGAGGGAAAAGCCCTATACTTGAAGATGCTTGGTATACAGATGGCTCCAGTCGTGGGCAGCCCCCGAAGTGGGAGGGCTGTGGCTTTCCATCCTAAGACTGAGACAATATGGATGGAGGATGGAGAGGGGAAGAGCAGCCAATGGGCTGAGTTGTGGGCAGTATGGCTCGTGATCACCCAGGAGCCCTCCCCTATAGTTGTCTGCACTGACAGCTGGGCCGTCTATTGTGGCTTGACCCTGTGGCTACCGACATGGTACCATGCCAACTGGATGGTTTTTCACTGGCCCTTTTGGGGACAAGAGTTGTGGCAAGACCTATGGGCCTCTGGTCAGACTAAAACTGTTACTGTATATCATGTCACTGGCCATTTGCCTTTGGCATCTCCAGGGAATGATGAAGCAGACACATTGGTCCAGGTGCATTGGCTAAAAGGAAAACCTGCCTCTCATGTAGCCCAATGGTTACATCAGCTTTTGTTGCACGAGGGGCAAAAGACAATGTGGGCTGTAGCCCATCAGTGGGGCTTGCCATTGACCTTTGAGGAAGTCAGCAGAGCCTGGAAGGAGTGCCTTGTGTGCTTTAGGAGGGACTAACACCGAGTCCCATAGCAACATGGAACAATAGCAAAGGGGCTGCTACCCCTTGTCAGTAGGCATATAGAGTATATTGGGCCTCTGCCCATATCAAAAGGATATCAGTATGCCATGACTTGTGTTGACATGACTACTGGACTATTAGTTTCTTTTCCTGCACACTCAGCAGATCAGCGAACCACCAAGAGGGGCCCAGAGCATCTCTTTGCAGCCTATGGCCAGCCACAGATGATGGAGAGCGATCAAGACATCCACTTTACTGGACATGCATTACAAGAATGGGTGCAGCAATTAGGAATAAAGTGGAAGTTTCATGTACCATATAACCCTACTGGGGCAGGCATGATAGAAAGGGACAACAGTTTGTTGAAATCTGGCCTGAAGTCGGACACCAATAGTCTACAGGGCTGGTCAGTTCGCTTATGGACAGTCCTCCAGTGTTTGAATGAGAAGCCCCCAAAAGGAGCCTTGAGCCCTGTGGGTATGCTCACACACCTCGCTGCCTCTCCTATACAACTGTATGTGCAAACCAAAGAGGAGTTATTGAAGCCAGGATATGGCCAGCAGAGCAACATCCTGCTGCCCGCCCCAACTGCATTAAACCCTGGAGACACTGTTGAGTGGACATGGCTCTCGACATTTCGGCACATGGACCAGCAATGGCTGGCCCTTCTGGCACTTTGTGGAAAAGGCCTGGAAGCTGGCCTTGTTTATTCCTGGAGTAACAGCAGAATGAGCCTCAAAGATCACAGTAGTGTACCCAAAAACATCTGGGAGGTAAAAGCATCTTATGGGGAAGTTTTGTTTTATCTTTATGTCCAGTGCATGTACCTCCCGTAGCCCTATATATTGACCCATCTGTAACTCCCACAGGGAGGTGGTGAAAGTCTGGTATACTAGACCAGGACCAGATTCCATCCCTACCACTGTTCTATCACAGGGTCATTCTCTTGCATATAACCTACCTGATGGACAAAATTTGCCTATGCTGGTATCATTAAAACATGTATCTTATTGCCCTTAAGGTTATTTTCTCTACAGTTCTTCTGGTCTGGATGCATCCCCTGGCTGCAGCTGCCATGTGGTGATTGCTCTGAACTCTCTACCTCTTCAGCTACTGCTTGCCTGTGGAATGGGAGAGCTGTGGACTTAATCTGCATAGGACTATGAACCTAGCTGAATCCTCTGGCATGAGGACAATTACGATTTTATTGCTGTTGCTATTGTTGTATCTTTAGTCTGGTTACAGTGCTCCAGTTTTCTTGCCCAGGGACCACTGCAGAAGATGGGGAACGTGTAGATTGTAAGGAGAGATTTCTGGAAGGGTGGCCTGTGGGTAAAATTGCAATATTTCCAGAATCTCTTGCCTGGCTTTAGTGCATCTCTGTGTCAACAGGTGTTTCCCAGGGGTGGAGAGAAGTAGTCCATCTCCATATCAGTGGGTAATTACATGGGCTAGCGAGGGCTTATCTGGACCAGAGAGGCTGGGAGGAGTATTCCCTCGCTTCTGCCATAGTGGAACAGAGAGAGAGATGCAGGGCAACTGCTTGTAAGCAATAAATGGGTGCTTCCCTCAGGAGTTCGTCTTTTTCCTTGATGGCCTTTTCCTCCTTCAGAGCACCCTGCAGTGCTGTCATCTCGTTCTGTAAGGAATCTTTTACCTCTTCAACAGCACATCGCTGCTGGCATTCTCATGCTGCCTCCTCTCACATCAATGCCATTTCCTTCAGGGAATCCACAGAAGTTTGTAGCTAGTATTCTCATGCTGCCATTTCTTGGGTCTTTTTCAGGAGCATGTCCTTCTCTTCTGCAGACTTTTTTAATACTGTGAGAAGCAGCCAACCCACAGTCCCTGCTGCCTCGTGGGCACTCTGTCTCTCAAAAGACCTACTTACCATACCAAGGGCTATCCCCAACTTCCCCACATACAAAATATTAGAACAAAAGATATTCCTAGTGCTCTTATCACTTAGGAAGTTACAAGAGTTTCAGTAATTCTGTGCCAGGATCTGAGGGCAGTGACCAACAAATATATTTTTTATTATCTCACAGAATTACAAAACAATCAGCTAGTAATTAACAATTTGGTGGTAGTTAAGTCCTTACCTATCAATAATTACTCTAAATGTAAATATTTAAATTCTCCAATTAAAAAAACAGTGGCTGAATGGATGAAAAAATTAGACCTGCCTATATGCTGACTGCAAAAACTCACTTGAGCTTTAAGGACACCCATGGGCTGAAAGTGAAGGGATGGAAAGAGATATTACATTCGAATGAAAACAAAAAGTTATCAGGGATAGCTATGTTTATATTAGAAAAAGCAGAGTTTAAGGCATAAACAATAAAAAGAGACTATGGGGAAGTTGGGGTTCCTATGGCCAGTATCCTCACTGAACTTAAACCACCTGATGATGTAACTGGCCTGTTGCTAGGCTACCGCTTCCACACCTTTGGGTAATAAGCTATTATTGCACTATATAAAGAGCTCGGCCCAGTGCTCTGAGCAGAGGCAGAGACGCTAGTGCTCGACCTACTGCTGGGAGAGCAAGCCTGGTAATAAACCCTTTCACCCCAAAGAACGTTTTGCTGTCAATATCTTTGGTCACATTGAATCCATAGCAAACTTGCCTGGGGCTGAAACCCATTGGCAAGACAGAGACAAAGTTCATTATATAGTGATAAAGGGGTCAATTCAGCAATAGGATATAACAATTGGAAATATATATGCACCCAATATTAGAGCGCCTAAATATATTAAATAATCATTAATAGATTTGAAGGCAAAAATAGACAATAATGCAATAGTAGGAGACTTCCAAACCTCACTGTCAGCAATGTATAGATCAACCATACAGAAAATCAATAAGGAAATAATGAACTTGAAGTATCCTTTGGGCAAAATGGACCTAAGAGACACATACAGAACATTCCATTGAACAGGAACTGAATGCACATTCTTCTCAAGTACACACAGAATATTCTCTGGGACAGACCATATGCTAGGTTACAAAACAAGTATTAACAAACATAAGATTGAAATCATATCATGTATATTTTCTGACTGCAGCAGTATGAAACTCATAATCAATAACAGATGGAAACCAGAAAATTCACAAATATGTCGAAATTAACACACTCCTGAACAACCAATGGGTCAAAGAAAAAATCAAAAGGGAAATCCAAAAATATCTTGAAACAAATGAAAATAGAAACACAACATAACAGAACTTATAGGATGTAGCAAAAGCAGTTCTAAGAGGGAAGATTATAGTGATAAATGCTTATGTTAAGAAAAAAAATGTCAAATAAACAACCTAGCCTTACAACTCAAGAGATTAGAAATGGAAGGGCAAACTAAGCCCAAAGTTAGCAGAATGGAGGAAATAATAAAGATTAGAGCAGAAATAAATGAAACAGAGATGAAAAAGATAATAGAAAAGATCAACAAAACTAAGAGTTGTTTTTTTTAAAGATAAAATTGACAAACCTTTAGCTAGACTAAGAAAAAAAGACAGACTCAAATTAATAAAATTATAATGAAAGAGGAGACATTACAATTGATATCACAGAAATACAAAGGGTTATAAGAGACTACTATGAACAATTATACA
Source organism: Smutsia gigantea (assembly GCA_032199065.1). Lineage (NCBI taxonomy): Eukaryota > Metazoa > Chordata > Mammalia > Pholidota > Manidae > Smutsia > Smutsia gigantea. Next base: position 62,501 of record JAVSCE010010724.1, on the reverse strand, counting down.
TCAACAAATTGGGTAACCTAGAAGAAATGGATAAATTCCAAAAAACATGCAATTTACAAAAATGAATCATGAAGAAATAGAGAATCCGAACAGACCAAAAATGAGCAAGGAGATTGAATCAGTAATCAATAATCTCCCAACACAGAAAATCTCAGGACAAGATGGCTTCACAGATGAATTCTATAAACCATTTACAGAAGAATTAACACCAATTCTTCTCAACTCTATCATTTTAAAGGTGAAAGAACACTTCCAAGCTCATTTTGCAAGGCCAACATTATCCTGATACTGGAGCCAGACAAGGACACTACAAGAAAAGAAAATTTATAAACTAATAGCTCATTAACATAGACTCAAACATCCTCAACAAAATACTAGTAAACAGAATTGAAGAGCACTTTAAAAAGATGGTGCACCATGATGAAGTGGGATTCATCCCTGCCATGAGTATGCTTCAACATCTGCAACCAGTAAATGTATTTAACCACATTAACAGAATGAAGGATAAAAATCATGTGATCAGCTCAATAGATGCAGAAAAAGCACTTGACAAAATTCAGCCCTCTGTCATGACAAAAATCCTTAACAAATTAGGTACATAAGGAATGTACCTCCACATAATAATTGCTATATATGACAAGCCCACAGATAACACCACATTCAACAGTGAAAAATTAAAATCCTTTCCTCTGAGATCATGAACAAGGCAAGAACACCCATAGTTACCATTTCTAGCAACACAGTACTGGAAGTCCTAGCCAGAGCAGTCAAGCAAGAAAAAGAAATAAAAGGCATTCAAATCAGATATGAAGTAAAATGATCTTTGTTTGAAGATGACATGATCTTTTATATGGAATGTCTTAAAAGAGTCCACCCAAAACTGTTAGAACTAATCAACAAATTCAATAAAGTTGCAGGATAGAAAATCAACATATAAAAATCAGTTGCATTTCTATACAGTAAAATTAACTATCTGAAAGAGAAATTAAGAAAGCAATCCTATTTACAATAGCATAAAAATCACCAAAGAAAAAATATTTAGCAATAAATTCAATAAAGGAGGTAAAAGACCTGTACACTGAAAACTATAAGACATTGGTCAAAAAGTTGAAGAAAACACAAATAAATGGACAGATATTCTGTGTTCATAGATTGGAAATATTAATATTGTGAAAATGCCCATACTACACAAAGCAATCTACAGATTCAATGCAGTCTCTATCAAAATTTTATTGGCATATTTTCACAGAAAAAGAAAAAACATCCTACAATTTATATGGAACCACAAAACAACCCATACAGACAAAGCAATCTTGAGAAATATCAGCAAAGGTAGAGGCATCATATTTCCTGATTTTGAACTGTATCACAAAGCTATAGTAATCAAAACAGGATGCACAAAAACAGGTTCATATACCAGTGTAACAGAATAGCAAACCCAGACATAAACCCATACATATACGGTCAATTTTTGGCAAGGGAGCTAAGAACACACAATTGGGAAAACTGGTTTTCCACATGCAAAAGAATGTAATTGGGTCCTTATTTTATACCAATTACAAAAATTAACTTGAAATGGATCCAAGAGTTAAATGTAAGACCCAAAACCATAAAACTCCTAGAAGAAAAATAAGGGGAAAAGATCCTTTACATTGGTCTTAGCACAATGATTTCTTGGATGAGACACCAAAGCACAGGCAACAAAAGCTAAAATAAACAAGTGCAACTACATACAACAAAAAGAGCCTCTGCACAGCAAAGGAAACAATAAATTGAAAAGGCAACCTATAGAACAGGAGAAAATATTCACAAACCATATATCTGATAAGGGATTAATATATCAAGGATATATAAAGGACTCGTATAACTCAATATCCAAAAGCATATAATCCAGCTTAAAAATGGCCAAAAGACCGGAGTAGACATTTTTCCAAAGAAGACATACAAATGGCCTATAGGTATGTGAAAAGATGCTCAACATTGCTAATCATCAGGGAAATGCAAATCAAAACCACAGTGAGGTATCACCTCACACCTGTTAGAATAGTTATTATAAAAAAGACAAGAAATAACAAATGCTGGTAAAGATGTGGAGAAAATGGAACACTTATACACTGTTGGCAGGAATGTAAATTGATATGGCCACTATGGAAAACTGTATGGCAGTTCCTAAGAAGATTAAAAATAGAACTATCATATGATCTAGCTCTCTGACTCTCACTGTATATCTGAAAGAAATGAAATCAGTATCTGCACATCCATGTTTATTGCAGCATTATTCACAATAACTAAGATGTGGAAACAACCTAAATACCCTTTGATGGATAAATAATAAATGGATAAAGAAGATATAATTATATATGTGTGTGTGTGTGTAATGGAATATTATTGAGACATAAAAAAGAAGGAAATCCTGCCATTTGTGCCAACACAGAGGAAACTGGAGGACATTATTCTAAATAAAATAAGTCAGAGAACGACAAATACTCTATAGTATCACTTATATGTGGAATCTAAAAATTAAAATAAAGTAGTTGCCAGAGACTCAAGGGAGGGGGAAATGGGGAGATATTGGTCAAAGGGTACAAACTTTCAGTTATAAGATGAGTGAGTTCAGAATATATAATATACAGCATAGTGACTATAGTTAATAATATGGTATTGTATACCTTAAAGTTGCTGAGAGTAGATCTTAAGCATTCTCACCACACACACAGAAGATTTAAATATATGAGGTGTTACATATGTTATCTTGAACTTGGTAATCATTCCACAATATATATGTATATCAAATCATCATATTTTATATTTTAAATATATACAGTTATATTTGTCAATTATTACTCAATAAAGTTGAAAAAAGTATGAGTATATTATTAATTTTTATAATTTTTTCTAGAAATTCAGTTAACCAAATAATCAGAACTTTATGGTACAAGAAGAGTATTAAGTCCTAGGAGAGATACAAAAAATATGACCAGTGTATGCAACTGTTCTCTAGGGATGAGACATTTAGGTTAGTGCTTCTTGAGTGTTAATGTGTACTTGTTCTACAATGTATATCTTGTTAACATGTTATATGGAGTTCATGATCAATCACTCTGTAGGGAAAATGAAAGTTCCTATGACCAGGATCCTTACCTGACCCTAAACTACTTCATGATGTCATTGGCCTACTGCATAGCTAAAGCATACACAACTGTTGGCAATGAGCCATTACGTCAGTGTTACTATATAAAGAGCACCACCCAGTGCTCTGCCAGGAGGCAGAGATGGAGATGGATTGCAAATGCCACAGAGGCAGATGTGATTCCAGCACTAGACCTGCCACAAGGAGAATAAAGCTTGGCATAAACCCTTTTACCCTTAATGTTCCATTGCTGTTATTCAGTCTCACCTAATCCAGAGTGAACTTGCCCAGGGGCAATCCCCCTCAGGTGAGACAATTGGTATAGTTGGTAGGATTCGCTGCAAACTGAAAAAAAAAATGTAATAAACTGCCCTCATAGGAGGGGTACTTCAGTGGGCTGCCCCTGTGGATGGGGAGACACTCAGATATCCCCCAGTGGGTATGTGGTCTGAGGTGGCTTGCCTCCTAGAGGATTGGGCCCCTCTCCAGGACTGGGGGGAGGTAGAGGTGATACATGAAGCAGTAGAGGAGGCCCTTTGCAAAATACGGAATTCCTTAAAGAAACAGTGCCCACAAGGCAGTGGGAACTGTGAGTTGACTATTCCTCAGTGTTAAGAAGGACCATAAAGGAGAAGAACACACTCCTGCAAGAAGCACAAGAGGAGGTAAAGATCATGAGGGAAGAAAAAATTCATTCATTGATGATTGAGATGGTGTCTCTGAGAAGTGCTACAGAGATGGTAAAGGATGTAATGATAACACAAGAAGAGACAATAGACAAACCAGGATCCTTACCTGACCCTAAACTACTTGATGATGTAACTGGCCTACTGCAAGGTGCTGTAGAGGAAGTAAAAGATTTGTTGAAGAATGAGATGGCATCACTGCAGGGCATTGTGGAAGAGGTAAAGGCCATGAAGGAGAAGGACATACCCCTGCAAGAAGCATGAGAAGAGGCAGCATGAGAACATGAGCTGTAAGGTGCTGTGGAGGAAGTAAAAGAATCTTTGCAGAATGAGACTGTGGTGCTACAAGGTGCTGTAGAGGAGGCATAGGTGATGAGGGAGAAGGATGTACTCATGTGAGAAGCACAAAAATAGGCACACGAGAATGCCAGCTGCGAGGTATTGAGGTAAATATAAGAGAGTTGTTGAAGACTGAGATAGTGTTGCTATTAGGCACTGTGGAGAGGGTAAAGGATGTAGCAGAGGAGGCACTCTGTGGAGTGGTAAGAGGGTTGCCATCATCCCCAGAAGTGATAAAGGAGTCAGAGGAGTATGAAGAGGAAGAGGTGGTGCCAGAAGCACCAAACCCTCCTCTACTGAAATCCCACCTGATTGTAGTCAAGAAAATAAAGATGTAGCAACCACGGTTCCTCTGGTAGAGGTGCAGCCCCCTCTGTAGGTCATGGTTCACTCTATGTAGTGCCCCTATACAGAGGTGGAGCTGGTGGATTTGGGGTCCCAATTTCAGCAGAAATCCTTGGAGTCCATATCAGCCTAGCTCCTGTACCTTCGGAATGTACAGGTAGATGGGATCATTCTGTCTGGATCAGAGATGGTAAAGCTGGCTTCCCTGACAACACACCCTGCCTTGCAGCAGTGACCTCAGAATGCACTACAGACACCAGGAAATCATTCACTTCTTGAGTGGGTAATGCCCACACTTCACACTGTATGGCCCAATCAGGGTGACTTACCATTTTCCCCTGCTAGACAGCAGACGTATACTGAGCTTCAACAGGTGTTACAGGAGTAAGGCATTAAAATGCCATTTACAATCCAGTAAATTATGGCCTGGATGAGGAGCTGTTTATGGCAGGGATAAGGGATATGGTGCTGCAGACAGCTCCCTCGTCCCTCTTTGGGCCCTTAGTGGCCATTCTTGCCCCCCACTTAGGGCTGCCAAAAAATTCAGTTACCTGTAAAGTAGCATATTTCAGGGAGGTGGAAGCAATGCAGGCATGGGAGGAAGTATGGTCCGCTACTGAGAGGCAGGGCCTAAAGAGCCCCGTGAAGGTTATAAGGACCCAGATGTGGGTTGATTTAACAGAGGCAGACAGAGATAAATTGGATGGGAAGTCAAATAGAATCTTACTGGAGCTGGGACAACAACTAAAACCAGAGCAGTGGTTCTGGCCACTGAGGACCAAAAAGCAGAGGCCAGAGACAGAGCCACAAGTCCAGACTGTGTGCTTGCAAGACTTCCTGCTGGAGAGTGAGCTGACCTCACCTATACCTGCACAGGAAGATGATTGGGGGATACAGTTTGACTAAGGGGAGGATGAAGGTACCTGCTCTGAGGGACCTGGGGGGACTGGAGGCCATATGTTGAAATATCAGCTCATTGGTCCCCAGTGAACATACAACATGTCCTGGCTCTGGTGGACACAGGAGCTGAATGTTCACTGTTTTATGGCAACCCTGAGAAGTTTCCCAGAACACCTGCTGTTATAGATGGGTATGGAGGTAAGGATATCAGAGTGAAACAAGCCTGAATCCTTCTGGAACTAGGGTATCTACCCCCAAAGGAGTATACTGTGTATATCTCTCCCATCGCCAAATATACTTTGGGGATAGAGATCCTGCAGAGCCTATGGTTGCAGACCATTGCAGGTGAGTTCAGACTGAGGATATGTGTGGTAATGGCAGTTCTGAGGGGACATACTAAGCACCCACTCATAACTTCACCTGTGCCTTGGTGGGTGACTAATACAAAGCAATACAAATTCCCTGGAAGGCATAAAGAAATTGGAGAAAGCCTCCGGGAACTAGAGAAGGTGGGTATTATAAAGCCCACTTATAGCCCTTTCAATTCCCCATTGTGGCCAGTAAAAAAGCCAGATGGCTCCTGGCATATGACTGTGGATTAAAGAGAAATGAATTATATTATACCCCCTCCGCATGATGCCATCACCTCTATTGCAGGCCTTATGGATACTCTCAGTCATGCACTAGGGACATATCATTATGTTGTAGATCTTGCTAATGCCTCCTTTTCCATTGACATAGAAAAGGAAAGTCAGGAACAGTTTGCCTTCATATGGGAAGGACAGCAATAGACTTTCACTGTCCACTCAAGGGTACCTCCACAGTCCCACCATCTGTCACAGACTTGCAGCTCTGGACTTAGCAGCATGGGAGAAACCACCAACAGTTCCTGTACCATTATATTGATGATATCATGTTCATGTCTGATTCTGTTACAGATCCAGAAGGTGCAGCACCTAGACTGCTGCAACATTTACAGGAGAAAGGATGGGCCATGAATAGCACCAAAGTTCAGGGACCTGGTCTGTCGGTCAAATTCTTGGGGGTCATCTGGTTGGGTTAAGCTGCTATCATAGAAGCAGTCATAAAGTCTAGGCTTTTCCTATTCCTACAACTGTGGCATTATTACAGGAGTTTTGGGGTCTTCTAGGCTACTAAAGAGTGTTTATCCTGCGCTTGGCTCAAATTCTGAAACCCTTATACCATTTGGTATGAAAGGATGTCAGGTGCGACAGAGATGAGACATGTGCATCTGCTTTTACCACTGCAAAATGGGCAGTCAAGGCTGTGTAGGCCTTCAGTGTGATAAACCCATCAAGACCCTGTGAACTGGGTGTTCATGTAACCGACGATGGTTATGGCTGGGGTCTCTGGCAGCTGCTTGAACAATCTTGCCAATCTATTGTATTCTGGTTGCAACTCTGGAAAGGAGCAGAGGTACGGTACACCTTAATAGAGAAGGCAAGACACATTCCCATGTGATGAAGCCTCCATAAAAATCCCAACAGTGCAGGGTTTGGAGAGCTTCCAGATAGGCAAACATGCACACCAGGCAAACACATCCCAACTCCACAAGGATAGGAGCTTTGTCAGTTGAGACCTTCACAGACCTTTTCTTATGTATCTCTTCATCTGGCTATTCATCTGTATCCTTTATCATATCCTTTAATAAACTGGTAAATGTAAGTATTTCCCTGAGTTCTGTGAACTGCTCTAGAAAATTAATCAAACTCAAGAAGGGGATCAATGGAACCTTCAATCTATAGTCAGTTGGTCAGAAGCACAGGTAACAGTCTGGGCTTGCAAATGGCTTCTGAATCAGGGGAGGGGCAATCTTGTGTGACTGAGCCCTTAACCTATAAGATATGACACTATCTCCAGGTAAGTAGTGTTAGAATTGAGTTAAGCTGTAGGACACCAAGCTGGTGTCACAGAAAATTGCTTGTTGTGGGGAAGGGCATGTTCGGAAGTAAAATATTCTATGTGAGTATTTTGTATGATGGGTAAAGGAGACACATAGGTGGAAGAACTGAGTTTCTCCCCACACAGCTGAAATCTTTCCTGTTTAGTTGGTTTCAGAAAAATGAGATTTGCCAAAATAGCCCTGGCTCATGGAAACATGTGGTTTGATAAAAGAAAGGGCAAAATGGCAGAGAATGAGGAACCTTTGATTCCTGGGTAAGCAAGTGATCACCCATGGTATGGAGAAGCAGCTACACTACAATCAGTTACTTTATGTAAAAGTTACCAATGGAATTTAAAGTCTGACCTAACTGCTGGGTAGTGGGTTCACTGGATGCATGAAAAAGGCAAACTGTTCAATCCCTTAGTTATTGCTATCTATAATAGCTAAACTAAAAATAAAAGAAAATGCTGGCTTGGATCTTGATGCTAGACCAAATTCAGATTTCAGTAAGTCTGAGCTATAGAGTCTCCCTCTATAAATGCCAAATGGAATATTCCAGATAAAGCAGCTGATATGCTTCATATGTAATGTGCAACTGGCTTTATGATGACCAGGCTATTTACCCATTGAATATGCCCATTACCCAGGTTATGGTCAGTGCTATGGTTAAGGGGACCCCTTTCACATAGGCTCCCCATTTTGCAACCTTATTGTTGCAAAACCAAGAGATAGTTTGGGAAGCCTTATTGAATTTTCTGTCTCATCTTCCCCTCATGGGTCTTACAGATTCTAATAAAAGTACTAGGTTAATTAACAAGAGAATGGGGAAAGGCAGAAGAAAGAATCAAGAGAGTGTTCTTAGCAGGGTGAAAATTTCTAAATGGTTATTAAGGAACAAGGTGAATAAAGCAAATATTGATAGGGGCAAAACAAAGAGGAAATGCGGGAGAGTCACAGGACTTGTTCCAGCAGGGTAGAAATCTTTAGATGGTTAAAAATGAGATGAATAAAACACACAATGATGAGGTTAAAACAAAGATTTTAGTACAGCACTACCAAAGGTTGGGTGAGTGAAGGGACTCCCTGCAAGTTTCCCAACATTAAAGGGACCCAAACAAGGCCAGTCTATTTCTCCTAGTATGGGAAACTTTTAAAAGCCAGAAGGCAGAAACTACAATGAGAAACCTGAGTAGCAATATCTTGTGCTCTTGGCAGTGGTTAAACAGATCAATCAAGTTAAAGATTGACAAATGAGTCAGTCCCTTGGCTCAGACCCCTCACAGGTAACCCAAAGGCTTTTGCATAAGGGTGGATAAAATGATCAGGGGATATAAAAGAGAAGTTTCCAGTACTCCTTGATACAGGAGCCCTACACATAATCGGACAAAAATCTATTGGTGAAGCCTTGGTGCAGGCTGCAGTTAGATTGAAAGAACATAAAAATATGAGAGCTGAGAAGATTATGAAAGTTGGCATATTTAAATAGGTTTTATGTGAGTGGTTGTGTCTCCTTCACCTAAATGTTTATGGGAATGGATATTAGTCGTATTGAGGAATACTTTCCCTACTTAGTACTGTAAAACCAAGACCTGTTGATGAAGTCTTAATGGAGGCTACAGTTAAGAAAGTAAAGGTTGATGGAATTAAGGTAAAAGTTTATAGGGGAATTGATATGTTTGAACAAACTTTATGCGAAGTAGTTGCATCTCTTTTACCTGATTGTGTTATGGGGATGGACATTATATCTGACTGGGAAATGTGTCTTCTTTCTAGTATTGTAAAACAGAAAGCCCACCTTTCAAGCAATGTTAATTAGACATGTTAAATGGAAATCATAAAGATTGCCTGAGTTTACATAACGGAATAGAAGCTGTGGTGCAGATAGGGACAAATTCTCAGTGTCTCTTCAAATTCTGTTTTCTTTATGAGAAAACATTCTCCAAGTTTTTAAGAAAATAAGCTGTAATTCACATTGTATGAATTATGTTGCAAACCTGCATGCAGGCGAACACATCTCTGAGTATATCCAGTGAGCACTAGAGTTGCTCCATCACCAAGATGAAATGAGACCGCTCAGCCAGGATGAAAAGAAACTAGTCATGAATAAGAAAAAAGATAGGTGGTGAGTGCTCACCCACGTCAATGTCTGAGCAGTGTAATAGGTAGAATGAGCCCAAGTAAATCAAGCTTGGGCAGCCCTGTCACTTTTTGCCACCTCAAAGTGGGCATAGACCAGTAAAGTCAATTTAAGGACCCACATTTACCTCATGGAGAAGTGAAATAATTTCTGTGTTACTTTAAAATACAAAAGATGGAAACAAAGTCCAGATGCTTCCTTCTTACTGAGCCAGACCTTATAGTAGAACCACACTGTGGCTGGGTATGTGATAAGAAATGTATTTAATGATTTTACTGACTCTCTTATTCTTAGATTAATGCCCTGTTTACTATTGTTAATCTTCTTAGGAAGCCATGACACATTTAAAGTGTTTGTTGAGCAAAGAAAAAGATACATTGTGATACACTTATATTCATCACTCTTTGATGTGCTAACAGACCATAAGAAGAGAATTTAAATAAATTAATCATTAGGAACAATCAATTTGCTCATTTCATGATTCCTGAGAGAAATTAGCCTCCATATTTATAAGCCGTTAAATCAATTTCTTTTATTTGTAGGAAATCTTCACAATAACCAGGTCTAATGCTTTCCCTGAAAAATTGTTATTGTTAATTATTCTATACATAACATGAATAGAAAATAACATAATGAGCCATATATCACCAACCTTCTTTATAAATGTTAACATTAAGTACTGCTTTAATTACATCTCATTATTTTCATAATATTTTCATTATTGTTTATTTCTAAATATTACATAATTCTCAAAATGATCTGTAAGTCATCTGAGCATACATTTTAAGTTTTCAGATGTGTATGTTGTTAATGTGCATGTCTGTTTGTATTTATGCTCTTTTTACTGTTGATTTAAATTTCATTATGATAGGCAAACTTTATACCATATTAGTTCATGGAAGTATGTGAGACTACTTTACAAACTCACATGAAGTCATCTTCATAAATGTTTTTCATGTGAACTCAAAAAAATGTATATTCTCTATCTGTTCTGTATATACCCATTAGATACAGGTTATTCTGTTAAAAGCTTTAAAATTCTTACCAACATTTTTTTCCTCCTTGTCTAATAGAGGTATATTAAATTCTTCCCCTAAGATTGTAGATATCTCACTTCTCTTTATTATCCTGATATTCAAATTTTTATACATTTTAAGGATATGTTACCAGGTGGCTACAAGTTTGCAATTATTATTATCTGTATTTTAATGGTTCTTGGTATGATATGTATTATATCAGGATAGGCTGTGTAATTCAGTAGTGATAAATAAACACCAAATCAATTCCTTAACTATAAAGCTTTACTTTTTTTGCTAGACATCACAGTACATATTCAACATGGGTTGACGTCACTGAAGTTTTTGTTTTGTTTTTTTCTGGCTCTCACACTGAAGGGATTTATATATTTATTCGTTTATTTTTATTTTGGTATCATTAATGTACAATTACATGAGCAACATTATGGTTACTAAGACTCCCCCCATTATCAAGTCCCCACCATATACCCCATTACAGTCACTGTCCATCAGCGTAGTGAGATGCTATAGAATCACTACTTGTCTTCTCTGAGTTGTACAGCCCTCCCTGTGCCCCCCCAACATTACATCTGCTAATCGTAATGTCCCTTTTTCCCTCTTATCCCTCCCTTCCCACCCATTTTCCCCAGTCCCTTTCCCTTTGGTAACTATTAGTCCGTTCTTGGGTTCTGTGAGTCTGCTGCTGTTTTGTTCCTTCAGTTTTTTTCTTTGTTCTTATACTCCACACATGAGTGAAATAATTTAGTACTTGTCTTTCTCCACCTGGCTTATTTCACTGAGCATAATATGCTCTAGCTCCATCCATGTTGTTGCAAATGGCAGGATTTGTTTCCTCCTTATGGCTGAAAAATATTCCATTGTGTAGATGTACCACTTCTTCTTTATCCATTCAGCTAATGAGGGACACTTAGGTTGCTTCCATTTCTTGGCTATTGTAAATAGTGCTGTGATAGGGGTGCATATGTCTTTTTCAAACTGGGCTGCTGCATTCTTTGGGTAAATTCCTAGGAGTGGAATTCCTGGGTCAAATAGTATTTTTATTTTGAGTTTTTTGAGGACCCTCCATACTGCTTTCCACAATGGTTGAACTAATTTACATTCCCACCAGCAGTGTAGGAGTGTTTCTCCACATCCTCGCCAACATTTGTTGTTGTTTGTGTTTTGGATGTTGGCCATCCTTACTGGTGTGAGGTGATATCTTGTTGTGGTTTTAATTTGCATTTCCCTGATGATTAGCGATGTGGAGCATCTTTTCATGTGCCTGTTGGCCATCTGAATTTCTTCTTTGGAGAAGTGTCTGTTCAGATCCTCTGCCCATTTTTTAATTGGATTATTTGCTTTTTGTTTGTTGAGGGGCATGAGCTCTTTATATATTTTGGATGTCAACCCATTATTGGATATGTCATTTATGAATATATTCTCCCATACTGTAGGATGCCTTTTTGTTCTACTGATGGTGTCCTTTGCTGTACAAAAGCCTTTTTAGTTTGATATAGTCCCACGTGTTCATTTTTGCTTTTGTTCCCCTTACCCAGGGAGATATGTTCACGAAGAAGTTGCTCGTGTTTATGTGCAAGAGATTTTTGCCTGTTTTTTTCTAAGAGTTTTATGATTTCATGACTTACATTCAGTTCTTTGATCCACCTTGAGTTTACCTTTGTGTATGGGGCTAGACAGTAGTCCAGTTTCATTCTCTTACATGTAGCTGCCCAGTTTTGCCAACACCAGCTGTTGAAGAGGCTGTCAATTCCCCATTGTATATCCATGGCTCCTTTATCACATATTAATTGACCATCAACACTTGGGTTAATATCTGGATTCTCTATTCTGTTCCACTGGTCTATGGGTCTGTTCTTGTGCCAGTACCTAATTGTCTTGATTATTGTGGCTTTGTAGTAGAGTTTGAAGTTGGGAAGCAAGATCCCCCTGCTTTATTGTTGCTTCTCAGGATTGCTTTGGCTATTTGGGGTCTTTTGTGGTTCCATATGAATTTTAGAATTATTTGTTCCAGTTCATGAAGAATGCTTTTGGTATTTTGATAGGGATTGCATTGAATCTGTAGATTGCTTTAGACAGGATGGCGATTTTTACAATATTAATTCTTCCTACCCAAGAGCATGGGATGAATTTCCATTTATTAGTGTCTTCTTTAATTTCTCTTAGCAGTGTCTTGTAGTTTTCTGGGTTTAGGTCTTTCACTTCCTTGGTTAGGTTTACTCCTAACTATGAATGGGATTGTTTTCCTGATTTCTCTATTTGCTCGTTCATCATTAGTGTATAGGAATGCAACAGATTTCTGTGTATTAATTTTGTATCCTGCAACTTTGCTGAGTTCAGATATTAGTTCTAGTAGTTTTGGAGTGGAGTCTTTAGGGTTTGTTATGTACAATATCATGTCATCTGCAAATAGTAACAGTTTGACTTCTTCACCAAACTGGATGCCTTGTATTTCTTTGTGTTGTCTGATTGCCGTAGCTAGGACCTCCAGAACTATGTTGAATAAAAGTGAGGAGAGTGGGCATCCTTGTCTTGTTTGCGATCTTATGGGAAAAGCTTTCAGCTTCTCACTGTTAAGTGTAATGTTGGCTGTGGGTTTTTCATATATGGCCTTTATTATGTTGAGGTACTGGCCCTCTATACCCATTTTGTTGAGAGTTTTCATCATGAATGGATGTTGAATTTTTTTGAATGCTTTTTCAGCATCTATGGAGATGATCATGTGGTTTTTGCCCTTCTTTTTGTTGGCGTGGTGGATGATGTTGATGGGTTTTTGAATGTTGTACCATCTTGCATCCCTGAAATGAATCCCACTTGATCATGATGTATGATCCTCTTGATGTATTTTTGAATTCAGTTTGCTAATATTTTGTTGAGTATTTTTGCATCTATGTTCATCAGGGTTATTGGTCTGTAGATTTCTTTTTTTGTGGTGTCTTTGCCTGGTTTTGGTAGTACGGTGATGCTGGCCTCATGGAATGAATTTGGGAGTATTCCCTCCTGTTCTGTTTTTTGGAAACTAAGGAGAAGGGGTATTATGTCTCCTCTAAATGTCTGATAAAATTCAGTGGAGAATCCATCTGCTCCAGGTGTATTGTTCTTGGGTAGTTTTCTGATTACTGCTTCAATTTTGTTGCTGGTAATTGGTCTGTTTAGATTTTCTGTTTCTTCCTTGGTCAGTCTTGGAAGGTTGTATTTTTCTAGAAAGATGTCCATTTCTTCCAGGTTATCCAGTTTGTTAGCATATAGATTTTCATAGTATTCTCTAATAATTCCTTGTATTTCTGTGGTGTCCATAGTGATTTTTCCTTTCTCATTTCTGATTCTGTTTATGTATGTAGATTTTCTTATTCTTTTAATAAGTCTGGCTAGTGGTTTATCTATTTTGTTTATTTTTTTAAAGAACCAGCTCTTGGTTTCATTGATTTTTTTCTATTGTTTTATTCTTCTCAATTTTATTTATTTCTTCTCTGATCTTTATTATGTCCCTCCTTCTGCTGACTTTGGGCTCATTTGTTCTTCTTTTTCCAGTTTCAATAATTGTGACTCTACACTATTCAATTGGGATTGTTCTTCCTTCTTTAAATAGGCTTGGATTGCTATATACTTTCCTCTTAGAACTGCCTTTGCTGCATCCCACAGAAGTTGGGGCATTGTGCTGTTGTTTTCATTCGTCTTCATATACTGCTCAATCTCTGTTTTAATTTGGTCGTTGATCCATTGATTATTTAGGAGCATGTTATTAAGCCTCCATGTGTTTGCGAGCCTTTTTGTTTCTTTGTACAATTTATTTCTAGTTTCATACCTTTGTTATATGAAAAGTTGGTTGGTAGAATTTCAATCTTTTTTAATTTACTGAGGTTCTTTTTGTGGCCTAGTATGTGGTTTATTCTGGAAAATGTTCCATGTGCACTTGAGAAGAATATGTATCCTGCTGCTTTTGGGTGCAGAGTTCTGTAGATGTCTCTTAGGTACATCTGTTCTATTGTGTTGTTCATTGCCTCTGTGTCCTTACGTATTTTCTGTCTGGTTGATCTGTCCATTGGAGTCAGTGGTGTGTTGAAGTCTCTGAAAATGAATGCATTGCATTCTATTTCCTCCTTTAATTCTGTTACTATTTGTTTCACATATGTCTGTGCTCCTGTGTTGGGTGCATATATATTTATAATAGTTATATCCTCTTGTTGGACTGACCCCTTTATCATCATGTAATGTCCTTCTTTGTCTCTTGTTACTTTCTTTGTTTTGAAGTCTATTTTGTCTGATACAAGTACTGTAACACCTGCTTTTTTCTCCCTATTGTTTGCATGAAATATCTTTTTCCATCCCTTCACTTTTAGTCTGTGTATCTGTTTGTGTTTGAGGTGAGTCTCTTGTAGGCAGCATATAGGTGGGTCTTGCTTTTTTATCCATTCTATTACTCTGTGTCTTTTGATTGGTGCATTCAGTCCATTTATATTTAGGGTCATATTGAAAGACATGTACTTATTGCCATTGCAGGCTTTGGATTCATGGTTACCAAAGGTTCAAGGGTAGCTTCTTTCTATCTAACAGTCGAACTTAACTCTCTTGTTCAGCTATTATAAACACAGTCTGATGATTCTTTATTTCTCTCCCTTCTTTTTCCTCCTCCTCCACTCTTTATGTGTTAGGTGTTTTATTCTGTACTCTTTTGTGTTTCCCTTGACTGATTTTGTGGATAGCTGATTTTATTTTGAATTTAGTTAGTATTTGGTTGGTCTGCTTTCTTTGCTGTGGTTTTATTTTCTCTGGTGACATCTCTTTAGCCTTAGGAGCACTTCCATCTAGAGCCGTCCCTTTAGAATACATGTACAGATGGTTTGTGGGAAGTAAATTCCCTCAACTTTTGCTTATCTGGTAATTATTTAATCTGTCCTTCAAATATAAATGATAATCTTGCTGGATACAGTACTCTTGGTTTGAGGCCCTTCTGTTTCATTGCATTGAATATATCATGCCATTCTCTTCTGGCCTGTAAGGTTCTGCTGAGAAGTTTGATGATAACCTAATGGGTTTTGCTTTGTAGCTGATCTTTTTTCTCTCTCTGGCTGCTTTTAATACTCTGACCTTGTCTTGAATCTTTGCCATTTTAATTATTATATGTCTTGGTGTTGTCCTCCTTGAGTCCCTTGTGTTGGGAGATCTGTGGGCTTCCATGGTCTGAAAGACTATTTCCTTTCCCAGATTGGGGAATTTTTCTGTAATTAGTTCTTCAAAGACACCTTCTATCCCTTTTTCTCTCTCTTCTTTTTCTGGTACCCCTATAATTTGAATATTGTTCAGTTTGGATTGGTCACACAGTTCTCTTAATATTCTCTCATTCCTAGAGATCCTTTTATCTCTCTCTGCCTCAGCTTCTCTGTATTCCTGTTCTCTGATTTCTATTCCATTAACAGTCTCTTTCACCTCATACAGTCTTCTCTTAATCTCACAGATGCAAATGCAGCCTGGCTGGTGTACTGCATCCTCTGGTCACTCTCCCAGGAATAGTTGCATTTGCTGCATTTTTCAAAGTACACATGGTTTTTGGAGGAGATTTCCACCACCCTACTCATGCTGCCATCTTGAAAGTCCCTGTCCTCATTGAAGTTTTATCTCAACATCTCACCTGCATGTATGATGACCACAGCAGTGAGAAAGGAATTTAGTGACTCGTGTACTGGCCTTTAAAGTTTCCACTCAGATGTAGCATACATCTCTTCTGCTCTCATTTCATTTAAGACCAATCGCATGGCCACACCTATTGTTACCCTCTGCCTTAAAAGGGAAAGAACTTAAAACATTAATGACAAAATATCTAATGTCCCACATAATTCTTATAGAAACCAAAAGCAGTAGCTGGTGAATAGGAAAGGATAAAGAATAAGGAGGAGAAAAAGGCATAATATCACCCCTTCTCCACTGTGGCTTCTGAGCCTGAGGTAGGCCTGAGCTGTGAGGATGGGAAGACTCCTTCAATTCATTAGACAGTGAAGTTTCAATTTATATTTACTTTTTAATGCCTAAAAATATGGCTTTCCTGATGTCAGAGACTGATTGAAAAAATTATTGGGTCTTCTAGAAATATTATCGAGTTAGGAAAGAAGAGGTAAAATAGAATAATCCTGAATAACAGTGGTGAAAGAATAATAGATTTGTTCCCCATTAATACATCCGATTCAATATATTGGTTATACATGTCCAACTATACATTTTGCTAATAAAGTCTAAAGCTTTTCATTATTTCTATTCTGCTTCAGTCTAGAATTCAAACACTCTTCATTGAATATAATAGGGTTCAGGATGTACTACCACAAAATATGGCACCTTGATACATTGAATATTTTAAGCTGAAAGAGTATGAGTATGGCAGAAGCAAGAAGGTCATTCTGACCTTCCCCCTACTTCTCCCTGAAACAGGTCATAAAACCCTCATGTGAGGGGTGACTTTCTCTTACTCAGAGGAAAGGGGCACCCTTATCTCCAAGGATAGAGAGATGCCAAGATGAATTGGAATGAAAAGACCTTGCTAAGCTCTCCCCAATTTATTACACTTACCACATGTTCCTTGACCTTTGTATTTCTCCATGACTATCTATAGTTCATTAAACCCAGCAAAAAATATTCTGGTTTAACCATTTCTTTGGGTCTTCATTAGCTTATGAAGGTTTCCCATGTCACGTAAAACTTATGCTAAATAAATGTGTATGCTTTTCTCCTGTTCGTCTCTTTCTCAGTTTAATTTTCAGACCCAGCCAGAGACCCTAAGAGGGTCAAGGAAAACTTTTCCCCTCTATATACAGCAGCCCCATCTGGTTGTTGTTTCAAGTTTTGGCTTTATCCTAAGAAATAAAAACAACTAGGATGCAAACAAAATAATTTATTTCACTACTCCCTTTTAAACTTGTTTGCTGAATAATTTTTTCCTTACCCCCAAATGAAATCCTAGATTGGCCCCTAGCCTTTCTAATTAATATTATATAATAAAAAGTCTTCTGTCACATTCACTCACAAGAATACTTTCATCTTAGTATAACACTGATCGTGGTAAGTGTTTAGTAGTATATATAATCAATGAATCAGTATGTTGTACATCTGAAGCCAATATACTGTATTGTCTGGTTCCTGAGGACCAGAGGGACTGGGGTAAAGGGCGCAGTCTTCAGTTTTTGATCCAGGAGCCTTCTAAATGTGGCATATGTATGAATTCCAGCCTTTTCCCTGCTGGAGTCATGTGGTCTTTTCAGAGACTGTACCCCTGAACCCACTGATTGCAGTTCCCTTGGCAAATGTTTCAACCACCAGTGGTTAGCACCCATAAAAGGTTCTTATGAGTAATTATTGTAATTGAACAAATATTGCTTGCAATTAGTACTCTTCATTGAATGAATAAAATAAATTAGGCAAATTGGTGATACAACTCTTGACAACCTGTAGTTACTTAACATTTATCTGCCATTTGATTTCTTAATTACACATTCACTTCAGCAGCTCATATTCTCAGAAATTAATCCACATTAATCCACACACCATAGCTGGAAATAACCAAACTTTATCTTTTTCAATATTGCTTATGAAGGCCCTTACACAGG
The DNA here is from genome assembly GCA_032199065.1 of Smutsia gigantea. Taxonomy (NCBI): domain Eukaryota; kingdom Metazoa; phylum Chordata; class Mammalia; order Pholidota; family Manidae; genus Smutsia; species Smutsia gigantea. The sequence continues at coordinate 44,432 of JAVSCE010010724.1, read as the reverse complement.
TTAAAAAATGTTTCTGCTATGTAGCTATAGAGTAAAAAAGGACACTATTGAGCTTTGTTTATATGTTCTTAACATCATCAGCTATGTGTTCAGTGCCCTGGGTCACATTTCTTTCTCTAAGAAAATCCCTTAAGTGATATGCACAGAATTATAAAAAGGAACAAGAGTTCTAGTTTTTAATCCATGTGAGATCATGTAGTCAGAGGTTGACAAACTATAGCCCACAGGCCAAATCCAGCCTGTTTCTGTATGGCCTGTAAGCTAAAGATACTTTTTAATATTTTTAGATAGTTGAAAAAAATTAGAAGAAAAAGAATATTTAGTGACGTGGAAATTGTATGAAATTCACTTTTCAGTGTCCACAAATAAAGTGTCATTGGTCCACAGCCACACTCATCTGTTTAATATGGTCCATGGCTACTTTTGTGCTACAATGGTAGAGATGAGTAGTTGTGACAGAGAGTATGACCCTCAAAGCCTAAAATATTTACTATCTTGTCCTTTATAGAAAAGTTTTGACCTTTGGTGTAGGTTATCAGTTTTGTTTAATTGAAATGAATATTGTTCAAATAATGCATCAATTCAAAACAATTCAGAACTATCTGCAGAGCTAATTGAAGTAAATCCCTAAGTATAAATTTATTCCTGCCTGATACATTTTCCTGACTGTGATACCAATCTCTAATGACTCTATGTTCAGCCAACCCTATTAGTTGCCCACCCAGATCCCTCAGATCTTCCTAGTTCAGTATGTTCTGTTTGACTTAAATGGTTGGTATGTGTATCACTGTGTCCAAGGGCTTTTTGCCAGAACATTGAGAGACTGCTCTCTCTTCCTATTCATGTATGACAGGGCACAAGTGCCAAACAAATAACACCTTCCCTGCCCCAGCAGCCCTCAAACAAAGACCTAAAGGATTTGGTGTATAAATCCCTCAATTCTGTTGTTCATAGAGTGAGCTAATCAAGGTGTGCTTTTTTTACACCATTTCTCAGTTTTCTCTCTGAGGTTAAGCTCCAGTTGCCCACTGTAACAGCTAGCTTAATAATGCATACTATCTTTTTGACTGTCCTTCCTTCACAGTATCATTATTCCACTTCCATACCAGTGTTCCCTGCACCCCCACCCACCCTTGAATAAACTGCTTGCACTGGACTCCTTGTCTCAGTATCTGCTTTGAGAATCCAAACCAAGTCACCACACAATTAGGCAATTTTTAGCATCTAATTTTGGTTACATAAAGAACCTCATAATATCCTCATTCTCAGACAGCAAGGCTCTTCAGTTTGAATATCACTGCTATAGTTCTGAGTTGTCAGCATCATTTAATAATGGAGATTAAGTGAATGTGAAGGGTAAAGACCATGATGTATATTAAAGAAAGGCTTGAAACATTACAGAATCTGATGCTGGTATCTTTCATATATCTGAGCTCTTCAGCCAGGCATCTTAAACACTCCCCAAGTTCTACAAAATTCTTCCAGTATATTTCTATTGGTTGCTGTTTTTCACATTAGGATATTGATATTGAGGATGGTTAAAGCAAATTATTCGTATGCTGTACATTTACATGGAAGGTAGACCAGAGGGAAGAGGCTGTCTTCACCATTTTTCATTCTTTTTTCTTTGTTCTCCTCTGACATTTGGATAATTTCAAATGACTTGCCCTTGAGTTCACAGATTCTTTCTTCGGCTTGATCAAGTCTGTTGTTAATGCTCTTTTTTGCATCTTTCATTTCATTCATTGCATTCTTCAGCTCCAGAGTTCCTGTTCTGTTCTTTTTTATTATTTCTATCTGTCTGTTAAACTTCTTTTCTTCATGTATTGTTTTACTAATTTTGTTGAATTGTCTTTCTGTGTTCCTCAAGACAACTATTTTGAATTCTTTATCAGGCAAATTGCAGATTTCCATTTCTTCAGGGTCAGTTACTGGAAAATTATTGTGCTCCTTGGATGGTGTCATTTCCTTAATTTTTCATGTCCCTGAAGTCTTGTATTGCTTCACCTTTGCAGAAGCAGCGACATTCTCCAATTTTTACTGACTGGCTTTGAAAGAGAAATATCTTCTCTCAGTGTTTCTAGCGATTCTGAAGACCTCTGGGATCTCTTCTATAGTTATACCTGCTCCACACTCCTCTTGTGGTAGTATTCTGAACATTGCATGCCTTCTCTTGATCCTACCAAGCCAGACCAGGGACTAATAGCCCCTTGGTTGCCTTCCCTAGGGTCGTGCTTAATGCTCAACTGTGTGCTTTCTCTCAGTCCTGCAGAGTTGGGCCCGCTTTCTGTGTGTGCTAACTAGCCATTTGCAAAGGTTTACACTTGCTGTCTTTGAGGTCATGCACAGGGAACCAGGTATGGGGTGGGGGAATATGTGGGCAAGGTGTGTAGAGTGTTGGGGGCTGCCTGTGGACCAATTGTGGGGATCCACAGGCATGGCATCCCAGCAACTTATGAGTGGGGTCCTGATGGAGTATGTGAGGCAATAAATAGGATCTGTGTCCTTTTAATGCCCTCTAAGCCCTGCTGCAGTGCTTCCAGCCTCTCTCTGTCCCTTAGTCATTCAGCACACCTCAGCACTCTGGATGGGGAGAGAAAGAAGTTGGCATTCTGGTGGGAGAGATAAAGAAGTGGGCAGTGTTCTATGCAGTGGGGAAGCCAGGCACTTACTCACACACTTTCACTTTCCCCTGTGGAAGAAATAGCAGGCTGAAGGGGTCTCTCTTGGCACTGACCTGTACTTCCTTGGAGAAGGAGCAATGCACATAAAGTGAAACTGTTAGTCTTCCTCTCTTTAATGTGTCCAGTGTTGGATTTCTTTGCTCCAGTGTATGCTGGAATATCTCCTCTTGATTTCTGGATTCCCACAAAGTTACTCTGGTCTGTTGGCAACTGTCAAAACTGGTATCATTTGGGGAAAAAATAGTAAAAGTTTCTTATTCTGTCATGTTGCTGTTATCACTCCTAAAGCTTTATTTTTAAATAAGATATTGTTTTTAATCAATATTCTGACATTTCCACAGTTATCCCACTGGCAAAAATACTGGTTCATATTCAGGATAAAATATCAAACCTCTTTGTACTGTCCCAAAGCTCACAAATCTATACTTAAGAAACTTAAGCATCAGAATGTCATGATTTTTGTTACTCATTAGAGAATATAACTTAAACTGTCCGCAATTCTGTTGAAGAACACAGCAAAAATAAATGAAAGAAGTTGGAAGAGAAAGAAGTGGGCAGTGTTCTATGCAGTGGGGAAGCCAGGCACTTACTCATACACTCTCACTTTCCCCTGTGGAAGAAATAGCGGGCTGAAGGGGTCTCTCTTGGCACTGACCTGTGCTGCCTTAGAGAAGGAGCAATGCAGATAAAGTGAAACTGTTAGTCTTCCTCTCATTAACGTGCCTAGTGTTGGATTTCTTGTGAGGCAATTAGTAGGATCTGTGTCCTTTTAATGCCCTCTAAGCCCCGGCTGCTATGCTTCCAGCCTCTCTCTGTCCCTTAATCATGCAGCACACCTCAGCACTCTGGATTGAGGGAAAAAGAAGTGGGCACTCTGGAGGGAGAGAGAAAGAACTGGAGCGAGAAAGAAGTGGGCAGTGTTCTATGCAGCAAGGAAGGTAGTAATCTTCCTACCGTTGGAATTAGGAAAACATTGGGTTCCTCCAATTGACATTAATACTTCCTTCTGGTAAGAATAACCCTTTCTACCAATACCCTCTTTGCTTTGACTTCTGGGGATTTAGACCCAGATTCATATATACACACACACGCACATACACACACTATAGATATATAGATAGCTACATAGATAATAGATATAATTTTTTTTCCTTAAATCAAGTTTGTACCCTTTATTTCTGTTTCTTTCAGATTATTTCTGTAATCTTAAAAAAGCTGATTCAAAATTTGTTTAGACTTCCAGGAAGATGGCAGTGTGAGCAGGGCGGCAGAAATCTCCTCCCAACACTATATTTATCTACGAAAACACAGAAAATACATCTATTCCTAAAAGAGAGACGAGAATACACAGGAAAGTGCACAGCGTGCAGCTATACCCGAGAGGACTCGGCACCCCAAGAGGGGGGTAAGATATGGAGCGGCGACCCGGCGGGACCGAGCACTCCCCCACTCTAGCACACTGGCGGGAGGAGAAGATTCAGAGCCGGGAGGGAGTGGAAGTACACCCCGCGAAGTAGCCAGCCCTGGTGATCTGCGCGGGGAGCGCTGACCCACACTGCGCAGTGCAGCGGAGATTGGAGAGACAGAGGGGCAGGATCTGAGCGGGGAACGCGCCAGGTGGCTTGTAGCTGGCTCCCGGGAAGGAAAGAAAAAAAGCGCGCGCTTTCTTCAGCGGTCTTAAAGAGACAGGAGCCCAGCGGAGGAGCCAGATCACCCCAGCACACTCAGCCCAGCAGCCTGGGAGTCCTGGGGAGTTTCAGACGCCTTAGCTGGCGACTGAGGAAGGGTAGCCATACTTACACTTCTCACTGAGATCAACAGCCTCCTATTCGTTCCCACCCCTGCCCGAGCGATAAAGGGCCCTGCAGAGCGGCACAGTCACCGCTGTGGAATAGTGGGGCAATAGCGCCACCTAGAGCATTCCCACAGAATCTACGTCCGGTGGGCATTTTTTTGTTTTTTTGTTTTGTTTTGTTTTTTCTTTTGTTTTTGTTTTTTCTTTTCTCTCTTTTTCTCTTTCTTTCTTTCTTTCTTTTTTTTACATTTTTTCCTATTTTTTTTCTTCTCTTTTTAAAGTCTTAAAGAGCCCAGCTGACATACGTGGCAACTATCAGTGACCAATTCTATAGCCATGAAAAGACAGAGGAATATGGTTCAGAACAAAATCAACCAGACAACCCCAGAGAGGGAGTCTGAAGGGATGGAAATGCACAGCCTTCCTGAAAAAGAATTCAGAATAAAAGTCATAACCATGCTGATGGACCTACAGAGAAATGTGCAAGAGCTGAGAGAGGAAGTGAGGGAACTGAGGAAAGACAATATAGAAATCAGACAAGCGATCGACGGGCTTAACAGCAGAATGGATGAGATGCAAGAGACTGTTAATGGAATAGAAAACAGAGAACAGGAGTACAGAGCAGCAGAGGCAGAGAGAGATAAAAGGATTTCTAGGAATGAAAGAATATTAAGAGAACTGTGTGACCAATCCAAACGGAACAATATTCGGATTATAGGAGTACCAGAGGTAGAAGAGAGAGAAAAAGGGATAGAAAGTGTCTTTGAAGAACTAATTGCTGAAAACTTTCCCTCGCTGGGGAAGGAAGTAGTCTCGCAGTCCACCAAAGCTCATAGATCTCCCAACACAAGGGACCCAAGGAAGACAACACCAAGACACATAATAATTAAGATGGCAAAGATCAAAGATAAAGACAGGGAATTAAAGGCAGCTAGAGAGAGAAAAAGATCACCTACAAAGGAAAACCCATCAGACTATCACCAGACTTCTCAACAGAAACCTTACAGGCCAGAAGAGAATGGCATGATATATTTAACGTTATGAAACAGAAGGGCCTTGAACCAAGAATATTGTATCCAGCACGATTATCATTTAAATATGATGGAGGGATTAAACAATTTCCAGACAAACGAAAGTTGAGAGTTTGCCTCTCATAAACCACCACTACAGGATATCTTAAATGGACTGCTCTAGATGGAAGCACACCTAAGGCTAAAAAGATGTCACCAGAGAAAATAAAATCATAGCAAAGAAAGCAGACCATCCAAATACTAACTAAAGGCAAAGAATAAAACACCTATTATAGAAAGAATGGAGGAGGAGGAATAAGAAGGGAGATACAATAACTTAACAAGAAAGTTAAGTTAGATTGTTAGATAGTAAAGAAGCAACCCTTGAACCCTTGGTAACCACGAATCTAAAGCCAGCAATGGCAATAAGTACATATCTATCAATAGTCACCCTAAATGTAAATGGACTGAATGCACCAATCAAAAGACACAGAGTAACAGAATGGATAAAAAGCAAGACCCATCTATATGCTGCCTACAAGAAACTCACCTCAAATCCAAAGATATACACAGACTAAAAATGAAGGGATGGAAAAAGATATTTCATGCAAACAACAAAGAGAAAAAAGCAGGTGTTGCAGTACTTGTATCAGACAAAATAGAATTCAAAACGAAGAAAGTAGCAAGAGATAAAGAAGGACATTACATAATGATAAAGGGGTGAGTCCAACAAGAAGATATAACCATTATAAATATATATGCACCCAACACAGGAGCGCCAGCATATGTGAGACAAATACTAACAGAATTAAAGGAGGAAATAGACAGCAATGCATTCATCTTAGGAGACTTCAACACACCACTCACTCCAGAGGACAGATCAACCAGACAGAAAATAAGTAAAGACACAGAGGCACTGAACAACACACTAGAACAGATGGACCTAACAGACATCTACAGAACTCTACACCCAAAATCAACAGGATACACATTCTTCTCAAGTGCACATGGAACATTTTCCAGAATAGACCACATACTAGGCCACAAAAAGAACCTCAGTAATTTCAAAATATTGAAATCCTACCAAGCAACTTCTCAGATCACCAAGGTATAAAACTAGAAATAAATTTTAGAAAGAAATCAAAAAGGCTCACAAATACATGGAGACTTAACAACACTCTCCTAATTAATCAATGGGTTAACGACAAAATCAAAACAGAAATCAAAGAATATATGGAGACTAATGACAACAACAACACAAAGCCACAACTTCTGTGGGACGCAGCAAAGGCAGTTCTAAGAGGAAAGTATATTGCAATCCAGGCCTATTTAAAGAAAGAAGAACATTCCCAAATGAATAGTCTAAAGACACAATTACTGAAATTGAAAAAAGAAGAACAAATGAGGGCGAAAGTCACCAGAAGGAGGGACATAATAAAGATTAGAGAAGAAATAAATAAAATTGAGAAGAATAAAACAATAGAAAAAAAATCAATAAAATCAAGAGCTGGTTCTTTGAAAAAATAAACAAAATAGATAAACCCCTAGCCAGACTCATTAAGAGAAAAAGAGAATCTACACACATAAACACAATCAGAAATGAGAAAGGAAAAATCACGACGGACCGACAGAAATACAAAGAATCATAAGAGAATATTATGAGAATCTATATGCTAACAAGCTGGAAAACATAGAAGAAATGGACAACTTCTTAGAAAAATACAACCTTCCAAGACTGACCAAGCAAGAAACAGAAAAACTAAACAGACCAATCACCAGCGACGAAATCGAATTGGTAATCAAAAAACTACCCAAGAACAAAACCCCGGGCCTGATGGATTCACCTCTGAATTCTACCAGACATATAGAGAAGAAATAACACCCATTCTCCTTAAAGTTTTCCAAAAAATAGAAGAGGAGGGAATACTTCCAAACTCATTCTATGAAGCCAGCATCACTCTAATACCAAAACCAGGCAAAGACCTCACCAAAAAAGAAAAGTACAGACCAATATCCCTGATGAATGTAGATGCAAAAATACTCAACAAAATATTAGCAAACCGAATTCAAAAATACATCAAGAGGATCATACACCATGATCAAGTGGGATTCATCCCAGGGATGCAAGGATGGTACAACATTCGTAAATCCATCAATATCATCCACCACTTTAAGAAAAAGAAGATCAAAAACCACATGATCATCTCCATAGATGCTGAAAAAGCATTTGACAAAATTCAGCATCCATTCATGATAAAAACTCTCAATAAAATGGGTATAGAGGGCAAGTACCTCAACATCATAAAGGCCATATATGACAAACCCACAGCTAACATCAAACTAAACAGCGAGAAGCTGAAAGCTCTTCATCTAAGATCAGGAACACGACAAGGATGCCCACTCTCTCCACTTTTATTCAACATAGTACTGCGGTCCTAGCCATGGCAATCAGACAAAACAAAGAAATACAAGGCATCCAGATTGGTAAAGAAGAAGTCAAATTGTCACTATTTGCAGATGACATGATATTGTACGTAAAAAACCCTAAAAACTCCACACTCTAAAACTACTAGAACTAATATCTGAATTCAGCAAAGTTGCAGGATACAAAATTAACACACAGAAATCTGTTGCTTTCCTATACACTAATGATGAGCAGACAGAAAGAGAAATTAGGAAAACAATTCCATTCACAATTGCATCAAAAAGAATAAAATACCTAGGAATAAACCTAACGAAGGAAGTGAAAGACATGTACTCTGAAAACTACAAGACACTCCTAAGAGAAATTAAAGAGGACACTAACAAATGGAAATGCATCCCAATGCTCTTGGCTAGGAAGAATAAATATTGTCAAAATGGCTATACTACCTAAAGCAATCTACAGAGTCACTGCAATCCCTATCAAAATACCAACAGCTTTCTTCAATGAACTGGAACAAATAGTTCTAAAATTCATATGGAACCACAAAAGACCCCGAATAGCCAAATCAATCCTGAGAAGGAGGAATAAAACAGGGGGAATTACACTCCCTGACTTCAAGCTCTACTACAAAGGCACAGTAAACAAGACAATTTGGTATTGGCACAAAAACAGACCCACAGACCAGTGGAACAGAATAGAAAATCCAAACATTAACCCAAACATATACAGTCAATTAATATTTGATAAAAGTGCCTTGGATATACAATGGGAGATGACAGCCTCTTCAGCAGCTGGTGTTGGAAAACCTGGACAGCTACATGTAAGAGAATGAAACTGGACTACTGTCTAGCCCCTTACACAAAGGTAAACTCAAGGTGGATCAAAGACTTGAATGTAAGTCATGAAACCATAAAACTCTTAGAAAAAAACATAGGCAAAAATCTCTTGGACATAAACATGAGCGACTTCTTCATGAACATATCTCCCCGGGCAAGGAAACAAAAGCAAAAATGAACAAGTGGGACTATATCAAGCTGAAAAGCTTCTGTACAGCAAAGGACACCATCAGTAGAACAAAAAGACATCCTACAGTATGGGAGAATATATTCATAAATGACGTATCCGATAAGTGGTTGACATCCAAAATATATAAAGAACTCACGCACCTCAACAAACAAAAAGCAAATAATCCAATTAAGAAATGGGCAGAGGACATGAATAGACACTTCTCTAAAGAAGAAATTCAGATGGCCAACAGGCACATGAAAGATGCTCCACATCGCTAATCATCAGAGAAATGCAGATTAAAACCACAATGAGATATCACCTCACACCAGTGAGGATGGCCAACATCCAAAACACAAACAACAACAAATGTTGGCGAGGATGTGGAGAAAGGGAACCCTCCTACACTGCTGGTGGGAATGCAAATTAGTTCAACCATTGTGGAAAGCAGTATGGAGGTTCCTCAAAAAACTCAAAATTGAAATACCATTTGACCCAGGAATTCCACTCCTAGGAATTTACCCTAAGAATGCAGCAGCCCAATTTGAAAAGGACAGATGCACCCCTATGTTTATTGCAGCACTATTTACAATAGCCAAGAAATGGAAGCAACCTAAGTGTCCTCAGTAGATGAATGGATAAAGAAGATGTGGTACATATACACAATGGAATATTATTCAGCCATAAGAAGAAAACAAATCCTACCATTTGCAACAACATGGATGGAGTTAGAGGGTATTATGCTCAGTGAAATAAGCCAAGCCGAAAAAGACAAGTATCAAATGATTTCACTCATATGTGGAGTATAAGAACAAAGAAAAATACTGAAGGAACAAAACAGCAGCAGACTCACAGAACCCAAGAACGGACTAATAGTTACCAAAGGAAAAGGGACTGGGGAAAATGGGCGGGAAGGGAGGGATAAGAGGGAAAAAGGGGCATTACGATTAGCAGATGTAATGTTGGGGGGGCACGGGGAGGGCAGTACAACTCAGAGAAGACAAGTAGTGATTCTATAGCATCTCACTACGCTGATGGACAGTCACTGTAATGGGGTTGGTGGGGGGAACCTGATGAAGGGGCAGTTTAATAATCGTAATATTGCACATGTAATTGTAAATTAATGATAATAAAATAAATTATATTAAAAAATTTTGTTTATTTGGGTTTTTTTTGTGATAATGTGGCTAGGAAATAAATCCAGTAACTAAAATAAATGAAAATTAGCCTTGTGTGTTTATTTCTAGGGTAAATTAAGTGCAATAAAGCTTGGCATTGGAGGCAAAGCCTTCTGTGGGCTCATTTAGTAGATATATCCCTAGGAGCTATTCCTATAGGTAGCAGTAACAACTATACATGGAGGTAATTGTGCATGTAACCCAAACTAAATGTATTCTCAACTTCCCTTTAGCTGGATCTCAGAATTGCCCATGGCCACTCCAGCATCACTCAACTGAAGGGGAAGTGTGATGGAGGGAAATTTGGAGTGCACAGAGCCAACAGTTTCAACTGTTTGCATTTAAAACACCTAATTTTTACACATTTTACAAAACTGTTTGGCTATGTGAACACACTGGTAGGGCTTTTGCTCAGTGCCTCGGAATGGACTCATGTAAGTACAGGCTTCTGAAGTTAAAGCCAATTAGCAACGCAGTAACTTTTCTCTATATATAGAGTTTGGCAAGAAGAGCAGGAATCAGTCTAGGAGACTGAAAATGAACTAACAATGCAAGAGGAAAACCAAAAGAGAAGTGTCACTTAGAAAACAGTTGAAGACATTGGTTATGATATGGGTCAGATAATGACTAAAAATGAATAATGAATTTGGCAAACATGGAGGTTATCATGAACTTAAGAGGAGGTGTCTTATGGAAAACAGGGTGGTAAGGTGAATCCAATGTGTTCCAGAGAAACTGGAGGAAAGGAAGTGAAAATAGTCAGTAAGGACAATCCTCTTAACACTGTCTATTTACTGATCATCCAGATGCAATCTTTTGTGAGTTATATGAGGAGTTACTATATCAGGATTTCTTCCTGTAAAGAAATAATTCTACCCTCCAGTAAGTCTACTTATTGTAACATACTTCATGTCCTATGTATTTCAACTCATATCCACCTCCTTAGCACATTGAAAGGATCATTGTGTTGCTTTATCCTATGAATTGTAGTGGTCTCAGTATTGAAAAAATTAAAGAGGCATTTATTTGAAATGTGGGAAATTTTGTATTCATTCCCATGTTAAGACACTTATGTGAAAACTGTAAACCTTGAGGGGACCCTTGTCTGTGGCACATGCCCATGTGGTTAAATCCTGGTATTTAAAATATTACAAGAATTTTGGAAAAAATCCAATATTATTGAGCTTAAGGGATACAGACTACAGAATAAAACGGGAAACACTACTTGTTGAGAAGAGTTATGGACTAAAAATAGCATTGCTACAACTATTGGGATTGAAGGGAAAAGAGGTCTTAAAATTCAGATAATAATGAACTGCCCCCTAATATTGACAAAAATCTGTCCTAACAACTGCCATCAAGAACAAAGCAGTAAATCAGAAGAGAAACCGTGCAGTGTGGTTTCCACATGTGGGGATATTATGAAAGCAGGTTAAAAACTAAAGAGAAAGAACAAAACAAGACATACTCCACTATGATTCTGAAGAAGGAAAAGCCAGTGAAAACCTTTCCCTCTTGCCTTTTTTCTGGGAATTTGCCTTTGGGCACTTTGAAAACAAAGGTTAGCTCCTTTCCAGTTTTATGAACATACCCATTGCTCTGAGGGCAGCTATTTCTACATATTGCTGAGCTAAGATGCATGTATATCGTCGGGAATGGGATAGAGGCAGAGTGGGGCAGTATGGAACAGACCTGAATTCAGGTCAGAATATTTGGGCCAAAAGCTGGCTTCTTAATGAACTTTATAATTTGAAGCCAATCTCTTAAACTCTGACTTCAGCTCCCATATCTATAATTGCAAATCTAGTCATGTTAGTCCCTTGCCTAAAATCTCTCAGGTGTGAAAAATCATGAGAAAATGGGTCTCAGACTCCTCACGGTACACAAGATCTCTTGTGACTGGATCCTGCCTCCTTCACCACGGCCATCTCTCTCTACCCTGTACCCAGCTCCTAATAGCCTGAATGATAAGGTACTGCTTGAGATTCCTTCATGAACTGTGTTATTCCAGAGGAGACACTAGTCCTTCCTTTCCTCACCAAACTAATTTACACTTATCCTTCACAGCTCAGCTCAGCTGTCATCTCCTCCAAAAAGACTTCTTTGGACCCTCTAGTTGGACTGAGGTCCTCCCACTGATATTTCCATAGCATTTCACATTAGGTTGAAAACCTCTGTGATCCCTGTTTATGAGAGCAGGTTCTGTGTCTTGGTTGTCTATATCCTAAGGGATAATGGTCACTCCATTTAAAAAATCTGTCAGAACAATCATAAATTGAGGGAAAGAATACCTACTTTGACACCTCACAGGTTGCTGACAAGCAAAAGTTGAATATTAATATAATGCATGCAAAGGTATGTGGAAGAATGAGCATTTATTTAATGTTGAATACATTTATTTATGCATTCATTCCCCAAATATTTACTGCATATCAACCATGTGCCTGATATATGCTGGAGATATAACAGAGAATAAAGTAGACCATGCTCCTCTCTTCATGGAATCTGCATTGCAGATGGGAAACATACAGATGAATAAGTATATATGACATTATGTGAAGAAGTAGTATAAAGAGAAATAGAGCAATGTGAGAAAATAGAGATAGAGGTTACTATTTTAAATAGGGTGGCTAGCAAGGCCCTATTGGATGAGGTGATATTTGGACCTGAAAGAAATAAGGAAGCAAGGGATTTGGTGATCTTGGTGACAGTGTTCTTGACAAAGAGCATATCAAATATGGAGACCTGGAGACAGGACCATGTTGGGCATGTTCAAGGAACAGCAAGGAGCCAGTATGGATGGAGGACACTAAGTAAGGGAGAATGTTGTGGGGAAAGAAGTAAAAGACATAGTGAGACCAGATGATGTAGGGTCTTGAAAACCATGGATAGGACTTGGCTTCTATTTTAAATGAGGTACAAGTCATTGGCATAAAAGAGCAGGGAACAGACATGACCTGATTTGTGGTACCAAAGGCTTCTGCAGGCAAGGTGGATGATGTGGGGAGCAGCCGGCAGCCGTGGAATCCAGCAACCAGATGATCATCACATGGACTGAGGAGGTAAAGGTCAGATTTTGGATTTAGTTTAAAGACAGGGCCACCAGAATTTACAGATTGAATATGTAAGGAAGCTGAGTTAAAGATGACTAGGATTTTAAGCAGCCAGAGATGGAGTAACACAGTTCCAAAGGGGCATTTCTGTGGTCACTTGGTCTCTCAATTCACTGAGTTCCCCTGCTCGTTTTCTTCAACATTCTTATCCTTGGCATAATAGAAAAAAGGCTTGTAGCCTTCTCTTAGGAAAGTGATTAATTACGGGGAGAAAGAACTAGCTTCTTCTCAGGATGCCGAAGATAGACCATTCCTCTCTCCTCCCCAGGAAATAAAAACAAACCTGTAGTCATGGTTCTTTCCGATTTCCTGGCTTAATGCTCTAGGCTTTCACCCAGGGGATTTGAAGAGAAATAACTCTCCAGGCAGTTTAGATAAGGAGAGAAGCCTCCACAGGCTTATTTATGGGTTCTATTGCATATTTCACCTTCCTTTTCTTCCTCTCCCTCCACTTTCTCTATTTTCCAAATACACTTAAAGGGGTTGCAGAATTCATAGTATCAAACTTGGCAGAAACAAATAGATTAGGCAAAAAAGATGAAGGGAAAATAAACGAATGGGGATTAGCTGATTCTGTAATAAGATTAGATGTAAAGGCCATAAAGCCCTACACTTCTAAGGATAGACTACACACTTGGCTCTGAGCTTCTCAGCAGCCAAAGCAAAGGGGAAAACATGACAGTTGCTCAGAGATATAGCTTTTTCTGATACTAAAATATAACAGAAATTTCTCCCAAAGACCATTAAAAGAAGACATTGGGAAGTAGAATGAAGTTTTCCTAACATTCTCACACTGAGTACATCATGTTTCCTAAGATTATTGTCAAAAAGAAAAAAAGAAAAAATGTCCAATGGTATAAAGCCTTAGATGAGCTCAATTCAGTAATAGTAACTCCATGAAGGAGCATTGCAAATTGATCCAGGTGAAAAGCTTTTTGTTAGTCTGGCTTGATGCATTTCTCAAACTTTTTGATCTCAGGACTACTGTATACTCTTAAAAATTATTGAGAACTCCACCTTTGTTTATGTGGATTATATCTACTGATATTTACTCAATTAGACATTTAAATGAAAACTTTGAGAAACATAAACTTTTATTTCATTTAAATAATAAATCCATTACATGTTACTATAATAACACATTTTCCAAAACAAAAAAATTAGTATGAAAAGTAGAATTGTTTTACATCTTGGAAAATCTCTTTAATGTCTGGTTTAATAGAAGACAGCCAGGTTCTCATATCTGGTTCTACATTCTAGCTGTTAAGACACATTTTCGTTGAACTGTATGAAGAAAATCTGGCATTACACAGATATGTCATTGGGAAATGGAAAGTATTTTAAGAGCTTTTTCTGATATGGATATTTTTTGATACTACAACAGAATTTGATAAGTGGCTATTTCTTAAAGGTTAGTTGCAATGTAGAATTTGAAAGTCTATCAATGAACTTCTCATATGCTGTTACATTACAATCCTTTGCTCTCTGTATTTTAAGTGGATCTTTTACCCATGCAAGATTTTGTAGCCTCATGCATTGGTCATTTGGAAAATATTGGTTCACTGAGTTATGTAGATCTTGTAAATGTTGATATACTTCATTGCACAATATCCAGAACTCACATTCACTAATATCACCACAGATCTCATTACGAAGTCTTCAAGTACTGGGAAGCTGTCAAGCTCACAGTAGCAGACACAAGTTTCCCAAATTTCTAATTTTCAGTTGAATCTCAAATTTTATCATTGGCAACAAATACTGGCAATTGCTTTCCTGAAGTGACAGACTCCTTTTGTTCATTTTGAAGAAATGTCTGCCAAATACCCAAATTTAAATAACCATTGCTTGAATAGCAGTTGTTCTTTCAAGTAAAAACGGTGTTTGAGGAAAAAAAGAGACTAGCTTCCCTCACAACTCAAACGCACAAGTGCTTTTCCTAGAGGAAACCATCATGCTTCTGTGTGCCATGGGATTGCTTTACTCATGCTTTCCATTTCATTTTGCAAAATATTATTCTGTCTATGCAAAAGTTGAGATTGAATAAAATTAATCATCAAGGACACTCTTAAATAAAATTTGCTTTTTTATTTTGGCCTATGTTTCTTTTTGTTTTGTTTTGTTTTGTTTTGTTTTTTACCACGAGGGTGCGGCACTGCAGAAGACGAAGGGGGCCACTACTAGTGTAGCTGGTGCCACTGCTTTGATTTAGGCTAAGGTGCAAGAGGTTTACCCTTACATTTGCACCATTCATACCAATGTCAAATGGTGAACAAGGCATTAGCAATCTTAGCATAATTATATATTCATATACATCAGTATCTACTTAGAACAGTCTGTGTATTAATATGTAAATAGAACAGACATTGTGAATCATCTGAAAAGGTCTCTGTAGGGCATTCTTTGAGAACTACCAGTTTAGAAGAAAGGGGAGTTTGCATATCTATCAGGTGATTAAATATGTAGAGAAATTTCATACAATTATATATTTTGTACTATATATATTAAGATGGTAAAATAGAATCGATTTTTGAATTGAATTTTTTACTTTGAGATCATTGTAGATTCACATGGAGTTGTAAGAAATAATAGGACCCTCAGTGGTAACACCTTCAAAAATTATAGTACAATGTCACAACCAGGTTAATGATATTGATACCATCAAGATACAGAACATTTCATTACCATAAAGATCCCTCGTGTTGCCCTTTTATAGTCATGCCCACTTTTCTCCTCCCCATTGCCTCCTATCTCCCATCCCTGACTCTGACAATCATTAATCTGTTTTCATTCTATATTTTGTCATTTCAGTAAGATTGTAAATGAAATCATATAATATGTAACCATTTGACTCCGCACAATTCCCTGGAGATTCATGTGTGAATACTTTATTCCTTTTTATTGCTGAGCAGTATTCTATTGCATAGATATGTACAGTTTGTTTATCCATTCACCCTCTAAAAGACATTTGAGTTCTTTCCAGTTTTTCGTTATTACAAATAAAGCTGCTATGAAGATTCATGTATAGGTTCATGTGAACATAAGCTGTCACTTCTCTGGGATAAGTGCTCCAGTGTACAATTACTAGGACGTTTGGCAATTGCATGTTTGTGTTTTAATAAATGGTCAAACATTTTTCCAGAGTAGCTGTGCCATTTTCCATTCCCACCAACAAAGTATGAATGATCCACTTTGTCCACCTGTACATCTTTTCTGTTTTATATCTAAGTATTTCATTTTATTTGGAACAGTTGTAAATAGTATTGTGTTTTAATTCTGGCTTTTACATGTTCATTGCTAACATGTAGATATGAGATAGCTTTCAGATTTGTGTTTCCATCCTGTATCCTATGACCTTGCTTAACTCACTTATTAGTTCTAGATTTTTGTAGATTTTCTATGAAGATAATCATGTAATCTGCAAATAGGACAGTTTTTTTCTTCCTATTCAATTGCTATTTCTTTTCCTGCCTTATTGTAGTATCTAAAACTTCCACTGCTATGTTAAATAAGAATAGTGAGAATGGACATCTTTTCCTTGTTCCTAATCTTACAAGGAAACCATCTAATCCTTCCCCATCAAGTATGAAGTTAGCTGTAAGTTTTTTGCAGCTGCCCATTATCAAGTTGAAGAAATTCCCCTCCATTCTTAGTTTGCTGAAAGTTTTTATCATGAATGGATATTGGATTTTGTCAAATAGTTTTTCTGCATCAATTGATATGAGCATGCAGTTTTTCTTGTTTAGTTTTTTGAATGTGATAGAGTGTATTGACTGATTTTTGAATGTTGAACCAATTTTGTATAATTGTAATAAATCCCACTTGGTGATGGTGTGTAATTCTTTTTTTTTAATTTCAGTATTATTAATATACAAATACATGAGCAACATTATGGTTACTAGACTCCCCCCATTATCAGGTCCCCACCACATACCCCATTACAGTCACTGTCCATCAGCGTAGTGAGATGCTATAGAGTCACTACTTGTCTTCTCTGAGTTGTACAGCCCTCCCCATGCCCCCCCCCCCACATTATGTGTGCTAATTGTAATGCCCCTTTTTTCCCCTTATCCCTCCCTTCCCACCCATCTTCCCCAGTCCCTTTCCCTTTGGTAACTGTTAGTCCGTTCTTGGGTTCTGTGAGTCTGCTGCTGTTTTGTTCCTCCAGTTTTTTCATTGTTCTTATACTCCACAGATGAGTGAAATCATTTGATACTTGTCTTTCTCCACCTGGCTTATTTCACTGAGCATAATACCCTCTAGCTCCATCCATGTTGTTGCAAATGGTAGGATTTGTTTTCTTCTTATGGCTGAATAATATTCCATTGTGTATATGTACCACATCTTTATACATTCATCTACTGATGGACACTTAGGTTACTTCCATTTCTTGGCTATTGTAAATAGTGCTGCAATAAACATAGGGGTGCATCTGTCTTTCAAATTGGGCTGCTGCATTCTTAGGGTAAATTCCTAGGAGTGGAATTCCTGGGTCAAATGGTATTTCTATTTTGAGTTTTTTGAGGAACCTCCATACTGCTTTCCACAATGGTTGTACTAATGTACATTCCCACCAGCAGTGTAGGAGGGTTCCCCTTTCTCCACATCCTCGCCAACATTTGTTGTTGTTTGTCTTTTGGATGGCGGCCATCCTAACTGGTGTGATGTGATATCTCATTGTGGTTTTAATTTGCATTTCTCTGATGACTAGTGATGTGGCGCATGTTTTCATGTGGCTGTTGGCCATCTGAATTTCTTCTTTACAGAAGTGTCTATTCATGTCCTCTGCCCATTTCTTAATTGGATTATTTGCTTTTTGTTTGTTAAGGTGTGTGAGTTCTTTATATATTTTGGATGTCAACCCCTTATCGGATATGTCATTTATGAATATATTCTCTCATACTGTAGGATGCCTCTTTGTTCTACTGATGGTGTCCTTTGCTGTACAGAAGCTTTTTAGTTTGCTATAGTCCCACTTGTTCATTTTTGCTTTTGTTTCCCTTGCCTGGGGAGATATGTTCATGAAGAAGTTGCTCAGGTTTATGTCCAAGAGATTTTTGCCTGTTTTTTTCTAAGAGTTTTATGATTTCATGACTTACACTCAGGCCGTTGATTCATTTCAAATTTACTTTTGTGTATGGGTTAGACAATGATCCAGTTTCATTCTCTTACATGTAGCTGTCCAGTTTTGCCAACACCAGCTGTTGAAGAGGCTGTCATTTCCCCATTGTATATCTATGGCTCCTTTATTGTATATGAATTGACCATATGTGTTTGGGTTAATATCTGGACTCTCTGTTCTGTTCCACTGGTCTATGGGTCTGTTCTTATGCCAGTACCAAATTGTCTTGATTATCGTGGCTTTGTGGTAGAGTTTGAAGTTGGGAAGCAAGATCCCCCCTGCTTTATTCTTCCTTCTCAGGATTGCTTTAAGCTATTTGGGGTCTTTTGTGGTTCCATATGAATTTTAGAACTATTTGTTCCAGTTTGTTGAAGAATTCTGTTGGCACTTTGATATGGACTGCATTGAATCTGTACATTGCTTTAGGCAGGATGGCTATTTTGCAATATTAATTCTTCCTAGCAAAGAGCATGGGATGAGTTTCCATTTGTTAGTGTCCTCTTTAATTTCTCTTAAGAGTGTCTTGTGGTTTTCAGGGTATAGGTCTTTCACTTCCTTGGTTATGTTTATTCCTAGGTATTTTATTCTTTTTGATGTGATTATGAATGGAATTCTTTTCCTGATTTCTCTTTCTGTTAGCTAATTGTTAGTGTATAAGAAAGCAACAGATTTCTGCATTAATTTTGTATCCTGCAACTTTGCTGAATTCAGATATTAGTTCTAGTAGTTTTAGAGTGGAGTTTTTAGGGTTTTTTACGTACAGTATCATGTCATCTGCAAATAGTGACAATTTGACTTCTTCTTTACCAATCTGGATGCCTTGTATTTCTTTGTTTTGTCAGATTGCTGTTACTAGGACCTTCAGTACGATGTTGAATAACAGTGGGGAGAGTGGGCATCCCTGTCTTATTACCGATCTTAGGTGAAAAGCTTTCAGCTTCTCGCTGTTAAGTATGATGTTGGCTGTGGGTTTGTCATAATTGGCCTTTATTATGTTGAGGTACTTACCCTCTATACCCATTTTAAGAGTTTTTATCATGAATGGATGTCAAATTTTGTCAAATGCTTTTTCAGCATCTATGGAGATGATCATGTGGTTTTTGTTCTTCTTTTTGTTGATGTGTTGGATGATGTTGATGGATTTTTGAATGTTGTACCATCCTTGCATCCCTGAGATGAATCCCACTTGATCATGGTGTATGATAGTCTTGATGTATTTTTGAATTTAGTTTGCTAATATTCTGTTGAATATTTTTGCATCTATGTTCATCAGAGATATTGGTCTGTAATTTTCTTTTTATGTGGGGTCTTTGCCTGGTTTTGGTATTAGAGTGATGCTGGCTTCATCAAATGAGTTTGGAAGTATTCCCTCGTCTTCTATCTTTTGGAAAACTTTAAGGAGAATGGGCATTACGTATTCTCTAAAGGTCTGATAAAATTCAGAGATGAATCCACCTGGCTTAGGGGTTTTGTTCTTGGGTAGTTTTTTGATTACTGATTCAATTTCGTTGCTGGTAATTGGTCAGTTTAGATTTTCTTTTTCTTCCTTCGTCAGTCTTGGAAGGTTGTATTTTTCTAGGAAGTTGTCCATTTCTTCTAGGTTTTCCAGCTTGTTCCAACACTAACAATTAGCTAACAGAAAGAGAAATCAGGAAAAGAATTCCATTCATAATCGCATCAATAAGCATGTAGATTTTAATAGTATTCTCTAATAATTCTTTGTATTTCTGGGAGTCCATCGTGATTTTTCCTTACTCATTTCTGATTCTGTTTAGGTGCGTAGATTCTCTTTTTCTCTTAGTAAGTCTGGCTAGGGGTTTATCTATTTTGTTTATTTTCTCAAAGAACCAGCTCTTGCTTTCATTGATTGTTTCTATTGTTTTATTCTTCTCAACTTTATTTGTTTCTTCTCTGATCTTTATTATGTCCCTCCTTCTGGGGACTTTGGGCCTCATTTGTTCTTCTTTTTCGAATTTCAGTAATTGTGTCTTTAGACTATTCATTTGGGAATGTTCTTCCTTCTTTAAATAGGCCTGGACTGCAATATACTTTCCTCTTAAAACTGCCTTCGCTGCCTCCCACAGAAGTTGGGGCTTTGTGTTGTTGTTGTCATTAGTCTCCATACATTCTTTGACTTCTGATTTGATTTGGTCATTAACCCATTGATTAATTAGGAGAATGTTGTTAAGTCTCCATGTATTTGTGAGCCTTTTTGTTTTCTTTGTACAATTTATTTCTAGTTTTATATCTTTTTGATCTGAGATGTTGGTTGGTAGAATTTCATTGTTTTTGAAATCTCTGAAGCTCTTTTTGTGGCCTAGTATATGGTCTATTCTGGAAAATGTTCCATGTGCACTTGAGAAGAATATGTATCCTGCTGCTTTTGGATGTAGAGTTCTGTAGATGTCTGTTGATTCCATCTGTTCTACTGTGTTGTTCAGTTCCTCTGTGTCCTTACTGATTTTCTGTCTGGTTGATCTGTCCGTTGGAGTGAGTGGTGTGTTGAAGTCCCCTAAAATGAATGCATTGCATTCTATTTCCTTCTTTAATTCTGATAGTATTTGTTTCACATATTTTGGTACTCCTGTGTTGGGTGCATATATATTTATAATGCTTATATCCTCTTGTTGGACTGCCCCCTTTATCATCATGTAATGTCCTTCTTTATCTCTTGCTATTTCTTTGTTTTTAAGTCTATTTTGTCTGATACAAGTACTGCAACAGCTGTTTTTTTCTCCCTGTTGTTTGCATGAAATATCTTTTCTATCCCTTTACTTTTAGTCTGTGTATATCTTTGGGTTTGAGGTGAGTCTCTTGTAAGCAGCATATAGATGGGTCTTGCTTTTGTATCCATTCTATTCCTCTGTGTCTTTTGATTGGTGCATTCAGTCCATTTACATTTAGGGTGATTATTGATAGATATGTACTTATTGCCATTGCAGGCTTTGAATTTGTACTTACCAATGGTTCCAGGGTAGCTTCTTTACTCTCTAACCATCTAGCTTTAACTCACTTATTACACTAGTATATACACAGTCTGATGATTCTTTATTTCTCTCCCTTCTTATTCTTCCTCCTCCACTGTTTGTATGTTAAGTGTTTTATTCTGTACTCTTTTGTGTTTCCCTTTACTGCTTTTATGGATAGCTGATTTTATTTTTTTTGTATTTAATTAGTATTTGGTTGGTCTGCTTTCTTTGCTGTGATTTTATTTTCTCTGGTGACATCTATTTAGCCTTAGGAATACTTCCATCTAGAGAAGTCCCTTTAAAATACCCTGTAGAGGTGGTTTGTGGGAAGTAAATTCCCTCAGCTTTTGCTTATCTGGTAATTGTTTAATACTTTCTTCAAATTTAAATGATAATCTTGCTGGATACAGTATCCTTGATTCAAGGCCCTTCTGTTTCACTGCATTAAATATATTATGCCATTCTCTTCTGGCCTGTAAGGTTTCTGTTGAGAAGTCTGATGATAGCCTGATGGGTTTTCCTTTGTAGGTGATTTTTTTCTCTCTCTGGATGCCTTTAATACCGTGTCCTTGTCTTTGATCTTTGCCATTTCAATTATAATACATCTTGGTTTTGTCCTCCTTGGGTCCCTGGTGTTGGGAGATATGTGGGCTTCCATGGTCAGGAGAGACTATTTCCTTCCCCAGCTTGGGGAAGTTTTCAGCAATTATTTCTTCAAAGACACTTTCCATCCCTTTTTCTCTCTCCTCTTCTTCTGGTACCCCTATAATGTGAATATTGTTCCATTTGGATTGGTCACACAGTTCTCCTAATATTCTTTCATTCCTAGATATCCTCTTATCTCTCTCTGCCTCAGCTTCTCTGTATTCCTGTTCTCTGATTTCTATTCCATTAACATTCTCCTGCACCTCAGCCAGTGTGTTCTTAAGTCCTTCTATTGATTGTTTCTTTTCTGTTATCTCCCTCAAACTTCATCCCTTAGTTCTTGCATATTTCTCTGCAGGTCCATCAGCATGGTTATGACTTTTATTTTGAAATCTTTTTCAGGAATATTGGTTATATCTAGCTCACCAGGCCCTCTCTCTGGCGTTTTCTGAGTGATTTTAGACTGGACCAGTTCGTCTGCCTTTTCATGGCAATGGAAGAGATCTCTGTCAAGTGGCATGTGTGTCAGCTGGGAGAACAAAGTCCCTTCCTGATTGCTGGTTGTCTTGCCCTTCTCCTCTGCATGTGTCAGTTACCTGCACACAGAGAGCAGTCTCTGGGTTAATCCCCTGAGCTGCCATGGGCGGGGAGGCCCTCAGGATTGCCTGGTGTGGTCTCCTGCAAGAATGGCACCTCTTCGTGCCTTACAGACTTTGAGCTGACTTCCTCTGTCTGTGCCGGGCAGCTGCATGCTGGCAGCAGCCTCTGTGGCTGGCCCAGTTAGCTGCGCACTGGGAGAAGACTCTTGTGTGGTTGCTATGAGCGGGGCTGCTCCCCAGCTGGTTCACAGCAGTGGCAGGCCAGCCGGTTTGTTTGCAGTGCTGGCGGGGTTGGCAGGAAATGAATTGCAGGCTGCTTATCACTGTGAGGGGCTTCGGAGCTGCTTTGCCACCCAGGGGTTAAGGTGCCTGAAGTTCCTTAAGATTCCCAGCCTGCTGGGCTGAGTGTGCCAGGACGATTTTGTTCACCTGTTAAACCCTTGTCCCTTTAAGACTTTTAAAGCACCTGCTTTTCTTTTGTCCCAGGGGAGCTGGCTGTAGGGACCTGCTCGCAGTCTCCATCTTGGATTTTACTTTTCCATTTCTCTAATATCCAGTACACCATGAGATGTGTGTCAGTGCTTCTGGCATAGATCACCAGGGCTGGTTATTTATCAGTCCTGTGCTTCCACTTCCTCCCCACTCTGATTCTTTCCCTTCCGCCAGTGGGCTCGGGTGGAGGAGTGCTCGTGTCATGCCGGGTCACAGCTTGGTATCTTACCCTTTTCATGAGATGCTGAGTTCTCACAGATGTAGCTGTAGCCTGGCTGTTGTACTGTATCTTCTGTGCTCTCTTTTAGGAATAGTTGTATTTGCAGTATTTTCCAAAATATGTATGGTTTTGGGAGGAGATTTCCACCGCCCTGCTCACGCTGCCATCTTGAGTGCCTCCCTCAGTGTGTAATTCTTTTTATATATTGATGGATTCAACTTGCTAATATTTTGTTGAAGATTTTTGCCTAATTTCATGAGAGATATTTGTGTATAGTTTTCTTTTTTCCTATTGTTTTTTTCCAAATTTGTTAGAAGTAATACTAGCCTCATAAAATGAGAAGTATTCTCTCCTCTGAGACTTTCTGGAAGGGATTGTGTAAAATTGGTGTTAATTGTTCTTTAAATATTGGTAGGTCTCTCTAGTAAAGTCATCTGGGCCTGGAGATCCTTCTTTGGAAGCTTTTTAATTGTAGGTTCAATTTCTTCAGTATGTTTGTAAGACTATTCAGATCGTCTATTACATCTTTCTTGTTTTGATAGTTTGCTGTTTTCAAGAAATTGGCCCATTTCTTCTAAGTTGTCAAATTTATGAATGTAAAGTTGATTGTAGTATTCCCTTATTTTCCTTTTAATGGCTACAGGATCTGTATCCTTGTTTCATTGCTGATATTGGCAATTTGTGTCTTCTTTTAATTTTTCTAGAGATGTGTCAGTGTTACTGAATTTTCTCTGAAGAAAGACATCAGGAGAGGGGAGAGTAGGAAGTGAGGTGCCTACTAAAATCCCCCACCACTTCTGCCTTGTTGGGCTGGATGGGAGCTCACCACTGAGCTCCACTGACACTACCCCAGCTGGAAAATCTAAACACTTCCTGGTTCTGCCAGGCAAGGCATATAATATCAGCTGCCTGCTTAGTTCTGCCAGCACTCTGCCAGCAAGGGAGTTGAATCACTGCTACCTGCTTCTTCTGGGTAAGGGGTGGAAGATTAGCTCCCTGGTTGGCTAATGAACACCTTCCAGCTGGGTAACCAGAGTGAGCTCCCTCTTTCTGTGAAGTTGGGAAATGGGGTGAGGTGGAATGTCAGCTTCCTGAGTAGGATAAGCATTTCCTGAAAGGTTTTCTGTTATTATGCCATTCTTCTCCAAGCACTTTGGCTACAGAGAATAGGCCTTTCTTGGTGCTTATTTGTCTGAGCCCATTGGCAGTTCTGGGTTGGAGGCTTTTGCAATGCCCTGTCTAAGATAAATGGAAGACAATAAGTAAACCCAGGGAACTCATCTCAGTGTTGTTTCTCAAATCCTGAGGTTTCTGCCTGTCAGAGTTTTCCTATGCTTGTTTGTTTTGTTATATCCAGAGAATTTTAGTTGTCAATATACAGAATTGAATCTCGAGTGTTCTTGGTCTCTACCAACTTAAATGCCCAGAAACAGTCATGTTAATAGGTTGTCCTCCAGTGCCCTTTCCTTATTAAGCAATTTTAGAGGGTATTCCCCAACAAAGAGCTTTAACTGTCTTATTGAAGTATAATATGCATGGAGAATAGTGTGCAAATCATCAGTGAAATTTCACAAACTAAACACATCCATGTAATTAGCACTTAAATTAAGAAATAGAACATGACCAGCATCCTCAAAGGTCTCAATTCCTACATGCTTCCAATGACTACCCTTCCTAGGGTAACCATTAAACTGTCTTCTAATAGTATAGACAAGTTTTGCCTATTCTCTTTTGTGTTTGGATTTGTTCAACACTATGTTCATGAGATCCATCTGTTCTATTGTGGGTAATTGTAATTTGTTCTTTCTCAATACTGTACATGTAAAAAATACAATTAATCCATTCTACTCTTGATGGGCATTTGGTTGTTATATTAATCAGGGATTTCCAGAGAAACAGACCCAATGGGATGACATATAGGGAAGAAGAGATTTATTTTAAGGAATTGGCTTATATGATTATGGAGGCTGGCAAATTCCAAGATCTGCAGAGTAAGTCAGCAAGCTGGAGACCCAGGAGAGCCAATGATGTAATTTCAGTGCAAAGGCTGGCAGCCTTAAGACAGACACAGGAAGAGCCAATGTTTCAGTTTGAATCTGAAGGCAGGAAAAAAGCTGATGTCCCAGTTTAAAGGCTGTCAGGTGGGAAGAATTCTTTCTTACTTGGGAGTTGGACCAGCCTTTTTGTTCTATTCAAGCCTTCAACTGATTGTATGAGGCCTACCCTTATTAGGGAGGGCAATCTGCTCTACTTGGTCTACTGATTTAAATGTCAATCTCATTCAAAAACACCCTCACAGAAACACCCAGAATAATGTTTGACCAAATATCCAGAAACCTTGTGGCCCAGTCAAGATGACACATAAAATTAACCATTATAGGTGTTTTCTAGTTTGGGCTAGTATGAATATGCTGCTCTGAACATTCTTGAATATGTCTTTGGGTGAATATATGTGTGCATTTTTACTGAATATATATCTAGGAGTGAATCACTGTGTCACAGTGTAAGCATATATTCAGCTTTAGTAAATACAGCCAGAGTTTTCCAAGTGGATGTGTAAATTTACACTCCCATCAGCAGCATATGAGATTTCTGTTTGTTCCACATACTGGTGATGCCATAACATTTGCATTTTTTGTACTTTGCATTTTAGTCATTCTGATGAGTGTGTATAGACATTGCATTGTAGCATCAATTTGCATTTCTCTGACAAAGAAGTTGAGCTCCTTTTGATGTCTATTGGCTCTTTCATTATCCTCTTATAAAGTGTCCGTTTAAGTCTTCTGCCCAAATGCATTGTTTGCTCTTCTTTAGAGAGGTATAAGAATTCTTTACATAAACTGAACAGGAATCTTGTTGGATTAAATGTATCTTAAATGTCATCTCCCAGGCTGTGTCTGGCCTTTCATGCAATAGTGGCTTTTGATATGCAGAAGTTCTTAATTTTTATATAGTTCAATTTATCATTTTTCCTCTTTGGTTAGTGCTTTTTGTGCCTTGCTTAAGAAGTTTGGGGGCTCTTCTTTTAACATTTCCTTCTCTTTCTCAGAAAAATGATTGCTCAAGAGGGAGCAGGAGGCTGGGTCAGGTGATATTCAAGCTCATCCTTGCCTATTCCTGAATCCACAACCATCTCCAGCACTGGGAGCTTTGTGCTAAATCAAGCCTTCCTTGCTCAACTTTGCCCCAACCCATGGTGATTTCTCCTTCTAGTGGCAGTGCTGCTGTTCCTCATGAATAGTATTATTTGCTTCCAACCCCATTTCATCAGATGTGTATATACATGTCTAAACCTCCAATTCTGTACAGAGGTCAAGAATTCTTTCCCACTGAACTCTTGGGATGTAGGACATCTGTGCTGAGGTGTTCTTCAGCATGCTCTTAAAAGTAGGAAAATGTTATCCAGTCCAGGTCATTGAGTACTTTTGGGTGTGCTGTCGAATTGCACAAGCTACCATACTTAAATGTCAGCTCCAGGCCAACCAAGACACCCTCATACACATATTTCTGTCATGCTTCTTTTCCAATTATCTTTTTATTGTTTAAAAAAGAGCACAAGCAGTTCTCTTAAGCTAACACTCTGGATGGGCAGTTCTAGAAACGATAACTAATGTATCAGTATAATTAGGGAATAAGATGGAAAAACATTATGATTATAATATTTTAGTAATTATGATTAAATATTAAGAGTCCCAACTTGCCAGTGATCCTTAGCAAAGAGCTTAAAGTTTGGAACAAGGTGGAAATGAAAAGATACACTCACACCAAAGGGAAAGAGGAAGAGAGAAGAGAAAAAGAGGGCCTAGAGGAATAATACCAAACCCAAATTGTGTTCCAAATGAGCATTTCAAAATATATGGAAATTGGACTGTAATTTCCCCTGGGAAAAAACAGTACAAAGTAGTAAAGTATCTAGGGTAGCCTATGAAATCACCATGGAGCAGCAGTAGTACCGTGTCTTGCCCTTGGGTTCAAGTTCCACCAAGGTGTCTGCATCCCACTCCTTGAGCCTAAATTCATCTAAGCTCAGCAACAGAACTTGAGCTTCATAGAAACTCAAGCCTTGAAAGGAACCACTTATAAAAGAAGAGGATATGGGGAAATGTAGCTCCATGACAGCAAGGGGAGAAAGACTTCTGTAACTGAGAGATGGGAAGAAAGGTGACTTGGATCCAAGGTGTCCTCACATTTGCTATGAATAATGGGGAAGGGTTCCATGGGTCCCTCAGCAACATGGATGAGGGATGCAGTAAACTGACCATCACTGCTTGGCCCAGGCAGCTGTGGTGGCAAAACGGATGTCAGCAGATACCTTCAGACTATTGGGAAAATGTCACCTATCGGGCACTTCTCTGTAGTCTCTATCTAGTTTGAAGGCACTGAGCATCTAAATTAAATCAGAACTGACAGGCACTGTGATGTCTCTAGTTTATTAATTCTATGATGATTTAAAGCAAATTTACCACAAGTCTTAATTAGATTCTTGAAATTCCAAAAGCACTAGGCAAAAAGTCAGTCTTGGCAAAAACATGTTAGTCCCACCCACCTCCCCTTCTGCACACCCAGCTGCCAAATTCCTTAAATCTCTAAATAATTGCTTTCTAGATTAAATAAATTAAGCTCATTTATTTGTGCTGAAGTTTCAAGACTTAACAGTATGTCCTTGCTCCCAAAGTTTATCAGCAAAAAAGTAGTGCAGTTTGTTTGATGTTACACATACACACAAACACACAATTAGTAAAGTGAATTTTTTTAATGATGTTATGTAAATGTCAGAAAGAACCAAATCAGTAAATATTAAGAAGTCTATCATAAAACTGAAGCTACTTTTACCATCTAAGGCAGAATAAAAGGGAAAGAGAATTATTTAACCTGCACTTATTATAAGCACGTAATATATAGGCTTACATGCAATATGTGCTATGGTAATAAGATGCATCACTTATAAAGAAGAATGCCTACAGAAGATGAAGGAGAAGATGAGAGAGGAAAATGTGTGCCATTCATCTCAGGAGGAATGGGGGAATAATACAGTTAACATTCATAGAAAAACAAATGTAGTGGTATATTGAGAACTAGCTTTCCTGAAGTCCTGCTAACCCATCAATTGAGAGGCAAGAGGACAGCCACCCCCTTCCCCCATCCCCTCCACTTCCTACCCCCACCCCGACCGGCAGCTGGGAACTTATTAAAAATGCAGGAATTCTGAGCAAGTTCTCCAGGTGATCCTGAGGCATGCTAAAATCTGAGAATCACTCATCTTGGAGATTTTACACTGAATTTATGGTGCTTCAATTACATGGTTATTAAAATTGATAGATTCACCAGAAAAATCCACCGACTAAATAAAGCAGGATCACTTTGGGCAAGCAACTGTTTTATGGTGCACTGGTTTCTTCATCTGTAAATGCAATCTCCGGGGCAGGACGGGCCCAGTGAAAACATACGCCTCGGCCCAATACTTTCATTGGAATTGCCAGCAATCACTTATAAAGCAAGCTGTGGCTTTTGGAAATTTCTCTGTCTCACTCTTCCTCCTGATCTGGAAAGGCAAAAATAATGGGGATCTGGAAAATACCACATTAAATTGAGATACCTGTAAAGAGGCTGTATGTTGCATCTGTAGTTGAATTCTCAGCTGTTTTATGAGAACTCACCTACTTCTTCTTTGGTAAAATCTTATAAAAGGAAAATACTGAGGAAAATTCCATAGTTATTTAGTCGTTATCAGAGATAAGCTTCTTTTGAGGGATTTCTTTTAAGTGAGTGAAGGTTACAACTGCCTTAATTGAACTGGTGAAATCAGTCTCACGTTGACATAGTAATTTTTCCTGTTTGGGCTTATTATCAGTCTCAGAAGTTAATGGGATAGGGACTCAGAGACCTTAGATGAACAAGGAGAAGAGAAGATTCTGGATGTTAAATAAGCTCTGTATACACTAGTATGGGGAGTTCTTCACCAACTACTTTGTGGCTGAGTATGAAATCTCCAAAATTTTACCTTCAGATTGGTTTGGTCTCATAAGAAAACCCAAAGTCTATAACGAAGAGGATGACCTGGCTGGTGCACAGTTAGGGAGAGGGTTGTCATAGCCAAAATATCTCACTGGGTGTTTCTTTACCTCTCAGGGGAGTCACAGGAATCAACTGTTCATAACCATACTTTAAGAATAAAGGGATATCACTGTTCATAACCATACTTTAAGAATAAAGGGAGTCATACTTCACACTGATATTAAGTTTATAGTGACTGGAAAACAGTCACTATATCTTCCTGTTAAAAATAAGACATGTTGCCTAAAGAGATATAAACCCTTTGTGCTGAAAGCTTTCCAACTTCTTTTTCAAAAGATGAAACTCCTTATTCTAGATATTTCATTAATAATAAATAAAATCAACTTCCTGTAGGCCCCTGAAAATCTGTCTTGTTTTAGAGTAAAAGTCTTAACTCAGGGCCCACAAATGGGCATTAAGAGGGTCCATAAATGTCATGCTGTGTGTAGGAGTTTGTACATTTACCTGAGGTGAAGTCTATAGATCTCAAGATATTTGTAAAAGGTTTATAATGTAAAACAGTTAGGAATGACCACAAATTATTTTCCAGTGTTTTCATTTCTTCATTATTCTTCATAATACCCTCTTGCAGTAAAATTATTTTCTCTTAATGAAGGGCTTGATGGCTTGTCTAATCAGTTGGTGGATAAAATATAGACACGGACACCATGGTCTTCCTAAGAATGAAATAAGACTCACCAAGCACTGCCAGTTCTTTTTTAAAAAGTATTTTGTGTTATATAAGCAATATAGGCAAATAATATAACTTCAAAAAGGTTTACAGTGAAAAACAAACCTCCCTCTGAATACCTTCCCCAGAAACACCATCCAGAATTTCTTGTGTACCCTTCTAGCACTATCCTACACATACACAGACGCCTAAGTACGTATATACACTTTTACAAGTATGGCACCATAATTTACTCAGTGTATTCCTTTCTTTTTCAGTTAAAACTGTATCTTTGAAAAGGTGCTTGACATTGCTAATCATCAGGGAAATGCAAACCAAAACCACATTGTGGTATCACCTCACACCTGTTAGAATGGCCATCATCAAGATGACAAGAGATAACAAGTGTTGGTGAGGGTGTGGAGAAAAGGGAACCATTGTGCACTGTTGGTGGGAATGGCAATTGGTGCAGCCACTATGGAATACAGTATATGAGGTCACTCAAAAAATTAAAGATAGAACTGCCATATGATCCAGCAATTCCACTTCTAGGTGTATATCCAAAGGAATTGAAATTAGGATCTCAAAGAGATATCTGCAGACCCATGTTCATCACAGTATTATTCACAATAGCCAAGATATGCAAACAACCTAAATATCCATCAAAGGATGAATGGACAAAGAAGATGTAGTATATGTATACACACACACACATGCACACACATACCACATACACACACACACTGGAATATTACTTAGCCATAAGAAAGGAATCCTACCATGAACTTTAAGAGCATTGTGCCAAGTGAAATAAGTCAGAGAGAAGAAAACAGTACTGTATGATCTCACTTATATATGGAATCTACAAAAGCCAAACTCAGAGAAACAGTGAGTAGAGTGGTGTTTACCAGGGACTGGGGATGGAAGACATGCGGAGATACTTATCAAAGGGTACAAATCTCCAATTATAAGATTAACAAGTTCTGGAGATCTAATGTACAGCATGGTGATTATAGCTAATAATACTATATTACATACTTACAGTTGCTAAGTTGCTAAGGGAGTAGATCGTAAATGTTTTCACCACAAAAAGAAATGCTAATTATGTTATGGGATGGAGGTGTTAGCTAATGCTATGGTTGGTAATCATTTTGCAATATATAAACATATCAAGTCAACACATTGTACACCTTAAATTTTCACAATGTTATATGTTAATTCTATCTCAGTAAAGCTGGGGAGGTTGTAGTCTATCTTAGAAATCCTTCTGTATCCTTCTGTATTCATACATACTATGAATCCTCCTCATTCTTTATAATGGTGGCATAACATTCTATTGTATGGATGTATCATTCTTTCTTTGACCAGTTCCCTATTCATGGATATTTAAACTGTTTACAATATTTTGCTAATACAAATAAAGCCATGATGAGTATCTTTGAATATGTATGTTTTGCCTATTGTTGTGCCCATTTTTAGAAGATAATTTTTGGTTAGGTGTTAGGTGATTTTGTTAGATATTTCTAAGTTTCCATTCATAGAGGTTTTACTATTTATCCTCCCATTTCTAAGTTACCCTAGCAATGATAAGAGAGAATATAAGTTCCCTGCTCTCATTTTCAACAATGTTGCTGAACTTTGACAAACTAATGGATTGAAAATGGTACCTTGTTTTAGTTGTAGTTTATATTTATATTATTATGATCTAATTTGTTATTAATAGTCTTACTGTATACTAGAGTTCCACATAGAATTTGGTACTAAAGTGCTTATATAGGACTGAATCCTTAACAAAATCCCATCTCAGCATCCTACTATGAGCAGAAGCCATTTAAGACAAGGAAACATAAGCAAGAGAGCGTAGATTATTTTTTACTATACTCCACTGATGGTCCATCAATAGCATCATCAGCAGAGATGAAGGACTGCACCACTACTGCTAAGAATGTATCTAAAAAGATAATTTAATCTACATCTCATGTAAGAGTGTTATTTATGAGAGCGAATGGATGAGATGAGAAAATTCTATACTATTTAGTATATAATCATTCAATTTAGTTCCTTTTCTGCTCTCTTATATGTTAGTGGTGCCCCCATTATCAACAACAAAATAAAAAAACATTAAAATATGAGCCATTTTAAGTAGATGTTAGAATTATCTTGTTTCTTTTTCCATTTTCTTCTCTTCTGGAATAATATTTAAAAGATTATTAAGTCCATTAATAATACAATGTATTGGTATTTTTGTATTTAACAGATTTTATGAAGGAGATTTTTTTGCATGTAGCCTTTATCTGGGCAAAATTTTTACTTCTGTGATAAATATGATGCAACTGTAAATGAATTCGTCTGAGAAAAGACACTTAAAATAACACTTGTTTGTGCACTATAATATTTGTTCAATTTATACCAATATCTGGAAAGGTAAAAAATGAGAATTGATAGCTACTGTTTCAAATTTATTTTTATAAGACACTAATTAAGAAGGAGTGAGGTAATTAGAAGAATCCTCAACTGAAATAAATATAATCCCAGACAATCTTTTAAATCACAGAGGACTTGGGACCTCCTTTATAATTAGTTAACATTAATCTCACTGTATAATCATTAATTATAGGGAAAATTGTATTTAAGGTTTAGGAGAAAATGAAAACAGCAAGAAAATGGAAAAGATCTCAATACAGTTCGGCCATGATCAAGTATGTATACATATGTGCATCTCTCTCTGTCTCTCTCTCATACATACACACATACACACAAATATAACTAGTTATAATCATGTACTTTCAATAGGTCTAACACTTATATTTCCTGAAAATAATCATTCAAAAGTTTAGAGAGAACAAATATAGTACATTGCTATTATAGGTGACATTTACACTATGTATCAAAATTTATTATGACTAATCTAGGACTCTGTTAAATTCAACTAAATAGTTTCTTAAATGTTTTGAGGCACAATCATTATATTCATGTTTTTCTCATGTTTTTCAATGATTAGTACTTTGGAGAGAGAATGTACAGTTAAGTTCTTCATGAAAGTTACTTATCATTTCAATGATATTGTATTTCAACTAAAAATTAGTTGACAATAACAATATATCAAATTAGTCAGAAGATGAAAAAGCTAATCATGCCTTGTTAGGAATCCACTTAAAGTGATTCAATGGTGTTTTCAATATTCTAAAGCTAAGGGGAGTTTACATTTTAAGTTGTAACTTTTTTTTTATAATGTACAGTGTATCAGGTAGCAGGTTGGACAAACATTAGAAATGAAGATAAT
This sequence comes from Smutsia gigantea, assembly GCA_032199065.1. Classification (NCBI taxonomy): domain Eukaryota; kingdom Metazoa; phylum Chordata; class Mammalia; order Pholidota; family Manidae; genus Smutsia; species Smutsia gigantea. Next base: position 11,171 of record JAVSCE010010724.1, on the reverse strand, counting down.
AAATTTTTAAGTGATATTAGGTTCATTCAAGATACTCATTTTCTATCACTCTTACAAATAAGTCTAAAGCTATTAAAAATGAGAAAATGGTGCATCTTAGCAGCTTATTAGATTAATTTTAAATCTAAAGATCCTGACTTTCATGGTTGGCATGTAAAATATGAGTTCAAATTGATGAATATTTATGGTGATCCCACTATGTGCCAAAAAAAAAACCCTGTTTGTTTCTCTAAAAAGGCTTATAAATTAGTTTGGAAAGGTCCTAAGGGAAAAAGAGTTCATTGAAACAGCAATTAGGAAAAATTGAAAGAGTCAGGGGAGGGAAATAAAGATGGTGGACTAGGAAGGCGAGGTAGAAATCTCCCACATATACCAAGGAAGCCGCTATAGAAAATACAATTAACCAAGAAAATGACCTGAAGATTGCAGAACAGACTACCTACACCTGGTGAAAAATAGAAGACCATAAAGAGAAGGGTAAAGGGGCAGAGCCAACGTAGATCAATCTGGACCCAAGCCTTTCTCTGATCCCAGTGCACAAGCAGGGGGCAGGAAGGAAGAGGAATGGAGTGGGGAGGGGATAAGCATTCAGAAACTGCACATCTTGCCCTGGAGACCTCCTCTGGAAACACAAGTCCACATTGCATTGGTGTCTGGTGATTAGCAGGGCTGGACACCAGGGAGAGTTGGAGCACTGTGGGAGATTGAGATTCCACCTGCTTATGGAAGACAGGCATGCTCAACTGGTCCTACTGAGACCCAACACAAAGGCAGCAGGTTGAAAGACTTACCAGCAGTGGGAAGGGTGCCTGAGGGGTGAGGGTTGGATGGATCTCTCTCTGCAGGATAAAGTGCAAGTGGATGATGAATCCCCAGCCCTCCCACAGCCCAAATGGTCAGGCACTTGTGGGAGACCTAAACCCTCCATACCCCTAAACAGCTCATCCCTGAGGTGCTTCCCTACATACTTGCCTGCTCAGCCCAGCAGCATCAGACTTTGTCGCCTGGTAAGCAGAGGGAGACTTTGCTGCCTGGCAGGAAGAAAGAGGCTTTTCCAGCTTTCTTGGCCCCCTCTCAGCCCAACTGGGTAGGTGTCTGCAGGAGCCAGCTCTGAGCACTCCTTCCTCCTCACTGGTGGTCTAGCCCAGCACCACCCAATTGCCCACCCCACTAGCCCAGCAACTCCACCATCAGTGCAGGGCAGGCAGAGGGCAGTCAACCCACAATGATCCCTCTGCAGTTTACAAAAGGCCAGCAGTGGAGAGCAATCACTCATGGCTGACTGAGATCAGCCACTGCCAGGAGAAAGGGGGCCCCACCCATAGGCCACCAATAGCAACTAGGGCTCCATCGCAAAGGAGAATCAGGCACTGGTGAGTAAAGAGTCTTGAGCTTCTGAGAACCACCAGAAACTCTTCATAAAGCCATTACTCTCTAGACCAGGATGCATAGAGGATTTATCTAACACAAAGGAAGAAACAGAGATACCCTGACAAAATGAGGAGGCAGAGGAAATGTCCCAAACAAAACTACAGGATAAGAAACAAGAAAGAAAGATACATGAAATGGAGATCAGCAATCTTCTTAATAAATATTTCAAAGTAACAGTCATAAATATGCTCACTGATCTGCAGAGAAGTATTGACAATCTCAGGGAGGACTTCAACAAAGAGAGAAAAGTTGAAAAATAGGCAATCAGCTGAAAAATACAGAAACTGAAATGAAATACACAATGGAGGGAATGAATAATAGATTGCTGCAAGTAGAGGAGACAATCAGTTAGATGGAAATTAGAGAATAGGAAAACAACAAAGCTGAGAAATAGAAACAGAATCTCTAGAAATGAGAGGATGCTAAGAGACCTGTATGACAACTACAAATGAAACAACATTTAGATAACAGAGGTACCAGAAGGAGAAGAGAAAAAGGGGTAGAAAGTCTCTTTGAAGAAACAGTTGCTGAAAACTTCCCCAGTCTGGGGAAGGAAATAGACATTCAGGTCATGGAAGTGCAGAAAAACGCTAACAAAAGGAACCCCAAGAAGACAACACCAAAACATAATTAAAGTGACTAAGATTATGGTAAAGCGAGGGTATTGCAAGCGGCCAGAGAGAGAAAAAAAATTACTTATAAAGGGAAGCCCCATCAGGCTATCACCAGATTTCTCAGAAGAAACTTTACAGTCCAGAAGAGAGTGGCATGAAATTTTTAATATATTGAAACTGAAGGACCTTCTCCCAAGAATAATCCTCTACCCAGCAAGGTTATCATTCAAAATTGAAGGAGATATTAAAAATTTCCCAGATAAACAAAGGCTAAAGGAAGTCACCAACACTAAACCAACATTATAGGATATGTTAAAGGGCCTTCTGTAGATGGTAATGTTCTTAAACCTAAATATTTTTCACCAGTGAAAATAAACCCACAGTAAAGCTAGTAGACCAATTACTTACCAAGCAAGTATGAAATTAAAATTAAACAAAACCAAACAAAAGTAGTAAAATCAACTATACACAAAGTAAGTCAACAGATACATAAAAAATGAAGATCATGACATCTAAATACACAAAGTGTGGAGGAAGAAGAATAAAAAGTGCTTTTAGATTGTGTTTGAAATAGACTGATCATCAACTTAATATAGACTATTATATATTTAGGAAACTATCCATGAACCTTATGGTAACCGCAAACCTAAAGCCTATAATAGAACCACGAAAAATTAAAAAACAAATCTAATCACAACACTAAAGAAAACCATCAAATAACAAGAGTATAAAAGAGGAAGAAAGAAACAGAGAGGAACCACATTAACAACCAGAAAACAATTAATAAAATGACAATAAGTACACACCTATCAATAGTTACCTTAAACGTGAATGCACCAATCAAAAAACATATGGTCAGACCCATCTATATACTGCCTACAAAGGACTCATTTCAGACCTAAAGACATACTCAGACTGAAAGTGAAGGGATGGAAGAAAATATTTCATGCAAATAACAGGGAGAAAAGAGCAGGAATAGCAGTACTTATATCAGACAAAATAGACTTCAAAACAAAGAAAGTAACAAGAGTTAAAGAAGGACATTATGTAATGATAAAGGGATCACTCCGACAAGAGGATATAACCATTAAAAATATCTATGCGCCCAACATAGGAGCACCTAAATATGTAAAACAAATACTAACAGAACTAAGGGGGGAAATAGATTGCAACTCATTCATATTAGGGGACTTTAACACACCACTTGCATCAATGGACCCATCAACCAGACGGAAAATAAATAAGGAAACACAGGCACTGAGCAACATATTAGGTCAGATAGACTTAACAGATATCTACAGAACTCTCGACCCAAAAGCAGCAGGATGCACATTTTTCTCAAGTGTACATGAAACATTTCCAGAATAGATCACATGCTAGGCCACAAAAAGAGCCTCAATAAATTCAAAAAGATTGAAATTGTATCAAGCAGTTTCTCAGACCACAAAGGTATGAAACAGGAAATAAATTACACAAAGAAAACAAAAAGACTTACAAACACATGGAGGCTAAACATGATTCTATATAATCAATAGATAAATGAACAAATCAAAATAGAAATCTAGCAATACACGGAGATAAGTGAAAACAACAATACAACAGTACAAAATTTGTAGGATGCTGCAAAATCAGTTCTAAGAGGGAAGTATATAACCATATCTACCAAGAAACAAAAACAATCCCAAATAAACAGTCTAAACTCAAAGTTAAAGAACCTAGAAAAGGACGAACTAATGAAATCTAAGGCTAGTAGAAGGAGGGATGTACTAATGAACAGAAATAAATAAAACAGAGAAGAATAAAATTGAAGAAGAATAAAAAATTCAGAGCAGAAATAAATAAAATAGAGAAGAATAAAACAATAGAAAAAATCAGTTAAACTAAGGGCTGGTTCTTTGAGAAGATAAACAAAATAGACAAATCCCTAGCCATGCTTACCAAGAAAAAAACAGGACAGAAATAAAATAAGAAATTAAAAAGGAATAGTCATAATTGACACCACAGAACTATAAAGAATTATTAGAGAGTACTATGAACAACTATATGCCAATACATTTTACATAGAAGAAATGGACAACTTCCTAGAAAAAATACAACCTTCCAAGACTGACCCAGGAAGGAACAGAAAATATGAACAGGCCAATTACCAGTAACAAAATTGAATTGATAATCCAAAAACTCCAAAAAAACAAAAGTCCATGACCAGAAAGCTTCACAGTTTGAATTCTACCAAACACTTAAGGAAGAACTAATACCCATCCTTCTTAAAGTATTCCAAAAAGTAGAAAAGGATAGAATACTTACAAACTCGTTCTATGAGGCAAGAATCACTCTAATATCACAACCAGGCAGACCCTACTAAAAAGCAAGTTATAAACCAATATATCTGATGAACATAGATGCAAAAATGCTTAACAAAATATTAGCAAACCAAATTCAAAAATCCATCAAAAGGATCATCCATCATGACCAAGTCGGATTAATTCCAGGGATGCAAGGATGGTACAATATTTTTAAATCAATCAATATGATACAACACATTAACAAAAAAAGAATAAAAACTGTATGATCATTTCAATAGATACTGAAAAAGCATTTGACAAAATTCAACATCCATTCATGACAAAAACTCTCAACAAAATGAGTATAGAGTATACATACCTCAACATAATAAAGGCCATATATAACAAACCCACAGCCAACATCATACTCAATAGTGAAAAGCTGAAAACTAAGATCAGGAAAAAGACAAGCATGCCCACTCTCACAACTTTTATTCAACATAGTACTGAAGGTCCTAGCCACAGCAGTCAAACCAGACAAAGAGATAAAAGGCACCCAGATTGGTAAGGAAGAAGTTAAACTGTTACTATTTGCAGAGAACATGATATATAGAAAATCCTAAAGACTCCACCAGAAAAAAACTGTTAGAACTAATAACTGGATTCAGCAAAGTTGCAGGATACAAAATTAATACAGAGAAATCTGTTCTATTACTGTATACCAACAATGAACTAGAAAAAAGAGAAATCAAGAAAACAATTCCATTTACAATTGCATCAAAAGAATAAAATACCTAAGAATAAACCTAATCATGGAGGTGAAAGACCTGTACTCTGAAAACTATAAGACACCAATGAAAGAAATTGAAGAAGAGATTAAAGATGGTGGCGTGAGAGGTGAGACAGAGGCCTCTTCCTAAAACCACACATAATATGAAACTAATCCTGAAGGAGCAACAGGAAAGAAGGCTGCATCAGACTGCATACACCTGGAGAAAAGAACAGACCTCATGGAACAGGGTAACATACCAAAGCCATGACCCTGTGGGACCCAAGCCCTTCTCTCCCCCACCCCAGCTCAGTGGCAGGAGGAAGAGAAACAGACCAGGGAGGGAGTGGAGGCCTGGGAGTGCTGAACAACTAGCCCTGGAGATCTGTTCTGGGAGTACAAACCTACATTGCATGGTGCTCTGGTGATTAGTGGGGTTGGAAAGCTAAGACAGGCAGAATACCTGGAGAGACTGAGATTCCAGCTGCTTGTGGAAAACAGGGATCCATATCTGGCTGATCTGGGCAGGCAGTCTGAGAGACTTTCTAAAAGCAAGAGGGCTGCTAAACAGGCAAGGTTTGCACAGAGCTTACTGCTCAGGAGAAAGAACAAGTAGACAAAATTGTCTGGATGCACTCTGCCCAGCAGGATGGGAACTTTCACTATCTTCAGGTGCTCCATCCCCCTAGCTGGTTATGCAGCTCCAAGGCTCCCCACTGTGATACACAGCCTGCTGCACCTTCCTCCCGGCCAGTCTGCACCTGGATCAATAACCGGCAAACCCTGCCCTGGCGTCAGGCCAGCAAGAGGGAAGCCCTGCCTACAGCAGCTACAGAAGAACAAATGCAAAGCATAGAGGCTTACACCTGTGAGTTTGGCCTACTGGTTCTGGCAGCAGAGACAGGCATAGCAGCCGGGAAGCAGGAAACAGCTCTTTCCTCACCCCAGGCACCAATACCACTCCCCTGCGACCCCCGACATTGCTCCAGGGGCTCAGCAGCTCCAGAGAGTAGAGCTTCTGAGCCCTATAGGGTGCTACATACAAATACTAAGCGTCAAAGAAACCTGGTTCAAAACAAATTCTCAACAACACCAGAGAAATGGTCAAGTGAGACAGAACTAATCAATCTTCCCGAAAGAGATTTCAAAATAAAAATCATAAATATGCTACTGGAGGTACAGAAAAGTATTCAAGAACTCAGGAACGAATTTAGGATGGAGATCCAATCGTTGAAGAACACAATGGAGGGAATTAAAAGCAGATTAAATATGGTGGAGGAGATGATAAATGAAATAGAAATTACAGAAGAGGAATACAAAGAAGCTGAGGCACAGAGAGAACAAAGGATCTCTAGGAATGAAAGAATACTGAGAGAACTGCGTAACCAATCCAAACGGCACAATATTCGCATTATAGGGGTACCAGAAGAAGAAGAGAGAGAAAAAGGGATAGAAAGTGTCTTTGAGCAAGTAATTGCTGAAAACTTCCCCAATCTGCAGAAGTAGATAGTCTCTCACGCCATGGAGGTGCACAGATCTCCCAACACAAGGGACCAAAGGAGGACAACACGAAGACATATAATAATTAAAATGGCAAAGATCAAGGTTAAGGACAAACTATTAAAAGCAGCCAGAGAGAGAGAAAAATCACGTACATAGGAAAACACATCAGGCTATAATTAGACTTCTCAGCAGAAACCTTACAGGCCAGAAGGGAGTGGCATGATATATTTAATGCAATGAAGCATAAGGGCCTTGAACCAATAATACTCTATCCAGAAAGATTATCATTTAAATTTGAAGGAGGGATTAAACAATTTCCAGATAAGCAAAAGCTGAGAGAATTTACCTCCCACAAACCAAGTCTACAGTGTATTTTGGAGGGACTGCTATATATTAAAGTGTTCCTAAGGTTAAATAGCTGTCACCAGAAGTAATAAAAAGAGATAGACAAAGAGTACAGAATATGATACCCAATATATAAAGAATGGAGGAGGAAGAAAAGGAAGGTAAAAAAAAAAAGAACCTTTAGATTGTGTTTGTAACAGCATACTAAGTGAGTTAAGTTAGGCTCTTAGATAATAAGGAAGTTACCCTTGAAAATTTGGCAACCACAAATCTAAAGCCTGAAATGGCAATAAGTACACACCTATCGATAATCACTGTAAATGTAAATGGTCTGAATGCACCAATAAAAAGACATAAAGTCATTGAATGGATTAAAAAACAAGACCCATCTATATGCTGCCTACAAGAGACTCACTTCAAACCCAAAGACATGCACAGACTAAAAATGAAGGGATGAAAAAGATATTTCATGCAACTAATTGGGAAAAAAAAAAGCAGGGGTTGCAGGGCTTGTATCAGACAAAATAGACTTCAAAAAAAAGTCACAAGAAACAAAGAAGGACATTACATAATAATAAAGGAGTCAATGAAACAAGAGGATATAACCATTATAAATATCTATGCACCCAACAGAGGAACACCTACATATGTGAAACAAATACTAACAGAATTAAAGGAGGAAATAGAATGCGATGCATTCATTCTAGGAGACTTAAACATTCCACTCACTCCAAAGGCAGATCAACCAGACAGAAAATAAGTAAGGAGACAGAGGCACTGAACAACACATTAGAACAGAAGGACCTAACAGATATCTACAGAACTCTCCACCCAAAAACAGCAGGATACACATTCTTCTCAAGTGCACATGGAACATTTTCAAGAAAAGATCATATACTAGGTCACAAAAAGAGCATCAGTAAATTTAAAAAGATTGAAATTGTACAAACCAGCTTCTCTGACCACAAAGGTATGAAACTAGAAATAAATTACGCAAAGAAAGTGAAAAAGTCCCCAAACACATGGAGGGTTAACAACATGCTCCTCAATAACCAATGGATCAATGACCAAATAAAAACAGAGATCAAGCAATATATGGAGACAAATGACAACAATAATTCAACACCGCAAAATCTGTGGGATGCAGCGAAGGCCGTGCTAAGAGGGAAGTATATTGCAATATAGGCCTACCTCAGGAAAGAAGAAGAACCCCATATGAACAATCTAAACTTACAATTAAAGAAACTAGAAAAAGAAGAACAAATGAGGCCCAAAGTCAGTAGAAAAAGGGACATAATTAAGATCAGAGCAGAGATAAATAAAATTGAGAAGAATAAAACAATAGAAAGAATCAATGAAAGCAGGAGCTGGTTCTTCAAGAAAATGAACAAAATAGATAAACGCCTAGCCAGACTTATCAGGAAATAAAGAAAGTCTATACATATAAACATAATCAAAAATGAGAAAGGAAAAATCACTATGGACACCACAGAAATACAAAGAATTATGAGAGAATACTATGAAAAATTATATGCTAACAAACTGGATAACCTAGAAGAAATGGACAACTTTCTAGAAAAACACAACCTTCCAAAGCTGACCCAGAAAGAAACAGAAAATCTGAACAGACCAATTACTACCAATGAAATTGAATTGGTAATCAAAAAACTACCTAAAGACCAAATGCCTGGGCCAGATAGCTTCACTGCTGAATTTTATCATTTAGTGAAGACTTAATACCCATTCTCCTTAAAGTTTTCCAAAAAGTAGAAGAGGAGAGCATACTTCCAAACTCATTCTTTGAGGCCAGCATCACCTTAATACTAAAACCAGGCAACAGTACCACAAAAAAAGAAAACTACAGACCAATATCCCTGATGAACATAGGTGCTAAAATACTCAACAAAATATTAGCAAACCGAATTCAAAAATACATGAAAAAGATCATCCGTCATGATCAAGTAGGATTTATTCCAGGGATGCATGAATCGTACAATATTTGAAAATCCATCAACATCATCCACCATATCAACAAAAAGAAGGACAGAGACCACATGATCATCTCCATAGATGCTGAAAAAGCATTCGACAAAATTCAACATCCATTCATGATAAAAACTCTCAACAAAATGGGTATAGAGGGCAAGTACCTCAACATAATAAAAGCCATATATGAGAAACCCAAAGCCAACATCATATTTAACAGTGAGAAGCTGAAAGCCTTTCCTTTAAGATCGGGAATAAGACAAGGATGCCCACTCTCTCCACTTCTATTCAATGTAGTTCTGGAGGTCTTTGCCATGGAAATCAGACAACACAAAGAAACAAAATGCATCTAGATTGGTAAGGAAGAAGTTAAACTGTCACTCTTGGCAGATGACATGATATTGTACATAAAAAACCCTAAAGAATCCACTCCAAAGCTACTAGACATAATATCTGAATTCATCAAAGTTGCAGGATACAAAATTAATATACATAAATCTGTTGCATTCCTATACAGTAATGATGAACTAGCAGAAAGAGAAATCAGGAAAACAATTCCATTCACAATTGCATCAAAAAGAATAAAAAACCTAGGAATAAACCTATCCAAGGAAGTGAAAGACCTATACTCTGAAAACTACAAGACATTCATGTGAGAAATTAAAGAAGATACCAATAAAGGGAAAAACATCCTGTACTCATGGATAGGAAGAATTAATATTATCAAAATGGCCATCCTTCCTAAAGCGATCTACAGATTCAATGCAATCCCTATCAAAATACCAACAGCATTCTTCAACGGACTAGAGCAAAAAGTTCTAAAATTCATATGGAACCACAAAAGACCCCGAATAGCCAAAGCAATCATGAGAAGGAACAATAAAGCTGGGGGTATTATGCTCCCTGACCTCAAGCTCTACTACAAAGCCACAGTAATGAAGACAATTTGGTACTGGCACAAAAACAGACACACAGACCAATGGAACAGACTAGAGAGCCCAGATATAAACCCAAGCATATGTGGTCAATTAATATACAATAAAGGAGCCATGGACGTACAATGGGGAAATGACAGCCTCTTAAACAACTGGTGTTGACAAAACTGGACACCTACGTGCAAGAGAATGAAACTGGATTATTGCCTATCCCCATACACAAAAGTAAACTCGAAATGAATCAAAGACCTGAATGTAAGTCATGAAACCATAAAACTCTTAGAAGACAACATAGGCAAAAATCTCCTGAATATAAACATGAACAACATTTTTCTGAATGCCTCTCCTTGAGCAAGGGAAACAAATGCAAATGAACACACAGGACTACATCAAACTAAAAAGCTTCTGTACAGCAAAGGACACCATCAGCAGAACAAAAAGGCATCCTACAGTATAGGAGAATATATTTGTAAATGACATATCCGACAAGGGGTTAACATCCAAAATATATAAAGAGCTCACATGCCTCAACACCCAAACTCAAATAACCCAATTAAAATATGGGCGGAGGATATGAACAGACAATTCTCCAAAGAAGAAATTCAGATGGCCAACAGGCACATGAAAAGATGCTCCACATCACTAATTATCAGGGAAATGCAAATTAAAACCACAATGAGATATCACCTCACACCAGTAAGGATGGCCAGCATCCAAAAGACTAAGAACAACAAATGCTGGCGAGGATGTGGAGAAAGGGGAGCCCTCCTACACTGCTGGTGGGAATGTAAGCTAGTTCAACCATTGTGGAAAGCAATATGGAGGTTCCTCAAAGAACTAAAAATAGAAATACCATTTGACCCAGGAATCCCACTCCTTGGAATTTACCCAAAGAATACAACTTCTCAGATTCAAAAAGACATATGCACCCCTGTGTTTATTGCAGCACTATTTACAATAGCCAAGATATGGAAGCAACCTAAGTGTCCATCAGTAGATGAATGGATAAAGAAGAAGTGGTACATATACACAGTGGAATACTATTCAGCCATAAGAAGGAAACAAATCCTGCCATTTGCAACAACATGGATGGAGCTGGAGGATATTATGCTCAGTGAAATAAGCCAGGTGGAGAAAGACAAGTGCCAAATGATTTCCCTCATTTGTGGAGTATAACAATGCAGCAAAACTGAAGGAACAAAATAGCAGCAGACTCAGAGACTCCAAGAAGGAACTAGTGGTTACCAAAGGGGAGGGTGTGGGAGTGCAGGTGGGAGGGAGGGAGAAGGGGATTGAGGGGTATTAT